>JAWWMQ010000113.1:4655980-4666440 GCA_035047885.1 Chlorospingus flavigularis
TCTGCTGCTGTGGAATGCAACAGGTGGATCTGTGATTGGTCTCATGTGGTTGTTTCTAATTAATGGCCAATCACAGCCCAGCTGGCTCAGACTCTCTGCCTGAGACACAAACTTTTGTTATCATTCTTTCCTATTCTACTCTTAGCTAGCCTTCTGAGGAAATCCTTTCTTCTATTCTTTTAGTATAGTTTAAATATAATATATATCATAAAATAATAAATCAAGCCTTCTAAAACATAGAGTCAAATCCTCATCTCTTCCCTCATCCTCAGACCCCTGTGAACACCGTCACACCTAAGCTCAGAGAAACTGCTTCAGTGAAAGACAGAGATAAGGGGAGAGGAGACAGAAAGTGATAGAGAGAGACAGAGAATACTGTGAGAGCAACTCAACCTGACCTAGGAATTCTTTCTGATAAAGAAGAACTAGCAGCAAATGCCACGTGAAATTCGTAAGAATAAACATATAAATATTTATAAAATATAATGTAAATATACATAATTGTATATTGTAAATATTTATAAATATAAATGTAAATATATATAAAATAAATATTGAGAAATTGTGTGCATATGTATTTGAGAGGGGGATAAAAAGGGACCTGAAGTCCCCAGAGGTACGCATGTCATTTTAAGGGAACGATTCCCACATGCGTCCAGCGCTGTAGTAAACATCCCGGCTTTACAACTTTCACAAAAGCTGTAGAGTTTTGTTTATCCCCACAAAACACACCCCATGAGCCCCATCCCACCCCCCATGTACCCCCATACTCAACCCTGCACAGCGGGATCCTCCGGTGCCCCCCAGGAGCGAGGCATGGCCGTGCTCCTCCCGCGGTGGCACACGGCGTCCGGTCTCCCCTTCTCAACATCCTGCAGCCACTCGCTCCTGCAGCCAGGACAGAGGGGTCAGCAGCACCCCAGTGACCCCCAGAGCCCTCCCAGCTCCCACCCTGCTGCTCACTTGTTCTCGGTGGCCAGGTGGGCAGGCAGGCAGGCGCCCCCGGGGCTGTGCCAGGCGCAGTAGGGGTCCCGTGCCAGCACACACTCGGCACAGCTCTGGTGCAGGCTGCAGTTGGCCAGCGGGACCTGCAGGACGCCTCTGGAGTAGCCCACGTAGAGGATGCCCTGGGGAGGGAGAGGTGCAAGGCTGAGCTTTCCCCCAGTGCTGGTTTTGGGTGGTTGTTGGGTGTCTGGGTGCTCACACCTGCCCTACCTTCCCTGGTGCCAGCAGCAGGTTCTTCACTGGCTCTGGTGCTGCAAAGAGCTGGATGCTTTCCACGATGTGGGCACCCTCATGCAGTTCCACTGCCTTGTGCAGGAAACCCTCGTCTGTGGGGCATGGGGACATTGTTGAGGCTTTGGAGCCAAGGGGAGGGTGGGATGGGTGACCCTGTGTGCCCCCCATATCACCCCACCTGTGGCCAGGAACATGACACGGTACAGGGTGCCCAGCACGTCGTGGGTCTCATGGACTGTGATGCGGGTGTAGGTGACATCAGACTTCACCAGGAGAGGCTGTCCCTGGAGGGGTGACACCTTCCCATCCATCAGGAAATGGTCCTTCATGAAGCTGAGGGCTTTGTCCGAGGAGGCACCCATGGAGCACTGTGGGGGGACAGAGGGGTTTGTGCTGAGGTGGGAAACTGAGATACGGGGAGAGGAGGATCTGTGCTGGGGTGGGAAACTGAGACACGGGGAGGGGAGGATGTGCTGCAGAACCAGGCTGCCCTGGCCAGCATCAGTGGGGTGCAGAGGGACCCCCTCTCCTTTCCCATCCCTCCTGCAAGTGTGGGCACACAGGGATACACAGAGCCCATCTCTTGGGGACCAGCGTTGTCCCCTGGTGGGGAGCACACCCCTGAGTGGGCAGCACTCACACTGCCAGGCCGGGGACTCATGTCATGGCCACTGTAGACTGTCCAGCGAGAGCTCTCCTTGTTCAGCTCCTTGTACTTGCCCTCGAAGACCTTCTCCAGATCCTCCTGTCTGTAGGCACAGACGGCGGCGCTGCCCGCCCTGCCCGCCTGCCTGCAGGGAGGGACAGTGGGCAGCAGCAGGGCACGGGCCCCTGGGCTCCCTGCACAGCCCTGGGCACTCACCAGTGCGAGGTGAACAGCCCTGGGCACTCAGCACTGCCAGGTGAACAGCCCTGGGCACTCAGCACTGTGAGGTGAACAGCCCTGGGCACTCAGCACTGCCAGGTGAACAGCCCTGGGCACTCAGCACTGTGAGGTGAACGGCCCTGGCACTCACCACTGCGAGGTGAACACCGCGTAGAAATCAGCGCGGCCGTCGTGGTGGGGCACAGCAAAGGCGTGGTGGATGACATTGAAGGGGAAGTGGCCGGGCTCGGAGCACTCCAGCTGTGCCTTCAGGAATGTTGTCCACTTCTTCTGCAGCACCTTGTCCCCCCCTACATCGCTCTGCAGGAAGGTGCTCATCACCAAGGTGACATGACCCCTTTGTCCCCTGCCATTGTCCCCTATCATCATTGCTATCACAGTACAGCTATCATCCCCATTATGGTCTCCCATCACTGTCCCTGTCCCATTGTCTCCTGTCACATCATCATCATCCCCCACTGTCACTCTGATTTTTTAAGATTTTCTAAGCTTTCTGGTGTTGACATTCTTGTAGCGAACTTTCTCACACACTTTCTGTAAATAACTCCTTGTTTTGCATTCTTTTATGGCCTACATGGACCAGCTTCTCTTTTATAGAAGAGAAATTTGATAGACTGTTGGATTGTCCAGTGTCATTGGAGAGGTGGCACAGTCACCCTCCAATCCACTGTCATTGGAGAGGTGGCACTGTCACCCTCCAATCCACTGTCACTTTTACAAAACTATAAATGCTAAAGTCAAAAAATAAACTTCCCTTTATTTCTTCTTCACCTTGAGAGCAGCAGTGTGCGCTTGTGTTTTTTCATGTCCTATAGTGACACCCCATCACTGTACCCCCACTGCAGCCCACCACCATTCCCTGCTGTCACACCTTGCAGACACGGGCCACCCGTGGCACCAGGAGCTTCTCAAAGAAGTCAAACTCATCTGCTGTCTCCTCGAAGAAGAAGTAGACCTTGTCATCCCCAGGGAGGCTGAAGGAGGCCACGAAGGCGGCGTCGGCTGCAGGCACAGGTGGGTGAGAAGCTGGAGCCATGGAGGGCTACAGCACTTCCCCAGGTGCAGCACCTTCCATCTGCTCACCCGAGAGCCAGCGGAGGAAGGCGTCTGTCTTGAGCAGGGTGCGGGTGCCCAGCGAGCGGGAGATGATGGGCTCGTTGCCCTGGAAGTTGTTCATGGTGCCAGCATAGAGCTCTCCGTCTGCCCAGGGACACAGAGGGGGCTGAGCCATGGTGGGGACCCCCCACCCTCACCCTACACTCCATGGGAGCCCAGCTGAGAGGCCACTGGCCCCATACTCACCCACCAGCAGGGCCGTGTAAGTGTGCTGGGGATCGAAGGGGCACTGGCCCTTCCCGTCCAGGAAGGACTGTCCTCTGCCACCGGCCAGCGTGAAGCTTTCCAGATGCTGTGCAAAAGGGGAGAAAAATCAGCCAAAGGACTGAAAACAACCCCAAATCTGTAGGGAATGAGTGTGGAATACCTTGCAGACATAGGGTGGCCCATGTCTTCAAGGTGGGTGCAGGGATGATGGCAGGGGCTGATGACAGAGGATGCTGGGGGTACCCGGCTCCTGTCACCTTCCCTCATTGTCATTTTGGGGGAGTGGCAGTCCCCATCACGTGCTCAGCATGGAGGAGGCTGAGGCAGGGACAGAGAGCCTGGAGTCACCTGAGGGGACCCAGAATTGGGGTTTCCCTGCCAGAGGAAGAGTTGCTGGCAGCTGAGTGAGAATTACCAAGAGTTCCTTTAGCAGATGGGACACCAAGATGTCCCTTGGGGAAGACACCCAGCACCCCCATCCTGGGCTCACTTCTGGACTGTATTTTGTAGGTCCTGACAAAATACAACCCCACAAGCTTCCCAGAGAGCCCCAGAATGCTGCCCTGGGCAGGACACTCACGATGTAGGTGCACGCAGGGCTGAAGGCGTAGGTGCCACAGGCGTAGAGGTGGGTCTGGTTCAGGGCCACCAGGACTCGGATGAAGTTGAAGCACTCAGTCTGAGATGGAAAGAGTTGGGTGCTGAGCACCCCCATAGCTTTGTGGGACCCCTGAACCCCCCACAGGGCCAGCTCACCTCTTCGCTCTTCTTCTTAAAAGCACATTCAGATGTTTTCACATCTGTGGGTCCCCACCTTATCTACAAAGGGAATGAAGATGTTGCTGGGCTGTCGAGCCCAACCCCACGGGAAAACTGAAACACAGCAGAGGCACCTCCCTCTCCCACCTCCCCAAAAGGGGTGCTGCTCACCGAGGCTTTGGCACGGATGCTGCCAGGGGTGCCAACGGCAAGGGCCAGCAGCCAGTCGCGTGCCCCCACGTAGAGCTGCTCCTCGCTCTCATCCAGCAGGAAGATGTCGTAGTGGGACACGTTGTCCTGGCTGAAGTGGGTGAGGGTCCGCCGGGGGTCCCCTGGCAGGAGCAGAGGGGGTGAGGGGAGCGCAGGGGTCACACACACACACCCCCCACCACCCTCCGTGTGCGGATGTGGCAGCAGCTGCCAGCGCAGCTCTGTTTAATCTCACACAGGAAATGGGGTGCAGTCCTTCCCCTTCAGATGTCATATCAGCATCACCCCTTCACCCTCTAGCTCCCCACTTCCCACTGTCCCCTCCAGCTCCTGCTGCAAGAGCTGGACATCCCCAAGCTGCAGACCCCCAGAAATGGGGTGCATTTCCCCCCAAGCTGTGCCTGTGGTGCTTTGGGGCATCTGTTTGGGGGATGCACTGCCCCAGGGTGCCCCCCTGGAGGGGTTACAAGCTCCTAAGGTGCAGGATTTGGGTGATCACCAGCCCCCAGAGTGCCCTTGGGCACAGGCAGAGATTGCAGATTCTCATTCATCCCCAGCAGGCACCGAAACTGGGGGATTTTTGCAATTTTGGGCATGGCTGCGCGGGGAAAGGGAAGTGACAGCGCAGTCAGGGCTGGAAAGGCACGACCCTGCCGTGGGGCACAGACCGTTCTGCAGCCTGATCGGCACATCCCAGCCCCCCCAGTCCCCTGCTTTGCCACCATGTCATGCTCTGTCCCTTCCAGAGGCAGCTTTTCATCCCCCCAGGGTGACCCTGAGCAGATCCTGGGTGCCAGCTGGGTGACAAAATCACTGGAGGATCCGGCCCATCGAGTGCTGGGGTGCCCGTAAATGATTCTCTCATCCCCCCCAACACCACCTGCAGCCACTGGTGCTGTCCCCAACCCTCTGAAGGTCACTGATGGGGCAGGGGGGGCTATGCTGGGGGGCACCCCAAGGTTTCTGATGTTGTCACTGTCCCCAACCCCACTGAGGGTCACTCATGGGGCAGGGGGGGCTACGCTGGGGGGCACCCCAAGGTTCCTGATGCTGGACACTCAGCCCTGGGGATGGACCCTGTCCCAGGCAGAGGCTGTGTACCCCCCTCCCCAGCTGTGTACCCCTCTCTACAGCTGTGTACCCCCTCCCCAGCTGTGTGCCCCCCTCCCCAGCTATGTACCCCTCTCCCCAGCTATGTACCCCCCTCCCCAGCTCTCCCATGCCGTACTCACCGCTGGGGAAGGCGAGGCGGGGCAGGGGCTCGGCAGAGCAGAGCAGGGCAGCCGGCACCACCACCCCGCAGAGCAGGCGGAGGGCGGCGGGCATGGCTGGGGGCGGCAGGGCTGCGCCCCACGAGGGTCCCACCACCATCCCTGCGGGCAGGGAGAGGGTCACACGCTGCTGCTGGGCTGGCTGCGTGTCACCGCCCCCGGCGGAAACCAGAGGGGGGAAGCGGTACCCGAGAGAGGGAGGGGGAAGGGGGTGTCTGCAGTGCCTCGAGTCCCCACGTGCCCCCCCCAGTTTGGGCATGAACTTCCCACTGCCATGCCGGCACCCAGAGAGGTGCTCCGGGCCTCTGGGCTCCTCACCAGCATCTTGGCACGGTCAGGATGTCCCCTCACCCTCTGGATTCCAGCACCGACATTTCTGGCACAGAGATATCACCCCGTCATGTGGGGTTCCTGCACCACCATCTCTGGCACAGTCAGAGATGTCTCCTCACCCTCTGGGCCCCTCATCAAAATCTCTGGCACAGTCCGAGATGTCCCCTCGCCATGTGGGGTTCCTGCACCACCATCTCTGGCACAGTCAGGGATGTGCTGTCACCTTCTGGGGCTCCTCTACCAAAATTTTGGCACAGTCAGGAGGTCGCCTTAACCTCTTGGGCCCCTCTACCAAAATTTTGGCACTGTCAGGATGTCCCCTCACCCTCTGGGGCTCCTGCACCACCATCTCTGTCACACTCAGAGATATCCCCTCGCCATGTGGATTCCAGCACCAACATCTCTGTCACAGTCAGAGATGTCCCCTTGTCATGTGGGACTCCTGCACCACAATCTCTGATACAGTCAGAGATGTGCTGTCACCTTCTGGGGCTCCTGCAGCAAAATTTTGGCACAGTCAGAGATGTCTCCTCACCCTTCGGGGCTCCAGCGCCAACATCTCTGGCACATTCAGAGATGCCCCCATGCCCTCTGGGCTCCTGTACCAAAACTTTAGCACAGTCAGGATGTCCCCTGGCTCCTGTACCAAAATTTTAGCACAGTCAGGATATCCCCTCACCCTCTGGGGCTCCTGCAGCAAAATCTTGACAGATGTCCCCTCACCTTCTGAGGCCTCCTCACCAAAGTCTCTGGTACAGTCAGGATGTCCCCTCACCCCTTGGGCTCCTGCACCACAATCTCTGGCACTGTCAGAGACATGCTGTCACCTTCTGAGGCTCTTCTACCAAAATTTTGGCACAGTCAGAGATGTCCCCTCACCTCTTGGGGTTCCTGCACCAACATCTCTGTTACAGTCAGGATGTCCCCTCGCCATGTGGGGCTCCAGCACCACAATCTCTGGCACAGATATGTCCCCTTGCCCTCTGGATTCCAGCACCACAATCTCTTGGCACAGTCAGAGATGTCCCCTCACCTTCTGGGGCTCCTGCACCAACATCTCTGGTAGAGTCAGGATGTCCCCTCACCCTCTGGGCTCCTGTACCAAAATTCTGGCACAGCCAGAGATTTCCCCTCACCCTTTGGGGTTCCTGCACCAACATCTCTGTCACAGTCAGAGATGTCCCCTCACCTTTTGCGTTCCTGCACCACAATCTCTGGCACAGAGATGTCCCCTCGGTCTCTGTGCTCCTGCACCACAATCTCTGGTACATTCAGAGATTTCCCCTCACCCTCCGGGCCTCCTGCACAGGACCCCAGCACAAAGGCATCCAGAGGCCCCTGCCTTTGTCCCCAGAGCCTCAGAGCCCATCCCCACCAGCGATCCCTCTGCCTGGCTCCATCAGTGATCACAACATCCACAAAATAGTGGGGAACACACACGGGAACCCCTTCTTGCAGCACTGGGGACAGGGCCACATCTGCAGAACCCGGCGGTGCCCAAACCCCTTTGCCCATGGCCACCGCGTCCCCAGCGGGCAGCATTACCTCTCTGGCAGCCCAGGACGGAGCCTCTCACCTGCAGCCCTGGCACAGGAGCCCCGGGCAGGTGCCCGAGCGCCGGGGGCTGCGGCCACGAGTGTCCCGCGGCTCCATGCCCGGCTCGCTCCGAGTTCCCAGCCCGGCTCTGCTGAGCCCGGCCCAGCCCAGCCCAGCCCCGCGTGGCTCCGGGAACCTGAAAGTCCTGCTGGAAGAGGACGAGCCCCGGCAGGTTGGGGCAGTGGGTGCCTCAGCCCGCCTCTCCTGCCTCGCATCCCCGCGGGGAGAGCAGCGGAGCCTGGCGGAGGCGGCCGGGATGGGAACCGGGATGGGAAATGGGGAGCTCTGCTCCTCCAGCTGGGTGCCCCGGGGGTGGCAAAGTGGGGGATAAGGATGTGCCCATGTGCCTGGCTTTGCTCGCTGGGGAAGGCTTTGGGGTGAGGAAAATAAATGGCATTTTTCCTTGGATTGTGCGGGCCAAGAGCAGGCCTGAGCATCATCCCCAAAAGAGCCCCATGGGGACAGGCATCACCCAGAAAACCAAACCCCAAAACAGCCCCATGAGGCACCCCAAAACAGCCCCCTGGGGACAGGTATCACCCAGAAAACCAAACCCCAAAACAGCCCCATGGGGCACCCCAAAACAGCCCCCTGGGGACAGGTATCACCCAGAAAACCTGCACCCTAAAAAGGCCCCCTGGGGCACCCCCAAAACAGCCCCATGGGTCACCCAAAAACAACCCCATGGAGCACCCCACAACAGTCCCATGGAGCACCCCAAAACAGCCCCATGGGTACAGGCATCACCCCGAAATCAGACCCCAGAGGAGAGGAGTGCTCCCCAAAACAGCCCCATGGAGCACCCCACAAACAGCCCCATGGAGCACCCCAAAACAACTCCATGGGGCACCCACAAACAGCCCCGTGGGGCAGCCCCACAACAGCCCCATGTGGCACCCACAAACAACTCCATGGGGCACCCCAACAAAGCTCCCCCAGCTGTTCCACAAGCCCATCTTTCCCTGGAGATTCCATCCTCAAGCCCAGGCTGCTCTGGGCTGGCTGTAGGCAAGAAACTCCCCAAAAGCAGCCCCATGGTGACAGGTATCACCCAGAAAACCTGCACCCCAAAACAGCCCCATGGGGCACCCACAAACAGCCCCATGGAGCACCCCCAAAACAGTCCCATGGGGACAGGCGTCACCCAGAAAACCAGACCCCCAGGGGGGAGCAGTGCTCCCCAAAACAGCCCTACGGGGCACCCCAAAACAGCCCCATGGAGCACCTCCAAAGAGCCCCATAGAGCACCCACAAACAGCCCCATGGGGCAGCCCCGCAAATCTCCCCCAGCTGTTCCCCAAACCCATCTTTCCCTGGACATTCCATCCTTAACCCAGGCTGCTCTGGGCTGGCTGTAGGCAAGAAACCCCCCAAAACCAAAGCCCTGGAGTTGCTCACCGTCCCCGGGGCACCCCAATATCCCTGAGGCCAAGGCTGAGGAGCATCCTGCCCTGCTGGGACCTCCTTACCTGCCTCTGCCATGGCCAGAGCAGCCCAGGGGAGCCCCGGCAGGGCAGAGCTGTGCTCAGCACCTTGCTTGGCTGGGACAGAAGCTCCTTGTGAGCACAGAACGCTGAAAGTAGGTTACTCTGCCCCGGATTTCCCACTTGGCAGGGGCTGCAGGGGGACGGGGCCGCACGGAGCCTCGGACCGGCCCCATTGTTCTGCCCTGGGCTGCAGCCACCGAGGCCGTGGAGGGAGAGGGGGGGGATGGAAACGGGAGCAGAGGCTCCTCAGAGAGGCTGGAGATTTGATTTGGTTCCTCAGAGAAGCCGGAGATTTGATTTGGGGCTGTGGTGGGGCTGAGGAAACCGCCAGCGTTACCCAATGTGAGGCAGGGCTGAGGCAGGATGTGAGGTGGGAAGCTGGAATCCTCTCTCAGCCTTGTCTCTACTCTTTTTTTGGGGCCCCTGGTCACGGCGGTGTAATTTGGGGTGTAATTACATCTGGGGATGTAATTTATACCCTCCTATAGGATTTGGCACCTGGGAGGGAGACCAAGGGTCTCTCAACACTGGGATGCTTCAGTTCCCCCTGGTGCTTTCAGGCTGAGCACAGCTGTGGTTTGTTTCATGGGTCCTGCTCCTGCTGGCATCTCCTCCTGGAGGATTCCTTCCAAGGCAGGGAGCATTGTGCTGTCAGTGAGCACAGAGCCACAGGATGGAGCCAGGCCCAGCCCTGGTGCTCACCGAGGGGGGCTGTGATGGATGCACTGTGGAGCTGTGGCACTGATGTGCCAGCTGCTCAGACATTCCCCCTGCCTCAATTCCCAACAGTTTGCTCCTTCTCTGCAGCTGGGCTGCAATTCCCTGCCCATGCCAGCTCCCAGGAGCATCCCTGTGGTGTGGGGGGTGCAGGAATGATCCCAACACCCACGAGGGGTTGGGCCTGGGGGAGACCCCGAGATCCAGATGTGTGTGGGAAGCCCCGACATCCAGATGTGTGTGTGGGAAGCCCCGAGATCCAGATGTTTGGGAGATGGAAGGCAAGGCAGGAGGGGGTGGGCTAAGGGCACGGGAGGATGAAGGGGAGGAATTTGGGAGAGGAAATGGGAGATGATTGTGCCCATGGGGTTGTTCCATACCAAGGGTGGGGAGAGCTGGGGGGTGCAGGTAAGGGAGAGGAGGATGCACAGGAGGGAGCTGAGGGGTGCAGGAGGTGTGGAGGGGTGCACAGGACATGGGGGAAAGGGAAATTTGGGAGGAATGTGAAGGCAGGGTGTGCGGGGGGTACCGGGGGGTACCGGGGGTCTCCCCAGGGCCGGCACCTCATCCTCATCCTCATCCTCATCCTCATCCTCATCCTCATCCTCATCCTCATCCTCATCCTCATCCTCATCCTCA
>JAWWMQ010000113.1:4714752-4726016 GCA_035047885.1 Chlorospingus flavigularis
ATGGGGTAACATGGGGGTAACATGGGGGGAGCATGTGGAGAACATGGGGGGAACATCGGGGGAATACTGGGGGAACATTGGGGGAACGTCAGGGGAACATAGGGGGGAATATTGGGGGGGAGCATGGGGGGAACATGGGGGGAACATGGGGGGTACATCGGGGGAGCATGGGGGGAACATCAGGGGAACACGGTGGGGAATATTGGGGGGAGCATCAGGGGAACATCGAGGGAACACGAGGAGAACATGAGAGGAACATTGCGGGGAACGTCAGGGGAACATCGGGGAAACATCGGGGGAACGTGTGGAGAAAATGGGGGGAACATTGGGGGAACATGGGGGGAACATCAGGGGAACATCCCCTTGATGAACAACCACATCTCCTGTGGGCACAGCCCTGGCATGCCCCGAACAGAAATCAACCCTGCTGCTCTGGCACAGCCCTGGCATCCCCCTAAGCAGAATTCAGCCCTCCTGTGGGCACCCCTGGCATCCCCCCGAGCAGCAATCAGCCCTCCTGCCCCTGCCCATGGCCGGGATCCCGTCGCTCCCCCGGCACGGCGCCAGGCGCTGGGGATGAAGCAGGGCAGGCTGGGCTGCCGCAGGTGTCGGGCTGGCAGCAGCTCCCGCTGCTCGGGGCTGCTCTGGTTTCCAGAAACCAGATCTCCAGGGAGCTGCTGGCCCCAGCACCAACTGGCAGACGTGGCAAGCGAGGTGCTGCTCCGCTCACCACAGCCCTGCCAGTCACAGGGCTGTCGCCTTTGGAGCATCCCAGAGGACCGCGGGGGAGGGACAGGAATGAATGATTGAATGAATGAATAGCGGGATTTTGGTGTTGCTCCAGCCAGACGGTGGCCAGCACCCACCTGCTGGTGCTGGCTCTGTGCTGCTCCAAGGCATGGCCCAAGGTGCCCACTGCATCTCCTGCCAACAGGGTCAGGAACAGGGCCTCGTGCTCCTGGAAGGGCAGGAGGGGCCTCAGACAGCTTGGGAGGGTCTTTGACCAAATGCTGAATTCTTGGAAACTCCTCCCTGCGCTCACCCACCCTCGCCAGGGCAAACCCAAGGTGGGATTTGAGGTAGGAGCAGGGGAACACCTGGGATCAGCATTGCCGCCCTGGGTGTCCCCCCTCTCCTCCTTTGGCATGGCTCAGGGGCAGAGTGACACTGTCCTGAGCCACCTCCCTGCCTCCAGGATGCTGAAATGAAGGAGTGGGAGGCTTCAGCCCACGTGGGGGTCTCCTGGATTTGCCAAAGCAGGACCAGCAGCTGCCCTGTGCTCCATAGAGGGGTCTGAGCCCAGAGCAGCAGGATGACGCTGTCCTGAGCCCCCTCCCTGCCTCCAGGATGCTGAAACTGAGGACTGGGAGGTTTCAGCCCCAGTGGGGTGCACTGGGGGTCTCCTGGATTTCCCAAAGCAGGACCTGGGCTCCATAGAGGGGTCTGAGCCCAGGGCAGCAGGGTGACACTGTCCTGAGCCACCTCCCTGCCTCCAGGATGCTGAAACTGAGGAGTGGGAGGCTTCAGCCCCTGTGGGGTGCACTGGGGGTCTCCCGGACTTGCCAAAGCAGCTGCCCTGTGCTCCATAGAGGGCTCTCAGCCCAGGGCAGCACTGGGTGGTGAGACCCCCCCAGCTGGGGCTGTGGAAACCTCAGGAATTGACTCCCAATCCCCTTCCCCTCTCCCTGCTGGCCGTGTGCATGTGCCAAGCACAGAGCCCCCGTGCCCCACACATGGCCGGGACTGGGGGAGCTCGGGGCTGTCCCCGCAGCCGAGGCAATCCCGGCATTTTGGGAAGCAGCTCCCGCTCGGGTTTACCCCGCCGGGCCGGCTCTGTGCTGCTTGCCCAGGCTCCGAAACCATCCCAAGCCCCCCTGCTTTGTTATTAAATCAAATCCATCTGGCCTCGGCCACGGCCGGTTGTTATTCGAGATCCCTCTCCTAGAGGAGCTGGGATTAGCTCCGGGCACGGGGGATTCTGCCTCCCTCCCTCTCTCCCACCGCTCCCAGCCCTCCTGCCTTCTCTCTTTTGTGTTTCTTCACTTCTCCAGGAGCAGGGGGAGGCGCGGGCTCGCTCGGCAGCTTTTGTGCAGCCCGAGCTGGCTGCAGGATGTCCCCGCAGTGCCACCAGTCCCATCTGCACATCCCTGCACCCCCCGAGCCACATCGGGGCAGCCAGAGCCCCCCGAACCCTGCGGGCTGGCAGGGGGGGTGACAGTGACACCAGGTTTTGTCCCAGCCACCTGCCACCCACATTTCTGACCCTAAAAAGCTGCCGGCAGCTGCTCTGCAGGGTTGAGCTGGGTAATGTCCTCTCCCAGCCCCACAGAAGCCTGGAGAGCAGGGTGAACTGGAATGGGGTAGGATGCAAGTGCCTTTAGCTGTACAGCAAGTGCCCTGAGTGATGCTGCTTGTCCTGGTGTCACTGCTGTCACCTCCTTAAGGCTGCAGCTTCCAAACAGCACTGAGGAGCTGCTGGGTGGAGGATTTGGCTTTTGGAACCTCCATGAGCGCGATGGATTTGGCAACGCAGAAAGCAGTGGGTGAATTGGCTGGCGATGAGCTGCCAGCAGGAGGCAGAGGCAGGGCACCCAGCCGGGGTGGGGATGTTTGTCTGCTCCTGGAGCAGCCCTCGGGGCCACCTGGACCAGGATAAGGTGACAGCATGTCTGGCTCCAGCCCTCCAGGGACTCTTTAGGCTGGGCAGATGGAGCCGTGGTCCCCCCATGGGCTCTGCAGTGCTGGGCCTTGTGTTCTGGCTGGCAGCAATTAAATGTTCCAGCTTGTTCTGGAGGGATCACTGGGTTTGGGCTCTCCCTGAGCAGTGCTGGGGCTCAGAACACGCCCTGACAGACCTTTCCTGGCTGAGCTTGACCTTGGGCACTTGCAGCTCCTCTGCTGTAAACTTCTCTCACAAGGACACAGTCCCCATCAAATGACACCCCAGAAGCTGTGCATGAGGCACATCCCTCCTGGGAGGAGTGACTGTGGCAGTGTGGGGTGAAGGCACAGGGTCAAAGGCCAAATTTAAACATGAGTTCAATGTTTAAACCCCTTTAGTGTGTAAATTTTCAAAGCAGAGGGCACTTCCCAGCCTTGGCAAAGCTTTCATCATGCCCTAGGAGAACCAGCACCAACCTCTGTGTTTCCCTCTGACCACAGGGATACCTGGACTGGGAAGTGGCACCTGGGCATCCTGGATGGTCCTTCCATCGCCCCTGCAAGCACAGCAGCACCTGCTGAGGCTCAGAGCTTCCCTGCACAGCAGCAGCAGCCCCCTGCTCAGTGCAGCCCTCCTGCAGCCAGGTCTGCTGCACTCCAGCCTGGCTTCCAAGCCCTGCTCCTTCTGCAGCTGACTGGAAAGCATAGAAGGAGACAAGGCACTGTCTGAGGGAGCCCTGGAGCCCAGGGAATCAGCAATGTGGGAATTGACACCTCCACTCCTGGGTCACACCGAGGCACAAACATCACCACACCTGCTCTGCTCCCTTGGGGCACCTGCAGCATTTAGGCACAAAGTCTGCATGCCACAGGAGATCTGTGGTGGCACCAGGGACTCTCCAGTGACAGAGATGGTGCTCTCATCTTCCCTGGACGGCACAAAGCACAGGCCCCTCCATCACCCAACCCTGCAGCAGGCTGCCAGCCCGTTGGGGAAGAGATGGGGAAGTGTCCACTTGATGTGCCTGAAAAGCAGCACACATCTCCCTGTTGCTATGGAAACGCTGCTTTTAAAGCAAATTAATAATAATAATTAACACCATCTATTAAATAATGGTAATAAAAGCATTAGTAATGACTTGTAATTGGGAAAGCACTGGGAATAATGCACACTCACCCTGTGCCCTGCTCCCAGCTCCGAGCTGGGGTTGGGGGCGGCATCTCCCACCCGCAGGGGAGTCCTGGCTGAGGGCGAGTGCCCTCTGCCTTCAGTGCTGCACAGGCAGGGGCTTAGTGGGATTCAGGGAGGGATCAGACTTTTATCTGGATAATGAGGATGTCTAGACTGATAAGAAGAAGGGGTAAATTGGCTCAGGGCCTGATTCTGCCTCGCTGTGTGCTCGGTGCAGCAGCACGTGGTGGTGGTGGTGCCCGGGCAAAACTGAGGTGGGTTGAGAGCAGAGTCTGTGCCAGGCTAGACAAAGACCTGGTTCCTCCCAGTTTTTAACCTAGAAATCACAGTAATTCCAGGACTGTTAACCCCTGGGAGGCAGAGGTGAAGAGAACTCTGAGAAACTTTTAATGTGCTCCAATACAGCCTGGAGAAGGGAAGGCTCCAGGGAGACCTTGGAGCTGCTTTCAGTGCCTGAAGGGGCTCCAACAGAGCTGGAGAGGGACTTTGGACAAGGGCCTGAAGGGACAGGACAAGAGGAATGGCTTCCCACTGCCAGAGGGCAGAGTTAGATGGGATATTGGGAGGAAATTGTTCCCGGTGAGGATGGTGAGGCCCTGGCACAGAGAAGCTGGGGCTGCCCCATTCCTGGAGGTGTCCAAGGCCAGGTTGGACAGGACTTAGAGCAACCTGGGATAGAAGAAAGTGTCCCTGCCCATGGGAGGGGCTGGGAAAAAATGAAATTTAAGTTCCCTTAGAACTTGGTTGCAGCCAAGGGGATGTGGCAGCCACAGCTTCCCTGGGTCTCTCTGCTCTGTTCTCTCACACATCGGGTCCTTGTGTCCCACGCATCAACCTACACCACCAAAAGCAGTGTCCAGAGCACAGCAGTGCAAGGCTGAGCCCAGAGCCATGATAAAACACCCTCTTTTCAAGCTGTGAGATGCTCCCAAAAGGATCTGGAGCTGCAGAGAGAAAATCAATGCAAAGACCTGACAGCGTCACCCGCTTGTTTGCGCCCAAAGCCCCTGTGCTGACAAGGTCTTCTCTGCACGGCAGAGCAAGGATCTGCTCTCTCAGAATCGCTCAGCATTCCCACAGGAGCCTGCCCAGACAGGCAGAGCCAGGATGTGAACACCTGGGAAAACCTGGCTCTGAGTTTAGGTGCCTGCATGAGACTGAACTGTTTGGAAAAGCAGGTCCCCACTGTCTCTGCTGTGCTTCTGGAGAGGCATCAGCCATCCTTAGACTGGCATAAGCAAGTGCAAAACAGCTAAAAAAGTGCTGAGATGTGTTCCTTAGACTTTTCCCAGCCAGGTCTGACAGCCAGACTGCCAGGCTGTGCAGGATGCCAGAGCAGAATTAGGATTGCAACACACCTGCGTGGCTCAGGCTCCATCCCAGCTCAGCACCCGGCAGCAACTTCCACCACGAGACTAAAATTAGCAGCGACAGGAAGAGCTCTGGAGCACGACAGGATGATTAGAGCCTCCCTGGAAAGGAGGCATCACCTGCAACGTAATGACTTTCCTCATCTCTGTCAAAATGTGCAACGACCGGTGCGGAATACGATGGGGAAAAGTGAAGCAGTGAGACAGGGGAAGGTGCTTCTGCACAAAATTGGAGTGATAGCACTTGTCCAGAGGAGGAAAAACAGGATGCTGGATCTCTGGACTACACCACACCCTGTGTGACAATCATACCTGAAAGGTTGTGCCCTGGACCTACTGCATGACTTCAATCAAATTGCTTAGAAAGACACAAAATACTTGAGGGTCGTGCATGCCAACTCCACCCGAGATTTATAAACAGCAAGAAAACACCCAGATGAAAGGTAAAAAAAAATCTCTTTTACATGTATTTAACTGTATATGTTGTGAGTGTGAATAATCAGTGTCACTTCTCCAGCACCAAATCCATGCTTCAAAACTCTTTGTTGGCCTTCTTTGGCTAAAAATAGCCAATGCCACCCACATCCATGTTCCTGAAAGAATGGGATGTCATTGGGCATCACCCCTCCTATAAACTTGCCCTGTTTTCATTTAAAATAACTCATAACTAGAAAGAGCATTAAAAGTGGGTGCACTGAGCCTCCAAGTGGGAAGATGTGACTGTGCTGAGGGAGCTCTTGTGCAGCTCACGGAAATGCCAGTGCCAGTCTTGCTGCACCTAGTGCAACTTGGTTTGACTCCATGACTCACATTCCTGTCTTGAAACTGGAATTCATGGAATCATAGAATCTTGGGGTGAGTAGTGTTGGACACAACCTTAAAGCTCATCAAGTTCCACCCCCCTGCCATGGGCAGGGACGTCTCTCACTATCCCAAGCCCTATCCAACCTTGAACACTTCCAGGGATGGGGCTTCACCTCCCTCACAGGGAAGAATTTCCTCTTAATACCTAACATAAACCTCCCCTCTTTTTAGTTTGAAACCACTTCCCTTTGTCCTCAGAACACAGCCCATCCCTCTCTCTCATGTGGCTCCTTACAGAGGGGGTTCCTTTGTCAGGATAACAGGAGACAGGCAAGTCCCTAGGATGGAGAAGTGTTCCCCTCCAAGATCTCCTGGACAGAAATACGTGCACATGCGCTGCACAGCTTGACAATGAACACACCCTGGACATGTTGGATCTGCTGGGCACACATGGACCATCTGGCCAACACATGCGCCTCGGGCTTGACATGTCCAGGAAGCATCTGAGTGATGGTGGATGCAGCAGGCAGGCAGAGGGAGCACATGCAGGAACCCAGCCCCACTGGCACCACGGTGGGTGTGATGCTCACAGAGCTGATCCGTGGCATTCCTGGGCTGATTTCTGGAGGTTCAGACACAGGTAAGTGCCAAAACCCCAATGTGCCCCTGGACAAAATTCAAAAGAGGATATACTCGAGGAAACTCATGGTAATTCTGACGGTCTAGAAATTGAAATTAGGAATTATCAGCTTGCAGAAGATGGGATTCCAAGAGGAGGAAAGCATGTTCCTTGGAAAATGAGCTACATGTATACGCAGCAGGAGTAAGGGGAGAGTGTGACCTTGAAATTGAGCACCCCCTTTTGATCCCAGACCAAAAATTACCCAGATTTCAGCAGAAGTTTCTTCAGCAACCTTAGTGCAGGTTTTACAAACAAACCCCTGGTGACTGGAAGTCCAAACTCTCCATGTTATGAACACAACCAAGCCTGCCAAGGGTGCAGCACCCGCCATCCCAGCGCCAGATTGTCCCTGTAGCTTAGCACCCATCTGCAGCCAATATGCTGAGCTCTTAACAAAATTGAGGGCTTTTAAAAGCTGCTCTCCTGGGCCTGATCCCATGGACCTGGGCTCACCAAAACCAATGGACTTCAAGGAGCTTTGGATCAGGCTTTGCGCTAATTTACTTATCTCATAGAACAGCTTAATTAACAAATGTTTGCAAAGCACTTCAGGATCCTTCCACGGATAGTGAGACTCCTCTTGCTGCCAGTCCCATTGACAAAGCAAAGAGGTTTAATGTCAACAGGCAGCAGATGAATTGTATGGACACAGACAGGGATGGAGGGACATCCCAGGTGGATTGGCCACCACGGAGTCCCCCCTGAACTGTGTCCTACAGGGAATGGCCAGCGAGTGGGCTCAGAGTGGGAGGGAGCCCTTAGAGCCTCCCAGCATTTGGGATGCTTCAGTTTCACGTGCACCTGAGCAGTTCTTGAAATGACCTGTCCAGGGACAAGGAGATGATGTCTCAAAGCACTCATAGTGATGGTATCCCAGCTTGAGCTTTCTACCTCGGGATATTCTATGATTCTATGCAAGATGAAAATGAAGAAAAGCCCAAAAAAAGTGTCCTGGTTCCAAGCAGATGTTTGCTCCCCCTGTCCTCCCCATCACCTCAGTCTATGGGACATGGGATGCCCCCACAGCATCAAACCTTTCCTAGGAGCTGCCACCTTTCCCCCAGGCTTGTGTCCTGTCGGTGGGCAGGGGGATGCAGCGCTGGGAAGTGCCAAATTCGCCTTCACATCGAGGACACAAATTCATCCAGAAAGTTTCTCCCTGCGTCAGCTCTTGATGGTGACTCTCAGCCGCTGCTCTGCCTGAGGACAGGCTGCTGGCACCTCCTCAGTCAGTGTCAGCTTCATTCCTGCCTCCCACAGAACTTTCTGTCACCAGCCCTGGTGCCCGGCCACCCCTCCCCGATGGCTCTGGCACCAGCAGCAGCTGCAGTTTGCAGTTTCTCCCTTTTCTTTGATCGTTCTGCAGCCTCCTGCCTCGGCAAGGGGCACGTGATGCCTCTGCCTGATCCCAACCTCTCTGCTCTGAGCCGCCGTCCCTGGCTTTAATTAATACTTTTTTTTCCCCTCTGACAGTAATTCGGGGATGTGGATTTTAAAACATTTGGAAATACCCGCTTTTTAACTAGAAACACTGAGTTTCTGCCAAATCCTCGGCGGGGCGTTCGCTGAGTGGATAGAGCTGTGCAGAGACTACACCCATGGTGAAATCCTCACTCGCAACCCAGCACTGCCTGCCCCCCAAAAATAACCTTTTACCTCTCCATCCATGGAGCTGGGAATGATCCAGCCCCCAACAGCTCCACGATGTGAGCCCCTATGACCTACTCCAGCTCAATCCACCTGGCAGAGCTAACTTTAACCTGAATTACTCCTGAAATCCAGCTTCCCCAGAGGCAGCCATGCCAGACGGGAGGTAAGATCATTCCCAAGCAGCTGCTATCACTGGGAAGAGGATCAAAGTCTTGGTTGTAGCCCAGCTACGCCCCCAAAATATTGTATGAGCTGAGAGATGCTGCTATCAGGGACCCATCAGGATTAGTCACTGCCCATGTTGCCAATTCCTGTGATTTTTTTTTCCTAGGAGCGTTTCTGGTTGCCTTAAATTCCCAGCTCTGTGAGTCATGTGAATCTGCCTGAGTATGAATTTTTGGTTTTTAAAGTAAGTTTCTAGACCTTGTGGCTGTGCAGAAAAGCAAGGTGATGTAACCAGAGTGAAATCCAACAGCCCCAGGAGAAGGCAAATGAGAAGAAACTCAATTTTCAAATTTTCTTTTTTTTGAGTCACACAAACTTTCTAGTCAGTTTGGTCATTTCTGGGCCTGGCTCATACTGCTGGAATGCTCATAGCTGGAGGTCCACAGTTTTTCCCTTTTTTCCTTTCACTTTCTGATTTCCAGGAGCACTTTCTTCTCCCAGGACCTCCGTGACACAACTTAAAATGGAGGTGGAAGCAAAACCATGTCCCTAAAATGAGGTGCTGCCTCCAGAGCAGGCATTGCTACCAGCCTGATGCATAAGATCCAACCTGGACAAGTGAAAAGTCCAGAATTTACAGGGCGGAAACCCTTTAAATTCCCACCATCAGCACATGGGCATGCACACAATCCTCACCCACACTGGGAACTCCCTGCATGGAGATGTGTGTGCACACAAATACCTCACACATGAACACATGTGGTTTATGGGATATTTCAGTGTACATAATTCTGTGTGTTACACCTGTAACTCATGCTTACACACACACACAAGGGTTTCACCTGGTTGTAAGTGTGAACCACAGCCAGCAGGTGTGTGAAGGGAACCAGCAGTGTGTGTGTGTGAATGTCCATGTGCATTAAATGCACATTTTTGGCCATTTAATGAGGCAAAGTCAAGTGCCTGTGTTAAAACTTGCCATGGGATGTGTGTGTGCCCTGTGGAGCCACCACCCATCACATCCCACTACAGACAGACAAACTCTTAGAAGAAGGAATATCCCAAATTGTCACAAAGGAAAACATCCCAAACTGCCGCTCTCAGGACTCCCATCACCTCACAACAGTAAAAAAAGAAATAAAGCCCAATTCAGGACACTGACAAAAATGAGCTGCATGAAACACATCAGTGGAGGGGTTCTCCTGCCCTTAACTTTACTTTTTTCCCTCTTTTTTATGCACAAGCTCTAACCCACAGCACGGCTCCTGCGCAGAGGGGCCCTGCCCCTCCCAGCATCTCCCTGAGTTTGTACCGCACATCAGGCAAACCTGGATGCCAAAAACAAACTGAAAGCAAAAATTTCCCCTTCCCAAAGTGCCTGGGCAAACTCACAGGGAGAGCTCCAGCAGCACCTTACCGGCTGAGTCAGTGGATGAGCCATCTCCTTGTGCTGGCTGCCCCATCTGCCGAGTTTAGCCGCAGCTGAGATCTTCCGCTGGTAGACCCAGAAAGGGGAGGTGGGGGGGGAAGGAAAAACCTTCCCGTAAGGATCCCAGAGCCAGAGAGAGCAAATCTGCACAGGATACAGTGTGAGGGAGGTGGAAACGTCCAGCCCTGGTGGCAAGGCAGCGGTGCCACCACCCCGCATTCATTGCCAGCGCTGCGCAGCGCGGTGTGGCTCGGCGGGAGCCTCGCATCCCTCCTGCATTGTCCCTCTCCAGTGCGAGCTCCGGCAATCTCATTTCATGGGAGACATCTGGTTTGATTCAAAGAGAAGAAAGGGGCGAGGGGAGAACGGCGCGCTCACACGCTCAGCGCCCAGCCCGGCTGCCTGGGAGCTGGGGAGCGATTGTCAACGCTTCCCTCCTTCCCTCCGCGCTGAATCCTCCTCATTTCAATGAGAAAGGCCGGCCCGGGAGCAGGGCTGTCCCACGGCTCCCCCCCAGCATTCCCAGTCTGCAGGAGGGGGCTTGGCTGGGGCACAGAGCCAAGGGTGGGGAGCTGAGCCCCAGCAGCCTCACCGAGCCTGGAGCCTCTGCAAGGCCTTGGGGTGCTGGGGGGCTCCCCCTTCTTGTTTCCATCATTTCCAGGCCCGGTGGACAGGCAGTGTTGTCCCTCAATGCTTGTGGCTGTGTCAGGGGTCTTCCCATTGCAAGATTGAAGTCTTTATGTTTGTGGGGACCCCTTTTGGAAGGCCATGTCCTCTTTCACAAGGACAAAGCAGTGAGCTCCTTGTCCATGGGAGGGGGATCCTGCCCCATTGTGCCATCCTGCTGACCCTGGTGCCCTGTTAGCCTGTTCCCAAGGTGTCCCTACCAAGCCACCACTCCTCCCAGGGATCTCTGTGGGTCTCTGGATGGATCCCAGTGGTGTAACACGACCCAGTCCCTGTGGGTCTCTGGATGGATCCCAGAGGTGTAACCCGACCCAATCCCTGTGGGTCTCTGGATGGATCCCAGTGGTGTAACCCGACCCAATCCCTGTGGGTCTCTGCATGGATCCCAGTGGTGTAACCCAACCCAATCCCTGTGGATCTCTGGATGGATCCCAGAGGTGTAACCCGACCCAGTCCCTGTGGTGCCTGTGGATGGATCCCAGAGGTGTAACCCAACCCAATCCCTGTGGTGCCTGTGGATGGATCCCAGTGGTGTAACCTGACCCAATCCCTGTGGGTCTCTGGATGGATCCCAGAGGTGTAACCCAACCCAGTCCCTGTGGTGCCTGTGGATGGATCCCAGAG
>JAWWMQ010000113.1:4728846-4740910 GCA_035047885.1 Chlorospingus flavigularis
GAGGTGGAATGGAGGAGGGCTTTAAAAAAAATTACATATATATATCTAGATATATATATATATATATATATATATATCCCCATACCACACCCACTCTTAAGTCACCCCTCGCCCACCCCCACCACTCCCGGGTGTGCGGTGCGGGGCCCCGCGCCTCCCGTGGGCACTGCGGGAGTCGGGGCACGGCGCTGCCGAGAGAAGTTTTGTGTCGCTACAGAGAAAAAAAAAATAATAATAGTGCGGCTAAGTGTTGGGCTTTTTTTTTTTTTCATTCTTTCTTTCTTTCTCTGAACAAGTAACTTGACGCTCTGGAAGTGCGATGGGCAGAGCCTGCGGCTCCATGGGCAGATGCTCCCCTGTGGGTTGGGATGGAAGGGCCCTGAGCAGGGGGTTTGTGGGGGGACACGGGGGGTGATGACCCCCAGTGCCCCGAGAAGGGCTGAGGTGGACGAGGGGAAGCCACGGGAGAGGGACACAAATGGCTCCGTGCTGGACATCTCTGACGCTAGGGCGTGCGGCTGGAACAATGGGGCCTGCGGGGGCTCTGCTTGCTCCCAGCCCTGGAGCAAGGTCCGGTTCCACGCACGGGTCCCGGTTCTCCGGGATGGAGAACGGGCAGCAGTGCGGGGGTGCTGACCTCCCCAAAACTCGGGGCATCTGCAGCCGGGGGAGCAGCTCCTGCTGTGGTGTTCACACCGGGATGGGGGCTCCTCACTGGGGAGATGGGCAGGAAGGGGTGAAGGTCTGGCCCGGGAGATCCCACTGGCCCCGATCCCGATCCTGATCCTGATCCCGGTCCTGATCCCGATCCTGATCCTGATCCTGATCCCGGTCCTGATCCCGATCCTGATCCTGATCCTCCCTTCGCTCTGCAGGCACGGTGGGGCTCAGCACCAACTCAGCGCTGGTGTGTGTGTGAGGCCATGGAGAATCAGGCTCCCTTTGTTTAATAAAGTTGGGAAAGAGGATTCGGCAGGCGGAACCGAGGGGAAATGTGCCAGGGCTGTTTTGTTGCAGGATCTCAGTGCTACCCCAGACTCCTGAGAAGGGGGTGTGTGCTCAGAACGCAGCACGTGCCGCTTGTGTCCAGAGCCATGGAGAGGAACGTGGAGACCTGGATTTTTTCCACCATTTTTTTTGTGTGTGTGTGTGTGAGTGAGGGTTTTCCCACATCTGGGAAGCTGAAATGTCAGCGTGCTGGAGCTGGGGGGATGCAGCTGTGGCTGTGCTCCTTTGGCTGGTGGGGCAGATGGTGCAGCCTGTGCCCCACCGTGGAGGTGGGTGGGATGGATCCTGTGCTGGGGGCTCCTTCAGCACGGTCCCTGGAGCTGTGGCTCTTCACCCCAGCACAGATCATGGCCCACACTTGTTTCTGAAGGCCTGCAGGAATGTCTCCACTGTCTCCTGTGCCTTGTTTTTGTGTAGAAGGCTGGATTAAGAGGGTCTGGAGCTGGGTGTGGGGCTCCCTGGGGGATTGATCCCTGGACTCTCATGGATGCCTGACCAGGAATCCCAGAATGCCAGATTGTCATCCCTTGGTAGAACTGCTCCTATTGCAGATGGTTTTCTAGGAAAACAATTGTGTTTATGGGTACCTTTGAACAGGGTGACGAACATCTTGAAAAAGGGAGGGGGAAAAAAGTAATAATGAAATAAAAAATTATTTCACAGCTTTACTTGGTAACAGGGTTTAGATTTTTCTTCAACTTATTATTTTCTGAAGAAACACACTATCCCTTCAGATGATTTTATAATAATATCAACCATCTATTAAAGTGTTCCTCACAGGCAGGTGTGGACATGAGAGGCCTGGATCTGGGCACAGGGACCTGGCCACAGGAATTCCACCTGCTATCAGGCCACCCCTCACTTTGCCAAAGCACTGAAAAGGCACTTAAGTGTAAATAATGCTCAAGCCCGATGTATTTTTATTGGAATGCCTGTAAGAGTGGTTTGTGAAGAGGTGTAATCGTGGCAGAGGGGGTGGCTTCACTCCAAGCAAGGGTGCTGCAGGAACACAACCTGAGCTTGGCAGCTCCTGCTTTCCCCAGGAGCTGTGAACGTGCCCTGGAGGAGCCAATGGCCTGCTGGAATCCTTGCTCCAGTTTGTGCTGGGGCTGCTTTGTGCTCTGAATTTGAACCACGAGCTGGCTGGGGTGGGGGGCTGGCCTGGGGTGAGGTCGTGGTGGGCTGTGGAAAGGGGGATTGGTGGGAACGGGCCAGGCTGGTGCCCCAGGGTCTGTGGCAAAGAGCTGGGTGGCTGGTGGGATGTGCCAAGGGCTGCTTTGCAAACTGGAGGGCAGGAAACTGGGAAAGGAAGAATGAGGGGATGAAGTCACAAGAATCCCTTTGACTGGGCATGGTTGGTGGTGACACCCCTTCCCTGGCTGGAGGTGGAGCCATGACCTCCACGCCTGTCCTTCTGTGGGGCATATCAGGGCCAGGGGTGAGTCAGGGCTCCTGCAGGTCACCCCCTTCCCTTGGCATGTGTGTGAACTCCAGCTGTGCTGAGTTTGGGTGACCAAACCTCCTGGTGTGCGCCATGGCACGGCCAGTGCTCCCTGGGGCCTGTGTGGCACATCAGGGAGCTTGGTGGCTCTTGTGTTCCTCCTGCCACCCCTCATTGTGGGTGTCCTGCCTGCAACAGCCTGTCCATGGCTGTGCTGGCTCTCACGGCCATGCCCATGAAATTGTAAAGACAAAGCACTGGAGGGGTTTGCAGCAGGTTTTTTAGGAGATGGTGGGACATCAAGGGATGTGGGCTGAGATGGGGTGTGGGTGCTGGGAGGAATGCAGAGTTGTCTGAAGGGCATCATGTTTTAGTTGTGTAGGCTGTGAAATTGGGAAGGGGCAGAAATCATCAGGCGTTGCAGTTCTTCCCTAGAAGTGACCCGAGGTGGGTGTGGATTAGCCAGATCAAGATTTGTATCCAACTTTTCTGCCTGCTCCCACAGACAAGCTGGGCTGCTGTCGCTGGAGCTAGGGGAGAGGCTGAAGGGCACGTTTGAGGCCAGATGTTGTGGGTAGGGAGACGTGGTGCTGGTTCTTTGTGTGCCTGGTGTGTGCAGGTGTCGGGAGAAGCCGTGGGGTTGCTTTGGCTTCATGCTGCGCCCACTCCCAAATAAGACTTTCCCTGTAAGGATTTTTGGACTCTCTTAAGGATTTTGGGTCCTTCTAAGGGTTCTTGGTCTCATCACAGTAATAGCATCCATTGTCACCTGTACTCACAGACACCCTTTGATGCAGCATCTCCCAGCCTGCTCCAACCAGCCTGTTGTCACCAGGAATGAGATTATGTGAGAGAGGATCTTAATATAAATTGCTCTTTCTTGGCAAGGTGAAGTCAAATAACAAGAGGCTCCACTAAACCCAGGTGATTGGGCTCTTTGTGTAGCTCCAAACATGCTCCAATGCTTTCAGCATTTAAAAATAGTCCGAGGAAGCCTTTTCCATTGAGGAAGTCTGATGATGGCAGCTCCCCCACCCACCCTGTGGAGGTGGATGTATGTACAGCATCCGAGGAGCAGCGAGGGGGGCAGATCTGCTTGTCTCCTTGCTTCAGGCTCGAAATCCACCCGATCTGGTGGAGTCTGAAGGCTTCTCCAGCAGCTCGGGATGGGCCCGAAAGGGAGGGAAAGATTTGCAGTCGCTATCGGATTGTTACGAAGTGTTAACGAGAATTACTCCGAATTTACACCGCGGGGGAAAAGTGCGGAGCGGCAGCGACTTTGTGCCGTTTGAACCGGAGGTGGGAGGAGAGAACGGCTCTGGGAGAGAGAGAGGGAGAGGGAGACAAAGGGAATTTTCTCGGAGGGAGCCACGCACGCTCCCCGCGCAGCGCTCGGGCGGCCGGTGCGGCGCTGACCGAGTGAACCGCAGCGCAGCCGCCCGGAATCTAGGGCAGTGGGAAAGAAAGCAGCGCTGGCATTGGGTGGGGGCCCCCGCCTTTGTCTGGCAGCCCCCTCCCTCCCTGCCCGCGTCCCCCTGCGCTCGCCATGCCCCGCTTCCCCCGCTCTGCCCGGCCCCGGCTCGGCTGGAGCCGTGCGGGACCGAGCCGTGCCACGGGCACACCCACTCCGCACCGGGGGCTTCGCTTCCCAACTTTGCTCCGCCGCACAAGGATTGTCTGTGCCTCTAGGCTTGATGCTGTTTAGTGGGTTTTTTTCCCTTTTTCTTTGTTTTTTTTTTTTTTTTTTTGTTTCATAAACAACTTTCATCACAATGTGAAAAAGCGTAAAATCGCCGCGCTGGAATGAGGCAGTCGCTGGTTTTCCTGGCATGGTGTGCGTTGGGTGGTGTTTTTTTCCCCTTCTTGTAAACACAACTTGCATCATCACGACAAAAAACCCTCCGTGCAAAGAGATTTAGTTGGTTGGTTGTGGTCCTTTTGTGTGCATTTGTGGGTTTTTTGACACCACTTTCATCAGGTTTTCGATGCAGCAAAACCTTACCCCACAGGCCGTCGGGAGGGTTTATTTGTGAAGTTCTTTGTGTGCTTGTCTTTTAACAGGGCTTTCATGTTAACGGGGGAAAGAATGCCCCACCTTACCCGAGGTAGCTGAGGGTTGTTTATTTTATGATCCTCTTCAATTTTATGACTACAATAGAAAAAAAGACCAAGTTCTAATTTGCCCTTAGACCCTCTTGCACCCCACTAGCAGTGCCAGAAGGGACTGGTGGGGTATTTGCAGGTGTAATTTGTATCTGTGCAGCGAAAGGGCGCCTTGCCAGAAATGAGAAGAGGGCTTAAAAAGCTTTTGTCTGCAGAGATTACTTTGTATCTGATGAAAACATGAAATATCAGGACCTGGAGTGATTTGTGGGGTGTGTTTTCCAAAATAAAACCACGACGCAGTCAATCAAACAAAAAGATGCAGCTTGGGGTTGGCTCCGGAGCTGTTTGCTGTGGCTGGTACAGCTCCCGTGGTGCTTCCAGGGTCAGGGTCGTGCTCCTGGCATGGAGGTGCCAGTTGGTGCCAGGTGGGAGCCTCCACTCTGCATCAGTGGCAGAATATACCTGTGCAGGATCTGGCCTTGTCCCAGCACTGAGGAGAAGGTCATCAGCAGGTCTAACTCTGAATTTTCACCAAAGTGAATTCATTTGAGGGATCTGCTCCACAGGCAGGCACAGCTGAGTGTGCCACTGCACTGTCCTGGTGGCATTGTCACCGTGGTGCTGTGCTGGGCACATCCCTTCCATGCTCTGATCATCCTCTGCCCAAGGATGGAGCAGCACCTTGGGGTAAACGCTGCTGAGGTCCTGTGAAAACCAAACACTGGTTTGGGGCTGCTCAGAGTGAGAACATTTGGGATGGGTTTGGCAGATAGATCAGATGCATCCAGCACCCCGGTGTCCCTTGTGAGCAGCTGTCTTTGCTGGAGAGGTGAACCAAGCTCCTAGAGCCTTCTCTGTTAATTTTGATGGATTTGTTGCCCTGATGCAGGGGAAAGAGAGAGAGAGAAGGTGGCTGTGCATCCAGATCTCCCCCTGACCCCCACCACCCATCTTGGCAATGTCTAGACTCAATTTATTTCTGTGTTTTCAGCCAGGGATGGCTGCTCTGCGGATTAATTCCAGTTAGCTGACTGGTCTGGGCACCAGAGGCTCTCCACTCCTCCAGGGTTTGGTCCTGTGTGGGAATGTTTGTGATGTACTCAGGTAATTTGCAAACACGTTTACTTTGAGTCAATTGGTAATCAGTGAAATTAAAGAGAAAAAAGGATGAGGGGAGGAACTGAGCTTATAGCCTCCTTCATGGAATGCTTTGGGATCTGCTTTATTGACAAAACCCAGGATAATAGAAGGTAGGCTGTGGAAACACAATGAGAAAGGGCTTAATTCTCTGTTTAATATAAAAATCCAAGTGGCAGGGGTCTGCCAGGGATCGACACACTGATGTCTGTGTGCTGCCATAACAAGGAGAACATAGACCAAGTTATGTTTCATGGGTCCCTTTCTTCCCTCAGCTTCATTTTGACACCACCTGCCAGGCAATCCCCTCCCTTCCACCTCCCTCCCCTTTGAATAATCCCCCGAGTAAAATGCTTTGTTACACGGTGTTTTCAAATTTCAGTTATGCACGAAGGGAAAGTGTCAAAAACCACCCCATGCAGGATGAATTTTGTTTGGAATAAGCACATTGGGGTGTGCTGCCCATCTGGCTGGGATGTCACGGGCCACATCCTGATCCAGCTGAGCTCCATCAGAGCAGGGTGATCTCTAAGGAGGCTCAGCCCCTTTTTAGTGTGCAAAGCAGTCAGGGATGGGGCTGAGATGGGCCTGGAGCCTTGGCTCTAAGTGAGTAAATCACGTTTAAGCCCAGCCTAGTTTTAGCTGATGTAAAAAGCCAGTGCAGCACCCCTGGAAGTTGAGGAGTTCTCTGGGTTTGGGCTGCTGATGGTTTGCCCATTGTCTGTGCCAGGTCAGAGCTGCTGGAGGTCAGGGCTGCTGAGCCCTCTGGGCTTGCTGGGGTTGGTCTAATTTCCTAGGAGGTGATTTTCTCCTGTTTTTAAGCACAGGATCCCCATCTGTCTGTCTCCACAAAGCTGGCTTTCCCGTCTGCAGGCCTGCACAGAGACCCTCCCTCCTCCCCCCCTTCTCACACCACCGACTGCACCACGCGTCCTTTTGTCCGTTCCACATCCTCCTTCCCCTCCCTCTCGCCGTGCTCTCTCCTTGCCCACCTTCCTTTTGCCCTTTTGGGGTGTCTTTGGCTTTGCTCCCACACACCTCATTCTCCTCCTCCCTTGGAGGCATCGGGGTGTGCCTCTCCCTCAATTTCCACCACCTTTGCTCCATGCCCGACTCCCTCCCGCTCCTCCAGCTCGCGCAACGTGCTTACATTTGCCCTCATTCATGTGGATTCCTTGCCACTGCTCCCTTCCATCTGTCCCCAGCATGGAGCCCTGGTCCTTTGTCACAGCTCTGCCTGCCTGACCCTCCCTGTCGGCTCTGTGATTGTTTCCTGTCCTGCAGGGCTCAGATCCCTGTCCGCCACATGCTGTCATTGTCCCACAGCTGAGAACAGCACAGAGCCCAATCCCAGCCCAAATCTCAGCCCCAGTGCCAGCCCCAATGCCAGCCCCAATCCCATCCATGGCACACGCCTGCCCGAGGTCTTTTCTGCGCAGGAGAGCAAGCCTGGCTCCAGAGGCAGAGCTCGGGTCACTGCGGAATTCCACGGAGCTCCTGCAGCCCGGGGTGATGCACAGGGAGGCATTTTCAGCTTGATGCTTGCTGTGAACACCCCCCTGTCTTTTCCATGCGATGCTCTGGTGATATCCCTGGGGAAATGGTGGCATCTCGGTTAATCTTCCTAAGATGGAATCTCCCTCTTTGGAGAGGGAGGGAGCAGCACAGGAGAGGGGCAGGGAAATGTCTGCAAGCGGTGGGTCAGGGACAGCCCACCCTGCCAGGGCTGCCAGAGGGCACGGGTGACCTCTCAGGGATTTATCCAGCTCTCCTTGGGATGCACCTTTATTATTTATTATTATTTATCCTATAGTTGAGTTGTGCCTTTATCCTATAGTTGAGTTGTGCCTTTATGCTATAGTTGAGTTGTGCCTGGCTCACTGATGTCCTGTCCTTTGAGTTTCCTGGAGCTGACAGCACACCACTGGGTGACCACTGCTCCACATGGGCTGTTTGCAAACTTTACTTAACAAAGCATCACAAATCTACCTCACGGTGCAAACTCCGGGGAGTAACGCGTGAGCTACACTGCATTTGGTGAGGGGTGGATTTGGTTTGGATTTGGGGATTTTCTCAGATCCTTCTTTGTGGCATTTCCATTCTCCAGAAATGTGGAATTCCTGTTTCAGGGATGGCTTGAGTGCAGCAGTGCTGTGATGTGGAGCTCTGAGAGGGAATTTTGCAGGAGCACAAGGCAGGAGACAACGATTCCTACTCCAGAAATGGGAAATGAGGCTTGGGGAGCTGAGGTGGCTCTGAGGAGTTAAAAATCACAGCAGGAGTTGACAGTGAAGTTCTGATTTACCAGCGTGTGTCCCGTGCCGCTGCCAAGACCCTCTGAGGGGCAACAGGCTCACGGCTGTGCCAGGGGCTGTGTGGGGCTATGGTTGGACAGGGCTGTGCCCGGTGCCCGCGTGGTGCCATGCCCGGTGTCCCTGTGGTGCCATGCCTGTGCTGTGCCATGCCTGGTGTCCATGCAGTGCCATGCCTGGTGCTGTGCCCAGTGTCCATGTGGTGCCGTGCTGTGCCCGGTGTCTGTGCTGTGCCTAGTGTCCCTGCAGTGCCATGCCCATGCTGTGCCCAGTGCTTGTGTGGTGCCGTGACCGTGCTGTGCCATGCCTGGTGCTCACACAGTGCCCGTGCTGTGCTGTGCCTGGTGTCCACGTGGTGCCATGCCCGGTGCTTGTGCGGTTCCGTGCCCCTGCTGTGCTGTGCCTACTGCCTGTGCGGTGTCGTGCCCATGCCATACCCGGTGCCCACATGATGCCATGCCTGGTACCCATGTGGTTCCGTGCCCCTGCTGTGCTGTGCCTACCACCTGTGCGGTGTCGTGCCCATGCCATGCCTGGTACCCATGAGGTGCTGTGCCTGGTTCTTGTGCGGTGCCGTGCCCTTGCTGTGCTATGCCCGGTGCCCATGTGGTGCTGTGCCCAGTGCCCGTGCGGTTCCGTGCCCCTGCTGTGCTGTCCCCGGTGCCTGTGCGGTGCGGTGCCATTCCTCTGCCATGCCCGGTGCCCACGTGATGCCGTGCCCGGTTCTTGTGCGGTGCCGTGCCCCTGCTGCGCAGTGCCCAGTGCCTGTACGGTGCTGTGTCTGTGCCACGCCCCATGCCCCTGCGGTGCCGTGCCCGGTGCCCATGTGGTGCTGTGCTCATGCCATGCCCAGTGCCTGTGCAGTGCTGTGCCCCTGCAGTGCCCCTCCTGTGCCATGCCTGCTGCCCATGTGGTGCTGTGCCCCATGCCCCTGTGGTGCTGTGCCCATGCTGTGCCTGGTGCCCGTGTGGTGTTGTGTCTGTGCTGTGCCCCATGCCCCTGTGGTGCTGTGCCCGTGCCATGCCCGGTGCCCACGCGGTGCCAGCACTGCAAGCACAGCTGGTCGGGCTGAGCACGCTCCCCGCCGGGCACTGCTGGATGCTGTGGCTGCCCTGGCACCTGTGAGCCCAGGGAGCTGTTCCTGCCAGCTCTCGTGGCACCAGGCTGCTCCAGTGCCACAGGTGTGGGTTCAGTTCTTGCCAACGATACGGGGTGCTGGCATCCCAAGGGGGCATCCCGATGTCACCAGCCTGTGTCTCTCCAGAGGGGCTGAGCGTGAGTGGCAGCCCTGAGCTCCCGGCCTGAGAGGTGCTGTTATTTATCAGGATCTGTAGAAATAATAAAGTCCCAGATGAGGAGCTGAGGAATCTGCATTTGGTGGTTGCAGAGGCAGCATTTGCAGGTCGTTGTGTGTTGAAGTGTGGTGTCAGTGGGGTGTGTGGAGGAAAAGCTGCTGGTGTCAGGTAGTCCGGGGAAAATGGTCTTTTCTGGGGAGGGAAGGTGGGGAAGGAGGTGCTGGGGGATCTCAGAGAGGTCCCAGTGCTGTGTCCTCATCCTCTGGTTCTGTCAGACACCCAAATCCTCCGGAAACCGCAGCAAAGTGCTCACCTCACTTCATCTGCACTGGAGAATCACAGGTTTTAACTTTCCTTTGAGATCTGAGCTCAGAGCACACCTCCTGCAGAGAAACCCCCAGCCTGCCCTGGAGCTTGGTGCCAGAAATGCCTTGGGGCACCAAGTGAGGCTTCTTGAGGGGCAGGACAGCAGCAAGGAGGGCTCCAGGGGTAGTTTAGAGAACTGTGCCACATCTGTAAAAACTCTTAGTTGTTGATGGCATCCTGGTGTCATCTGGGAACCTGAAGCCAACCAACTGGATTAAGACCCTCCAAAAGATCATTTGGAAGCCAAAACACACTGGAAAGTCTTTTGTCCTTTTTGGGAAAGCAGAAGGCTGTTTTCTGAGCTGTGGGGAGCTGGGGAATTGGCTTGGTGGGTTCTAGGATTTGGGGAACGGGCTCAGTGTGCTCTGGGATGTGGATACTGGTACACAGAAGCACCACTTGGCCAGTGATCTCAGGAGAGGGTCTGAGTACCTGGAGCAGGAGTCTTTGCACAGGCCTGCTCTGGGGCTCACAGGAGGGCAGCCCTGCCCCATTTCATGCTGTTTCAGCCCCAAAGCAAATCCTGGCCTCATGCCATCTAACTCTGCTGGCATTTGCAGTCCTGCCCTATCTGCAGTGGAGAGGCCCAAAGTGCTGCATCTCTGCAACTCCCCCCCAAACTTGTCCCCCTGAAGTTCATGGTATTCACCCCAAAACCTCCTCAGTAGTACCAAAATCCTCTGTAGTCAAGGCAACTCCCCTTGGGAGCTGGCACAGGGTGGCCAAGGGCTCCACATTGGCAATCCAGGCTGTGGGACCAGCATCCCTCTGTTCTCCTGTGGCCTCCAGGCTGCCCCATCAGGGCACCAGTCCTGTCCCCAGAGCCCAAGGATGGCCATTCTCCCTGGAGGGCCACCCTGGGACTCTGGGGACTGGCCTTGTCACAGAGACCACTGACACCTGGGGTGGGTCCCCCATTGCTCCGTGGTGTTGGGGTGGCTGGAAGGGAGATCTCAGGGGAAGATGCTGAGGGAAGGCAGTCGGGGGGGATGGTGTGGTGGGCTGCAGCACACAAAATGGTGATCCCCGTTTTGGGGGATGAGGGAACATGGCACTCCTGAGGGAGGGAGTCTCTGGGAATGGTGAGGGTGGGCCTCCCTCTGGCATTTCCCCTCAGGGAGGGAATCTGTGGGAATGGTGAGGGTGGACTTCCCTCTGGCATTTCCCCTCAGGGTTAGGGGCCTTTCCCTTGTTCCACGTCCTGCACAGTGGCTGCCAGGTGGCACAGGAGATTGTGGCCTGGTGGGGCAGCCTCGTTAACTGCTGTGCCTTCTTCTCTCTCTTCCCAAGGCTGCAAGATCAAAGCCCTGCGGGCAAAGACCAACACCTACATCAAGACCCCGGTGCGAGGGGAGGAGCCGGTCTTCATGGTGACGGGGCGGCGGGAGGACGTGGCCATGGCCCGGCGGGAGATCATCTCGGCGGCCGAGCACTTCTCCATGATCAGGGCCTCGCGCAACAAGGCGGGCACCACCTTCGGCAGCGCGCCCACCCTGCCGGGGCAGGTCACCATCCGCGTGCGCGTGCCCTACCGCGTGGTGGGGCTGGTGGTGGGCCCCAAGGGAGCCACCATCAAGAGGATCCAGCAGCAGACCAACACCTACATCATCACGCCCAGCCGGGACCGGGACCCCGTCTTCGAGATCACCGGCGCGCCGGGCAACGTGGAGCGCGCCCGCGAGGAGATCGAGACGCACATCGCGGTGAGGACGGGCAAGATTCTGGAGTACAACAACGAGAACGACTTCCTCTCCAGCAGCCCCGACTCCGGCATGGAGAACCGCTACTCGGAGGCCTGGCGGGTGCACACACCGGCGCCGGGCTGCAAGCCCCTCTCCACCTTCCGCCAGAACAGCCTGGGCTGCATCGGCGACTGCTCCGTTGACCCCGTCTACGAGACCCCCCGGCTGAACGACCAAAACGACTTCAATTACGGTTACCTCTTCCCCAACTACGGTGTGAACAAGCAGGATTTGTACTACGGGGTGCCGGAGTCGGGCGCCCCGATGTGGGCCGGGCAGGAGAACACCAACCCCGTCTCGGTGCTCTTCTCGAAGCAGCAGCGCTCCAGCAGCACCGGCGCCATCCATCCCAACTCGCACCGCTCGCCCTCCTCCTCCATCCCCGAGCCCAGCCTGTCCGGGCTGCCGCGGCGGTCGCAGGGGGAGCCCCTGCAGGGCTTCTCCAAGCTGGGCACGCCCGCCGCCGCCCGGACGTCGGTGGGCAGCAGCCGCGAGTGCATGGTGTGCTTCGAGAGCGAGGTGACGGCCGCGCTGGTGCCCTGCGGCCACAACCTCTTCTGCATGGAGTGTGCCGTGAGGATCTGCGAGAGGACTGATCCCGAGTGCCCCGTCTGCCACGCGGCAGCCACTCAGGCCATTAGAATATTTTCCTAAAAG
>JAWWMQ010000113.1:4845480-4859218 GCA_035047885.1 Chlorospingus flavigularis
CGACGCTCTTCCGATCTCCGCCGGCTCCGCCGCAGCCCCGGCAGCGGCCGGTCCGCGCCCCGCTCAGGTGGGTCCCTCCCGCTCTCGCGCTTCTTCGCCGTCGGCTTTTTTTTTCCCCCCTCTTTCCTCCTTCTAATTGTTATTTTTAATTATTTTGGATTTCTTTTCACGTTTCGCGATTTCTGGCGCTTACTTCCGAGAACGGCACCCCCCCCCCCCCCTCCTTCCCCGGGCGGCCTTGGGGGGGCGCGGAGCCCCGCTCAGCCCGGCGGTGTTCGGGGTAGGGGGAGCGGAGCCGAGGGACCCCCCCCCCGACCCCCGGAGCCGCACGGAGCCGCCCCGAGGCGCGGGGATGGGCGGGGGCGGGAGCAGCGGCGGCGGCGGCGGCGGCGGCGGCGGCGGCAGCGGCACATCCTTCCCCCGCGCCCCCCTCCTCCCTCCTCCTCCCCCCTCGGCTTCAAAACAAACCGTCACCAAAATGGTGCAGAGGTGAAGGAGGGAGCGGGAGGAAGGGGAAGAGGTGGCGGCTCGGCCTGGGCGCTGCAGGGACAGGTGAGGGCGGCGCGGGACGCGGAGGGACGCGGGACACGGAGGGGGTGCGGGACACCGAGGGGATGCGGGACACGGAGGGGATGCGGGTGCCGGGTGCGGCACACGGGGATGGTCCCGCTGGGTGCTGCCGGTGGGGTGAGGGCAGCACTGGGGGTGCCCACCCCGCTGCGGGGCGCTGGGCAATGTCGCCGTGGGACCCCCGTGGTGGCAGAGCACGAACCCACCCGCGACACTGCGCCCACCCCGAGCGGGACCCGCTGCGGCCTGGCGGGACGCAGGGAGAAGCAAGGCCCGGCGGATTTCGGGCTTGGGGGGTGCCCTCCATGGCAGGACATGGGGTGATGACATGGGGGCTGCGGGGGGACCCGCCGGCTCGGCTCCGGGTGCCGCTGGGGGCTGCGGTTTGATTGGCAAGAGCAGATTTTGGGTAAATCGAGTCCTGGAGCGTCCATGCCTTGGCCGTGCGCCGGCTCCGGAGCCGACAGCTGGGATTGTTTGTCCGGGGGGGGCTCAGCGCCTCGGCTCCATCCCTCAGCGGCCGGAGCACGGTGTCGTGTGGGGCCGAACCGCGTCACTGCTGCTGCCGCGGCCTCCCCGCGGTGCCGAGCGCTTCCCTGGCCGGAGGGACCGGCGGTGCTGAGCGGGGATGCGCTGACAGGGCGCCCGGCATCTGCGGCTCTTCGGCATCTGTGACGCCCGTGCGACCGCAGCTTATCCCTTCCCTGCGGCTCCCAAACCCCTTCGGCTTTGTCGTTGGTTTTTATTCTTTTATTTATTTGCCTTTTCTCTCTTCACGCACAAGAGCAGCATGATCAGCTGTGCCACACACGCAGTTCTTACCCCTGCACTGTGGGACCCCATGGTACCCCCAGCTCTGCACGGCCACCAGCTGGGCTGTCCCCTCCTAATCCTCCACAAGTGTCGGAGCTGCCACGCGGTTTTGGATTGTGACTCCCCCTTGCTATGGGCAGGGGTCTGGGCAGGGACAGGGACACCTGTGCTGCTGCAATTTCCCCTGGCACTTCAGCTCAGAGCCTCTGCCTGCCCCCACCCCGGGGAAGGCCTGATCCTGTCCCTCCAAAGCCCCTTCTCCCACAGTGCGTGGCTGTGTATGGGTTTTTGGGCTGGTATTGATTTGCCAAGGTGGGTGTTCTCAAACCTCTGTCCCAGCCTGAAGTCCTGCTGCTGATGGAGAAGGGGCTGTGCTGGCCTCAGTGCGACAGGGACGCTCATCAGGCCAGGGGTGCAGGTTTTGGGTGTAGGTAAGGGTTATTCTCATAATGTTCTTTCCTTCCCTGAGCTGATTCAGTGCAGGTGGCCCTGGCGTGGGAGCACTGAGCTGCCCCTGTCTCTTTGGAGCTCCAATGCAAGCTGCTCGCCCTGCCCTCAGGATCACTGGAACGGGCTCCTGAAGGTCACAGACCTGTGGATGGGCCTCACGGATCCTCCTTTCCACTCCCACCTTGCCCTTCAGCCCCTGCAGTTGTCGAGCTGAGGCATCTGCACTTGTGCTGGCTCCGAGCAGGTGGCCCATGTCCCCGCAGCAGCAGCAGCAGCAGTGGGGGCCGCTGCTCGGGTTTCGCCGGTGCCTCTGCCACAGCAGGGATTTAACGAGCTCCTGTTGAAGGGACATCAGCTCCCGTGTCAGGTGGCTCGGGGGTTTCCACTCCTGCCCAGGCTCTCTCCCAGCACAAACCGGCTCGGGGGCTCCTCGTGCTGAGTGGTCATGTCCCTGTGTGTGCTCAGTCCTGCTGGGGGGCTCTTGGCACTCTTTGGCAATAGGTGACCTTGGGCACGTCCCTTTGCTTCCCCACGCTTTGGTGGTGTTCTCGGAACGGGGGAGGTGGTTGATGTGTTTAATTCCCCCCTCCTCACTGGTGTGGGGCTGCTGGCTCCTCTTGGGAAGTGCAACTGCAGAGCTGGGAAGGGCTGTTGCTATTTTGTGCTGTCCCCGAGCGGGCAGGGCGGAGGCATGGACGGTGCTGGAGTCACCCGGGGTGGATTTTTCCCAGGCTGCCAAGTGAAACAAGTGGGGTCTGAGTCTCATTTAATGCTGCAGCCCTTTACTGTGACTCTGGCAACATAAAGGAGCCTAAATATGGTCATAAACTGCATCCACTTCAAGGTCCCTTCGTGCTGCCAGGGCAGCCTCACGGCGGCTTTGTGAGAGGGAGAACAAAGCCGAAAGTGTCGGACGAAAAGTACGGGAGCGGGACCCAGATGCTGTGTGCTGTGTGTGCTGGGAGCTGCCTGGCAGGGAGGTGACACTGCTGGTGCAGGCCCTGGCTCACCAGGGAAGGATGGGTGTGAGGACAGGGGGAGATGCTGCTTGGCACATCCCGAAGGAGCAGGAGGGCTTCAGCTAGGTGTGGAGGCTCTGCATCTAACACCCTGGGCGAGTCATTTGAACCTAAAAAAGCCTCTGTGATGAGGGGCAGAAATTGCTTTTCCCTCTTTATTTCCAAGCCAGAATGCTTGGAAACCAGGGTCAGGTTGGCATCACCCAGAGCGTGCTGGGAGGAACCCGCCATGGGTGCTGCGTGGCATCTTCTCTGTGATGGATTGCAGGGACGTGGCCTTTTTGGGAGTGAAGGGGAAAGAGGCAGCAGGGGTGTGGGTGGGTTGCTGACATTCATCCCGCTCCCCTGGACCACCACTGCCCCACTGGGTGCCCCAGCAGCAGTGGTGAGATGCCATGTGGAGCTGTGATGGTGTGAGCTGGCCTGGAAGGTGGTGCCTGAGGCTCAGGAAGTGAGCAGGCAGCATCCCATTAAATCCTGTTAATGCCCGGGAGTGCACATGGAGGTGACCCAAGGCACGGTGAGCTGCACAGGCGGCGGTGGGGCGGCCGTGTCGATGCTGTCCCGGACTTCCCCATCTGCAAGCCGAGCTAAAAATATCCCCCTGCCTCACCCCGCCGCCGTCCCATCTGTTCCGAGGGTGAACTCCTCAGGCCAGGGGCTCTTTCTTTATTTTTATCGCTATTTTGGCAGTTCCTGGCGGCTGAGCCGTGCCGGGTTCAGAGGTGACTCTATTGTAGATGACAGTGCTGCTCCCGGGAAGGTTCAGCTCTGCTGCTGAGCCCGCCGTGGTGAGCAGAGAGTGAGTGAGGAGGAGGAAGGGGAGGAGGAGGAAGGCTGGGGAGGCACGGCAACGTGTGGCACTGGGTGCCCTTGGCTGTGCTTGCCCTCTCCTTGTGCCAGCAGGACTGTGGGGTGCATCACCCCCTCACCTTCCCCAGCACTGTCTGGGACTTCACCACTCTCAGGGCTTTAGTTTTGTTTTTTCCTTTCCTTTTTTCCTCTAATTAGATAGAAGCTTTCAATAAAAAGCTGAGATTTGTTAATCACTTTGTTTGATCAGAGCTCAGGCAGAGCTGAAGACCTCTAGGTTTTTCCCTCTGCCTGTGTGAGCAGCAGTTTGCTTTTGCTTTCAAGATGGATCTCGCCGTCTGCCTGCCAGCAGCTCTGCCTCCCCGGATCTGTCGGTTTGCATCTTGCACTCCACTTTGCTTTGCTTGTGGTTCTTCTTTAATTTTTCCTTTCCCCTCACTCTTGGTGTCTCCCTGCTGTAGCTCCCCACTGCTTGCAAAACAGACAAGAGCCCTCATCCTTTAAAATATCCTAAAAAAGTGCCCATGCGGAGAGCAAAGGTTTGATAATACTCCAGTTTGGAGTGATTTATTTTGGGGGGGTGAGGTCTAGGTTTGCTTTCTCTTAAATGGGGGTGCAGAAGATGGGGGACTTGGGTCTCTGAGCTGCATGGGAATATTTTTTGGGGAAACTTGGCCTGTTTTTGTGTGGGTCACAACAAGGCTGGAGGGACACAGCAGCTGCTCTGTGATTTCCAGGCTGCTTCTTAGCTCTAGGTGAGCACCTTGCCCTATAGAAAAGGGGGCAATGACATGAGCTGCATGCAGTAGTGGTGGGGATCTGTGTCACAACTCTGCTCATGGTGACATGTCCTGGTTGTGGCTGACTGCTGGAATGCTGGAGCAGCTGCTGGGGCCTGTTCCCAGTGCTGGATAATGCCATGTTGCCCAGTGGGACTTCAAATATCTCCGTGCCCCTCCATTCCCCAGCAGAGCAGGCGTGTGGTGCTGCTCTTGTGCTGCCACAGTGTCCTGGTGCACGGTGAGGACGAGCTGGAAGGGCAGGATGGTGCCTGTGCTGGGATGTGCCACCACCCAGGAGCCACCGAGGTGGCCATGCCACCAGTGATGCTCGGTCAGATCCACCAAGCCCACGGTGGCCTCTCGCCCTTGTGCCTTTGCTGTCCTTGTCCCAGACCAGTGTGAGGAAGGCACCAGACCTTCCCACCCATCCCAAAGCAGCCAGGGGCTGAGCAGGACACGTAGGATTTCCCAGATTGCCGTCAGCCCTTGGTTTTCCTGGAGGCAGCGATGGCCCTGCTGGGGCTGTGTGTGGAGCAGCACCCCAGGCTGACCCTCCTTGCTGTGAGTGACCAGCAGGAGCTGGAATGCAGAGGTGGGGAGCTGAGCCATCTGTGCTGGCTGTGCCCTGTCAGCCCAGTGCTGCTGGCACCACGGCTCAAGGTCAGAGCCCAGCACGGTGGCTTTGGGCTGCTGCTGGCACAGGATGGAAGCTCTCCCACCTCCTGTCCTGAGTCAGTGCTGCTTGGGCTTGGAAAGGGGGTAATTAAATGACCTATTTCTGGCCAGGGAGGAAGAGGAGGAGGAGGAATGGTTTCTCTTTCCAGAGCTTCAAACAGCTTGCTGCAAGCGTCCGGCACAAACCCCAAACCGCTTCCAGCCCTGCAGCCCCCCTGGCTGGGGTGCTTGGGGCTGTGGGGAAGGGTGACCTCCCACTGCAGCACTGCTGTTGCATCAGCCTTTTTTTTTTTGACGGAGGCAGGACAAATCCATGGCTCCCAAATTATTTTTTTTTACCTTTTTTTTCCATCCCCAAAAAGTAGTAATGAGATTTGGGAAGGGATACCTGCTTGTGGGGCCAGGTCCTTGACCCGAGCCCACCCCAGGGCTGCCAAGGGATCTTCTTAGGATTTCTAGTGGGATTTCTCCTTCTCCTCTCTCCTCCTTCTGCCTAGGGGGATTATCAGCATCTACTGTGTGATGGATCCTGCAGCTCATGGCCCCGGGGGTGCTGGGGCTGTGGGCCTGGGGGTGCCTGCTCTGGGGGCTGTGGTGGAGCTTCAGGTGCAAGGTTTTATTGATGGATATAAGCAGTGGTTATAAATAGCCCTGCTTGGAAGTTTTCATCTTCTTTTTTAAATGGAAGTGCCTTTTGGAACAAAGTGACTTTCCTCCATCCTTTTTAAAAACATCTTTTTTCTCTTCTTATTTTGAAGATGAAATTTTTTGTTTTACTCTTTAAATTTTTTCCTTTCCGATTTTTGGAAGGCTTCAGGGAAAAATTGCTGGGCGCCATAGCCAGGAACACATCCCATGTCGTGCAGGTGGGGAAAATATGTGGGGTCAGATTCATCTGGTTTGGTTTTCCTTAAAAAGGAAATTGAGAATTGGAAATGTTCATGGCATCAGTGAGAATTTTCTATCAAAGCAGATGAAATCTGAGGGGCAGGAGTTTGCTTAAACCTGCTGCATCAAGTGTAAAAAAAAAAAGAAGTTAAATAAATTAATTGGATAAAGAACTTCTGTTCACTAAAAGACTGGCAACATTTCTGGGTTTCTGTCTGGAATTTTTCAGTTGTAAAACCTGAAATCCTCCCCCACCCCTAGCAGTAACCTTGAGACATGGTGCCGGAGCAGGAGTTTCCACTGGCAGGGAAGAAAAAAATTACAATAAAGAATGTGGACAAATTATTTTGACTGACCAGGCTTTTTTTTATTTTGCACGGGCAGTCACCGGGACTGTCCTGCCCTGCAGCTGCTGTGCTCAGTGCTGGGAGCAGGAGATAAATTACTGTGATGAGGGGCTGGGGCAGGGAATGGCAGGAATCAGGCTCCAGGCATGGGTGCTCTTGGTCCATGGTGGCATCCATGGGGAAGAACCTTCTGGGACAGACAGAAATGTGTGTTTTTCACCCAAAATGCAGAGGCAGAGAGTGGCAGTGTGTTTGTGTAACTACAGGTGAGGGCTGAGCTGTCGTGCTTTGTCTAAATATCATGATAAATGTCCCCATGGAGCTGGTACCCACCCAGGCTTCTTGCTGGCATCTGAGTGAGCTGCCAGCCCTGGGAGGAGCAGCCACTTTGTCCGAATTCCAGTGGCTGGGAATGGTGTCCATCCCTGGGTGCAGTGTCCTGTGGCACCCGTGTCACCTCCTCTGGGTGGGCACCCCGGAGCTGCTCGGCTCGATGATGGGTGGCTGAAAACCCCTCAGTTTGTGAAAATCCTGGTGTTGCTGCAGCCTGGTTGTGCCACAAGCGCCCTCCTGCTGCTGGGAATTCCTGGCTCTGTCGGATGTGTGGTGCTTGGAGGGTTCAGAACTTGCTGGAAGAATCTTGGGGGAAAGCAAAGTGTTTGTGTGTCACCAAGTGTCTCTGGTGCTGGCACCACTGGGGAGGTCATGGAGGTAAGGAGGTGCCTCAAGGCACAGTTATCACAGACTCATGGAATGGTTGAGGTGGGAAGGGACCTTAAAAATCATCTCATTCCAACCCTTGGGTTTATCCCAGGGGGTAAACCACAGGTTCCCTGGAGACATGTCTCTGCCCTGTGGTAGCAGCAAATTTATTTCACTAACTGGATGTATAAGAGTTGGGTGAAGGCAGGGCTTACCTGGATGTGGGGCAGTTTTCCATCAAGTATTCCAGTGAGGAGCAGCACTTGGGATCGCATGGACAGATCTCCTCTGAGAGGGCTCTGGGAAGGGCTCGGGGGGTTGGGATGCAGCCAAATTCAGGCCTTATCTCCAACCTCACCCCTTGGGTGGTGCTTTCCCAGAGAGCTCCACATACCACTGGATGTGTGACTTTGCATGACTGAGGAGGATTTGACGCCCCATCTCCAGGCTTTGAAGCACAGGGATCCATCACGGATCCATCCTCAACCTTCCCTGACTCCACGGCCGTTCCTTCCCACGCGCCGGCAACGAGCCGCCGGGAAAACTCGCACCTCTCGGCTCGCTCGCTCAAAAATATCCCCCAGTCCTGCTTGGATGCTGCCAAGATGGGGAGTGGAGCCTGCGCTGCCTCTTAGCAGAAATCTGTCGCCTCGCTCGGCGGTGGGGAGGCTGGGATCTGCCGAGCGCTGAGCCCCGGCGCTTTAGAAAATAGAAGCAGAACAAATGGTTGGAGCAAGATGCTGGTGGTGAAGGCAGCCAAGGCCTCTTCCCGCGGCAGCTGGTGGCTGCTTCTTGCTCCTCCATCAATCCTCTCCCCCAGAGCTGGCATTTGCTTGCGGGGGGAGAGGTGAACATCTGGCTCTTGGGGCGGCCTGGGGCGCAGCGATGCTTTATTGGGTTCGGTGCGGCGCCCTGGGGTTTGGCACAGATGAGCTTGGAGTGAGCTGTGAGGATGGCAGGGCAGGAGGAGATTCAGTCGGTGTGAGATAAGGAGGAGATGGTCGGGTGGTGCCAGTTCCTGGAGGGACTTTGTCCCAAAACAAAGGGACACGGGCTGGGTTGAGCTGCGGGCACGCGGGCACGGCGTGGCAGCGGGTGCTGACCTGGTGTCTGACAGCTGAGCACGGAGCTGCTCCCATGGGAGGGGTGGGGGTCTCATGGGGTGAGATCCTGGGGGCTTCTGGGGTCTCCAGGGGTCATGGGAGCTGCTGGGGAAAGGCCAAGGGTTGGGTTCCTCCTGCTTCCCCATGGGCACCGCTCTGGAGGGGATGAAGCTGCCTGTCCTTGTGCCAGCCACTGGCACCCAGGAGAGGAAAAAGCCACTGGCACCCAGGAGAGGAAAATGGTAAACCCAGCTCTCAGCACAGATGGATAGAGTTTGGAAAAGTCCTGGTAGTTGCCCTCAGGTCTTCCAGCTTTAGGGCCAGATGAGAGTGTGTGCTTTATGGAGCAGGATTTCACACCTGCCTTTGTGCTGGAGAGAGCTGCTCCAACTGGTCGAGGTGGAAAGGTTGGGAAGATGTTTCCCTCATGGGAAGATGTTCTTGCCTTGTCCTTTCCAGTGGAGAGGACCAGCCACTGAGGTGAGCTCAGCATCTGCCTGGGTGACCTTCAGCGCCTTTGCTTGGAGAGAGAGGCTGCTTTGCATGTCCTCTGCCCTGCCAGCAGCACTTGCACCGAGCATCGGGGTCTTTTTGTTATGCAAATGGAGCTTTGGTTTTAGCTTCTCAGAGATAAATACCTTCGAGGCTAAATTTGGAGCTCGGGGCACTGCTGAAAGCGCCCTGATGGCCCAAGGCCTGACAGGTCAGATGCTGAGGGTGGTAGTTTGGGTGTTTGGCTCCCCTTCAGGCACGGAAACAAAACAGTCACGATATTTTTTCCACCGAGGTTATACAAGATTTTTTGCAGTGAGGACCAAGCACCTTGAGTCCTGCTGGGGGGTCCTTGGCACAGGATGCCACCCCACACTGGAGTTCCCACTTTAGCAGTGATGTGCTGTGGTTTTATTTAGGCTTTTGGAGCTCAGCAGATCCTTTTGTCCCAGCGAGGATCCTCACTGAGCTGTGCCCAGGCACAGTGAGACAGCGATATCTCAGTGTCCCTGACCACCTGGCTTTTGTGGTCAGGATCTCTGTCCCACCCCTCAGAGAGGCTGAAGGATTCAGGCAGCATGACCAGAGGATGCAGTGCCAAGTGCCATGCACCACACCAGAGCTTTTTGTCACCTCCCCTTGTGCGTGGTGTGGAGCTGGCATCCCCAGGGGCAGCGTGGCTTCCTTTGGGACCCCGTGAGTCCCTGGCAGCCCGTCTCTCTTGTGATGGGGTCATGGGCCGTTGGGCTGCCTTTGGGCAGAGCTGTTTGTGTATGGTTTTATTTTTATTTGTGCGTCTTTCGGAAATTTTTCGTCACAGCAGGTGCCGGTTCAGTGCCCGGCAGTGGGGTGGAAACGTGGCTAAAACTGGTTGGGCTTCTGTTCGTACAGTTTTGCTATTTCTGTGCCACAGGAGAGCTTGAACTCCCTGGGGTCTGCATGGGGCTGAAGCCATTGGGTTCCTGATTCATCCCTCCTATGGGGTCACAGATCACCTAGCGGCCTGAAAACTCACAGACATCAGCCCCAGGGCTGAACCAAGGTGGTGTGACCTTAAGAACACCCAGAGCTATCTCGTGGGCAGTGGTGGGTTCCTGGTTCATCCCTCCTATGGGGTCACAGGTCACCTGCCAGCCTGAAAACTCACAGACATCAGCCCCAGGGCTGAACCAAGGTGGTGTGACCTTAAGAACACCCAGAGTATCTCATATCCTTGCAAAAACACAGGCAGTGGTGGGTTTTATTCCAGCAGAGAGCTGGGCAGGAACACAGGGTCTCCCACATGCTGCTCACAATGGGGTACCTTGGGAACCTGCAGGTGGGAAGGAAAGGTGGTAGGAAATAGAGGTAAAAAGAGAGGGCAGCTCTTTTGGAGCTGCTTCTTTGCAAAGTTTTGGCATTGGCTGCGTGCTGAGCTGTGGAGGGCTGGGCTAAGGCCACCTCAAAACAGGGTGGTTGTGCTCAGGGGCACCTTGGGTTCCACAAGGTTTTTTGGGGGATTTAGGACTTGTTGCTGTGTCTTGGCAAGGTGGCTGCTGCATCCCCCAAAGCTCTGCAGGGTCTGGAGTGCCCATGCCCGGGGAAGCTGCTGTGCCAGCAGTGCCCCAAAGTGGGGCTGAGGCACAGGAACAGGTCCCCATTCCAGGGAAACCTTAGAGTCCTTTCCAGTGCCTAAAGGGCTCCAAGAGTGCTGGAGATGACTTTGGACAAGGGCTTGGAGTGACAGGACGAGGGGGGATGGCTTCACACTGACAGAAGGCAGGGTTAGGTGGGATATGGGGAAGAAGTTCCTCCCTGTGAGGGTGCTAAGGCCCTGGCAGAGGTTGCCTAGGTTGCCCCATGGCCAGGTTAGACAAAGCTTGGAGCAACCTGGTCTAGTGGAAGGTGTCCCTGACCATGGCAGGGGTTGGAATGTTCTCATTTATGGTCCTTTCCCACCCAAACCATTTCATGATTCCATGATCCCCTGCATCCCTTCAGCCTGCTCCTCCAACCTCTGCTGCCCAAGCAAAGGTGCTGCCTTGCTTCTTTTCTTTTTTTTAAAATTCTTCTTTTCCCTAAAAATGCATTACCAGTGCAACTCATCCATATTTCCACCACCTTCTCCCTCCTGTTCTCATGCTGAAGTCTATAATGCTGAAATTATAGCATCCCCCTCGTCACCATGGCAACGCTCAGGGATGTATTTAAAAAAAAAAAAAAGACCAGAAGCCCTCCAAGGATTATGACTTCAGTGAGGGATCAGGCTGGAGGGGAATCTGGGTCATGGCTGGAGCAGGCTTTTCTTCCAGCCTGTCTTCAGTAATTCCCCTTACAGCACCGGGGCCGCGTCAGGGCAGGGCAGGGCAGAGCTGCCACTGGCACCCATGGGTGCCCTCAAGGGGGTCCAGCTGCTCTGGGGGGTGTTGCCTCCCTCTAAATGAGCCTTCTTATTGCCCATGTACACTCTGGGAATGAGCATCCTCTGCAAGCTCAGGATTCCCACCCAATACTGAGGTGTTTGAACCAAACCCTTTTGATTCCCCAACGTGTGGTGCCTGCAGGAGTGCCAGAGCCCTGCTCCCCCTCCACCCCGCTTTGTGCAGTGCAAGCTTTCTCTGTCATCCCCCAAAATAAACAGGACTTTTTAAAATATATTTTTTTTACTCCTCTTCTTCTTTTTATTTTTTTTTCCTCCCTTTTTCCACACCCCCAGAGCCGCTGTTGCTGGTGGCAGGGAGCCCAGACTCTGTAGGAACTCAGAAATGCTGCGAATCCAAGCCCTGGCTGCCCTCTCAGTTTTGCAATCCTTTGGAAGGGGGGAGAGAGAAGGAATAAAATGGGAGGGGATTTTTTTTTTCTTTATTAGAGATTTATAGACTTTCCCACCAGTAGGGACAAGGAGCTGGAGCCGAGCAGCCAATTTCCTACAGTAAGTTTCCAACACTGCTCCTCTCTGGCCACTGCAAAACCCTCTACAGCCTCTCCTCTGGTGGGTTGGGCTGGTTAAATTTTTGGAAAACCATGGGAAATGCTGGCATTTCCAGTGCTGGGGGGGTTGGCAGTGTGAGGGGCTGCTGATGTGGGGGGTGGTGGTGCAGCTCATTGGGCCAGCACCTCCCATGGGCTAGGTAATGCTGAGGGCCAGGAAAAATCAGCTCAGGTGGTGCTTTTTGAGCAATTTTTTCGACCTGTTTTTTTGGTTGCATGTGAACCATTTGGCTTGGGCTTCGTGGTGGTGCCTGAGAGCTGCTCATGGTTGCTGGTCCCTCCAGCCAGCTCACGGCTGCTGGTCCCTCCAGCCAGCTCATGGCTGCTGGTCCCTCCAGCCAGCTCATGGCTGCTGGTCCCTCCAGCCAGCTCATGGTTGCTGCTCCCTCCAGCCAGCTCATGGCTGCTGGGGCACGTTCCCTGCTGTCCTCATCCCCCTCAGCCATTTGGCCTCTTGAGGTTTGTGGTCCATTTATTTTTAGGTAATTGCAGTGTCCGGGCGTGGAGAGGCCGCTCGGTACCACGCAGCCGGACAAGGGAGGGGTTTGTTGGCCAGTTATATTTTAAGCACTTTGGTTTCTTACAGGAGAGAGTTTGTGCAGCTCCTTGTGCACTGGTGTGGAGGGGCCCAGCCAATGCCACGGTGGCTCCTGTCCCCACAGATGCCATTTTATCCCTGCCTGGTGCTGGACATGGGGCAGGGTGTGAGGGTTCAGCTCCTGGCCCTTCTCTGCACCCTCGTGCAGGATCTGACCCTCTGCCAGTGCTCCTGCTGGAGGAAAAAATCCTCCCTTAAGCTGTGCCTGGATGAGATCTGAGTGCTGGCAGCTCTGCTCCCAGTATCCAGTGATTAATGGGATTAAATTGGTGCCCCTAGTGAGGTTTTTTTTCTTTTGCATCTGGTTTTCTCAAGACTTTTTAAGCAGGGGGAGGCCGGGGCCATGTCGCACTGAGATCTGATTAGATAAGGGAGAGCTGCCTGTGAACAAAATTCCTACCGGATAATTATTTATACCTCCATGTGCGTCACTAATAAACATCTGGATCTGCTCCAAACATCTTCATTTGATTTGTTTTGTAGTCTCTCAACAGGGATGTTTCTCAGCTCCCCACCTCCCTCTTGTCGTGTGGCTTTTGAGGACTTGGCTGAAATGAGGGGTGGGTTTGAGCAGTTGCCCCCAGCACCAGCCTTGCTCTCCCATTTCCCCCTAGGCATTTGCACTCTTGGGGCTGCTTTAACAAATTCCCACTCCTGGGTGCCCGTGATGGGGCGACAGTCACGTTGCCCTTTCTCAGGAGGAGAAAATATGTGGTGTTGGTGGTTGAAGAAAAAAATATGAGTGGTCAAAACAAGCCAAAAAGCAACCCCAGATGTGTTGCCTTCTATTTTAAACATCCTCGTTTGATTTGGGGGCGAACCAGACTCCTGACCTTTCAGAGCACGTGGGGCTTGCAGTCACGCCAAGCTCTCCCAGGCCAGGGCTGACTTCTTGCTCTGTTTGTGTAGAGCCAAGAAATTACTATTAATAACTTTCCCTGAATGAGAGCTGAGTACCTGCTTCCCTGGGGCTCCTTGGAAGGCTCCGGCTTGGGCGGATAACATCAACAGTCATTATGAACGGGACTGAGAGCATCGGCCGCAGCTGGGATGCAGATGGGAAGGGACTGATGTGGGAGGGGAGAGATGAAGGAAGCCTCTGGCTGGCTGTGAAGCGCCTTGGGCAGGGCTTGCAGGCGCCACGAGCCATTTTTTGTGTGTTCCTCCATCCTTTTTACAGCCCTGGCCCCTCTTTGCACGAACGCGATGCGAAAACCATCCCGAGTCAGCGGCGAATGCCAGCTCCATCCATGTTGGCTCTAATCTGTGTCTCACCTCTGCTGGGCTGTCAGGAGGGAAAAAAAATAAATAAAAAAGTTTCAGTGCTGCACCCAGCCTTAATCTCTTTAAACTGTATTTCGCTAATCCTTCATTAGGATCTCATTGTGAGCTTGTTATCCCGTTAGGGCTGAGCTGTGCGTGGCGGCGCCCGCCGAGCTGGGTGGGAAGGGAAGGGAAGGGAAGGGAAGGGAAGGGAAGGGAAGGGAAGGGAAGGGAAGGGAAGGGAAGGGAAGGG
>JAWWMQ010000113.1:4888948-4899515 GCA_035047885.1 Chlorospingus flavigularis
ATAGACCTCAGCAGGGCAGGAGAAAATTTTTTCTAGATAAGATAAAATAAACAACCTTGACACCGAGAAATGAAGAGCCCTGACTCCTTCTTCAAGCACCGGGCTGGGAAAAGAGACTTTGGAACTTTTCTTGGGGTCACTCTGAGCAGCAGAAATCCCAACACTCTGGGTGCTTGTCTGTGCAGGGTTCAGGTGCTTTAATTCCACCTGATCACAGAGGAGGGTCCTGGCTGATCTTGGTGCCTCAGGCTGGGCAGTCAGGGAGCCAGAGCAATGTGGTGGTGAAGGAGAGGGAGCCCCAGGGGCAGAGAGGATCCTCCTGAGTTGGGGCTGAGCCCCAGCAGCAGTGCCAGCAGAGATGAGGGTGGCTCTCCAGGTTTCTTGCTCTTCCAGCTGCTGTTCAGAAACTCAAACCAGTTGGTTGGACTTTCTGAAAGAGCCACCTGGGCAGGAAACGTGAAAATACCTGGGTTTAAAAATAAGGTGGGGGAAAAAACCCAACCTAAAAACAAATAAACTCACCCCAAAACCCCAATTCCGTGAAGAGAAAAGGGAGGGGTTTGAAATCCCCTTTGTCAGGTGCATTTGGAGGGCAGCAAACATTCTGTGCTCTTCTCCATCCTCCTCCTCACCCCAACCAAGGGCTGCCCTCCCCATGGGGTGTTTTCCTTCTCACGCAGGGCACAGGGGTCAAGAACTCCTTTTCTCCCCATGATGATGAGCAAAAACCTGTTAAGTCACCTTTTATTCCTGTGGAAAACTTTGTCCAGCAGCATGAGCAAAGCCTGAGGCTGCTGGGACCATGGTCCCCATCCAGCCAAGGTGCTGAGGATGCAGAGTCAGGGTTCAGAGCAGCAGGAGGAACCTGGTTTGGTGGTTGTAAAAGGGGATTTGGTTTGAAACACTTGGGGTGTGTTTGTGGTCTGGGGAGAGCAATGTGGTTGGAATCCCACTGCTCCCGTGCAAGAAACACCAGCTGGTGTGGGGCTGAGGGCAGGGATGAGCAACCTGGGGGTTTTCTCCTCATCCCTACAAACATCCCATCCCTTTGAGCACTGTGCAGCTCTTGGCTGCCATAGCATCCTGTGAACAAGTCCCACAACGAAATTGTGTTAAAATATGTTTCCTTTCACTCAGTTTAAATTTACTGCCCGTTGTTCTGCAGTGTTTATTGTTGCTTCTGGAGAGTTCCTCTCTGGTTTGGACAGTAAATCTGCTGTCTTTCAGAGGCTTTCTCTGTCCAAGAGCTGCAGCACACGGAAAGAATTAGCATCTTGCCCTGTGTCTGCTTGAGGAGCTGTTGCTACTTTGTGCTGCTGCTGGTGGTTTAGAAGATGCTGAAGGTGAATATTTTTCAACCAGTTTAGAGAACTGGCAACTCTGAAGGGAAAAGCAGCAAAGCAAACCCAACAAAAAGTTCTTCCTCTTCCAAAGTTTCTTTGTGTGTGCAAAATCCTCACCTTGGTTCTGAGCCTTTGGGTTCACAGTGAGGTAAATACCAAGAGGACACTGCAGGTGGATGAAATAAAAATCCTCATTTTCCTTTTGGCTCTTGCTGTATCACTGACCTTTGAGGGATGCTCACATGGTGTGAGCTGGAGCAGTGATGCTCTGGAACTGGTGATTTTAAAATGTCTTTATTTGATGACTTGAAAGGAACCTTATAATCAGGCACAGAAACCAAATTCTTATAGGGAAGGAGGACTGGTGGAACACAGTGGAACTGGTGATGCCCAGAAGTGGTGATGCCCAGAAGTGGTGATGCCCAGAAGTGGTGATGCCCCAGAACTGGTGATGCTCTGGAACTGGTGATGCCCAGAACTGGTGATACCCCAGAACTGGTGATGCCCAGAATTGGTGATGGCCCAGAAGTGGTGATGCTCTGGAACTGGTGATGCCCCAGAACTGTTGATACCCCAGAATTGGTGATGCCCCAGAACTGGTGATGCTCCAGAACCCAAAACTGTTGATACCCCAAAACTGGTGATGCCCCAGAACTGTTGATACCCCAGAACTGGTGATGCTCTGGGACTGGTGATGCCCCAGAACTGTTGATACCCCAAAACTGGTGATACCCCAAAACTGGTGGTGCTCTGGTACCTATTTTGGGGCTTCCCATGCTGGGATGGGGAGCAGCAGCCAAAGGATGCCTGTGGCACTGGCTCAGTGTTCCCCATGGTGACAGTGCTCCTCACAGCTGGATGGTTGCTCCTGTTTGTTACTGGGAAGGGAACATGCACCTGTTTTGGTAAATAATGACTCAAGAATTAAATGCCATCCCTGTAAGATCTGTCCTTGCAAAGAGTCTTACTGATGGGATTTATGGGTAAAAAACCCAGGTTTTGCTGCCCTTTGTCCCTCTGATCTTCTTCCTGGCCTCCTCATACCTCATCCTCCCTGGAGGGCAAATTGTGAATTTCAGGATGGGGAAAAGACTCCCTGTTCTCCTGCACTGAAACCACAGAACATGGTTGATGAATAACCAGAAAATTCATGAATAACCAATAAATTGATGAATAACCAATAATGAAGTTATTCACAATGAATAACTTTACCCCCCAAAAAAAGCAGAGAAAAAAGATTGAGTGACTCACATGACTCAGTGAACCCCAAAACCGAGTGTGGGAGTGAGACATTTGGGTTTTTTGTTGGAGCATGGTCTGTTGAGGAGGTGAAGGATGGAGCCAAGGTCTTAGGCAGGGTCTGGGGGTGCTCTGGGGTGGGAGAGGAGCAGGAGGAGCTTGGTCAGGTTGGCTGTGGCTGCTGCTTTGAATTTGGGAGAAAAAGCTTTTGGGTTTTTTAATGCTTTTTGTGACAAGGCTGGGGACTGCCAAGTTGAGGCAGATAGGAAGCTATTTTGGGACTGGCTTTTCCCTTTGCCTGGGTCTTGGCACAGGGCACCTTGCCTTAAATGCAGTGTTATCACTGCTGTTATCCAGCTGCTCAGAGAGAGCAGGGAGAAAGGCATACCTGTGGAAAATGAACTGAAATTCCCTCTTTGTCCCCTCTCTGCAGTGCTGGGAAATGGCATGAGATGGGCTGGGGGGCTGTGCCAGGAGGTGCCCTGGTAGATCTGGATGCAGACTGGTGCTGGGGCATGCAGATTAACATGGGAGCTCCTGAGACCTGCAGAATTTGTCCCTTTGGGGAGAGTTTTGGGCACAAGACAACCCCCAGATGCATGGAAACACCCTGTGGCTGAGCCCAGTGAAGGCCAGGCTGTCTCAGCTGCCTTCAGAGTCCTCCTTCCCCTATAAAAATTAGGTTTCTGTGCCTGGTTATAAGGTTCCTTTCAAGCAATGAAGTAAAGACATTTGAAAATTCCAAATTGGAGATTAGTGCAGAAACTGGAGACGGATTTAAATTGCCCCAGCTAATCACCAGCCACTCGACTGCTTATGACTTTATTAAGAGAAAAAAAAAAAAAAAGAAGAAAAAAAAGTCTGGAGTGTCACAGAGGAGCAGAGATTCAGGGGCTCACTGCTGCCACCTCCTCCTCCTCACCCAGCGTCGTGTGTCCTGTGTGTTCCTGGCCTCCATCCTTGGGCTTCTTTGGAGAAATAAATCCCTGAGCTGGGTGGGACAAAGAAGCAGAGCCCACCCTGACCTGGGGGTGGGATTTGGGTGCTGAGGGTGTGCTGGGTGCTGGATGGGGTTTGGGATCAGTTTCTCACTCCTGTCTCTGTCCCTGTGCAGGTTTCTGAGCAGCTGCTGACGTCTCATCCCCGCTGGATCAGGCTGTGCAGGACGGTACCATGAACTGAGCACGGAGCAGCGCCAAAATTATTTTTTTTTTTTGTTTTGGCTTTTTTTTTGGGTTTGTTTTCTGCCTGAGAGAAAAGCCCCCCAGGCTCTTTGATGCAAGCATCCTAAAGTGGGGTTGCTGCTCCCCTCCCTGAGCCCCAGTGGTCCCGGCTGTGCTGAGGATTTCCCAAGAAGATGGGGAGGAAAAAGATCCAGATCCAGCGGATCACGGACGAGCGCAACCGGCAGGTCAGTGCTGTGTGTCCCTGCTCCTTCTCCTCACCCTGCTGCCCTTGGGGGCTCCAAAATTTCCCATTTCCATCCCACTCTGAGCCACCAGAGCTGTGCTTCTCCCATTCCATAAAATAAGCAGAGATTTAGGCCGGATCCAGGCAGATCCAGGCGTTGCTCCTCGCCTTGGAGCTCCTGGAGCTGTTTCCATCTAAGTGCTTTTCCAGAAGAAAGTATCTTCTCCACTTAGTTAGTTCCCCCCTCCCTTTTTTTTTTTTTTAATTTATTTTTGTCTTGCAGAAAATATATTTCAGTTGACATTTTCCATGTGGTTTTTCCAATAAGAAACAGCCACAACAAGTATCCATTTTGCTGAACGCAAACAACTCAAATTATTCCCTTTTTTTTTTTTTTTTTCCCTCCTCAATTGTAGACTTAAATGACTCCAGGGCTTTTTTCCTTGGGCTCTTTTGAAGCCAAGCCCAAGACACGCATGTGCATGTGTGTAGGAATGCATTCATGTATCTCAAAGGAAAAACAAAAACCAGCAGATTATTCCCAAATTTCCATGTTCCTTAAACTGGAGTGCTGGAGCAGCAGCACTTTGCCAGCTCAGGTTTGCTCTGGGATGGTTCTGTCCATGTATTTCCCATTACCACAAGACTTCCAGGCTTTGCTTTCTGTGCTCCTGGAGTTTGGCTCAGCAGATCCAAGCTGCCTTTAGTCCACCATGAGCTGCCACACTTCTTTCCTGCCACTTTCACTCTAGAAAAACAGAAAAAAAACAGTAAAAAAACATGTGGATATATTGCTAATCCTTAAAGAGTGTCAGAGAACAGAATTGGATGAACCACTTTATTTGCTCTTCAGCAAAACAATAGGAAATGGCAGATTTTCCTCATTATAACTTGGTGGTGGGGGCTGGGGTGGGCATCAGATATTTCTGCTGATGTCCCAGTTGCTCCTGGGGCTGTTTATATCCATCATGAGGAGGAAACAGAGCCTCAGGGGTTGTTGAAGGATCTGGAGTGTATTTTATGGGGTGCAGAGGAGAGTGAGGGATCTGCAGTGACTGGAGCCTTGTTCAGACAAATGGAAAATAATTGGAAATGCTGGAGGGGAATGGCTGGATAGACCTTGGGGGAAGGAAGGAGGCAGCAGCTGAGTGATGGGATGTTCCTGAGGGATGAGGTCTCACAGCCCTGGGTGGGATTTGGCAACAGGAGCTGCTCTGCTTGGCTGGGTGTCATGGCTTTAGTGCCTCTCTGGTGTCCCCAAATCCCAGTTCCCTGGGCTGGGGGACACTGGTTTTCCCTGGCTGGGCTGGTTCTTCCAAAACCCAGCACAGGAGCACCACTCCCCAGCCCAGTGCAGCACATCTTGCTTTGCTCTCAGAAACCAGCCTGATCAAACGGGGTGGCAGCAAAGCAGCAGCTGAATTGGTCACCAGCACAGCTTTGCCATCAATTTTCACTGCTCCCTTTCTTTGGGAAAAAGGACATGCAGGAAGATGGGACATTGCATGAAAAAGGAGTGTTGCAGGCAGTGGGATCTGCTCTGTCCACTGTGGTAGGGGCTGTAAAGAGGGGGAGAAGCCTCTTGCTCCACTCTCCTGGGCCATGCTGACATGTGCAGTGCCAGCATCCACTCCCCAGAGTCACAAGTGTCCCATATTTTATCTCATAGAGTCATGGAATGGTTTGGGTTGGAAGGGATCTTAAAAATCCATTTTGTCCCACCCCCTGCCATGGGCAAGGACACCTCCCACTATCCCAGGTTGCTCCAAGCCCTGTCCAACCTGGCCTTGGACACTGCCAGGGATGGGACAGCCACAGCTTCTCTGTGCCAGGGCCTCACCATCCTCACAGCAAAGATTTCCTTCCAATATCCCATCTAAATCTCCCCCTTTTCAGTTTAAAACTCTGCCCCTTGTCCCAGCACTATCTCCCCATGCAAAAACTCCTCTGTGTGTGTTTGATAAACCCCTTAAAGTGCTGGAAGGCTGCACTGAGGTGTCCCCAGAGCCACCTCTGCCTTCTCTCTGCCCTCCCTCTCCTGCTGTTGCTGTGGATCAGTGATGAGGAGCTGATGTGTGCCAGCCTGCTGTGGCTGCATGTCCTGGTGGCTCCTTGGCCTGTCCTGGTGGCTCCTTGGCATACATGGGTGCCTCCTTGGCACGTCCTGATGTCTCCTTGGCACACCCTGGTGGTTCCTTGGCACATCCTGGTGGCTCCTTGGCATGCCTGGGTGGCACCTTGGCCTGTCCTGGTGGCTCCTTGGCATACATGGGTGCCTCCTTGGCATGCCTGGTGGCTCCTTGGCATGTCCTGGTGCCTCCTTGGCATGCTGGTGTGGCTCCTTGGCATGTCCTGGTGTCTCCTTGGCATGCCTGTGTGGCTCCTTGGCATGCTGGGTGCCTCCTTGGCATGCTGGGGGGCTCCTTGGCATGTCCTGGTGGCTCCTTGGCATGTCCTGGTGGCTCCTTGGCATGCCTGGTGTCTCCTTGGCATGTCCTGGTGGCTCCTTGGCATGTCCTGGTGTCTCCTTGGCATGCTGGGTGGCACCTTGGCACATCCTGATGGCTCCTTGGCATGTCCTGGTGCCTCCTTGAGCTCCTGGAGCTGCTGGGGTGGGTCCAGAGGAAGCCATGGAGATTCTCCTGAGCCAGGCTGGGGCTGTTCAGCCTTGAAAAGGCTCCATGGAGATCTAAAGGGGCTCTGGAAAGCTGAGGAGGGACTTTGGAGGAGGAGCTGGAGTGACAGGACAAATGGGGAATGGTTTTGAACTGAAAAGAAGGAGATTTAGGTTGGATATCAGGAGAAAATTGTTCCCTGTGAGGGCGGGGAGTCCCTGGCACAGAGAAGCTGTGGCTGCCCCATCTCTGGAAGTGTCCAAGGCCAGGCTGGACAGGGCTTGGAGCAGCCTGGGATGGTGGAAGAACCTGGGGTGGGACAAGATGAGCTTTTAGATCCTTTCCAACCCAGACCAGTGTGTGATTCTGTGAATTCCAGCAGCAGCCAGAACCAGGGGAGGAGAGGAGCAAGTAAGAGTCACTAATGTCATTAGAGGAATTACTGCAGAGGATTTGCCACAACAGATCAGGCCATCAGTCCTTCAGGGCCAGGCTGCTGACTCTGGCAACTGCCAATATGGTTTACATCAGGGGAAAGGCAAAAAATCCCCTGCTAGTGTGGGGCAGTAATTCCTTCCTGACCCCTTTGGTGATCGGCTTACGCCCTGGAGCATGAGATTTGATTACCCTCTTAGACTTACAAGGTTAATTCTTCGAGATGAGCCTCGTGCACAGTGTCAGGGGAGGTTTGAGGTTTCTGTCCCAGGTCAGGAGTGGATGCACAAAGCCCTGGTAGGTGATGCTTTTGTGTGATGTGCTGGCTAAATGGCAAATCTTTGCTTTTCTCTGCAAGAGAGGGATGCTCTTGGGCCCTGTCTGCAGAGGGAATATCCCCTCATCTCTAGAGGGATAATTTGGTGGTTTGTGTTCTGAGCTGTGCCCAGCTTGCTGGTTCATTTGGGGAAGGTGACCCCACACTCTTCACTGCTCAAGGGCAGAACCCAAACCATGCTTGTCCCTACTCTTCAAGGCCCTATTGATTGGACCCCACATCTCAACCTCACCCCATTGCCTCCAGTCTTGGTGCCTGAGCCCATCAAGTTGTGGTTTGGCCAGGTGTCCCAGGCACTGTGGCTGCAGGAACAGCCCTGAGCTGTTTGTTCTGGTGGACACCCTCGTGTTTTCCTCCTGGAGCTCCTCCAGCTGCTTGGAGGGTCAGTCAGAGCCTGGAGGCCACCCCAGCAGGGACAGAGGGACAGGTCCTGCTGGGGAAGGGGACAGAGGGACAGGTCCTGCTGGGGAAGGGGACAGAGGGACAGGACCTGGTGGGGAAGGGGACAGAGGGACAGGTCCTGGTGGGGAAGGGGACAGAGAGACAGGTCCTGCTGGGGAAGGGGACAGAGGGACAGGTCCTGGTGGGGAAGGGACAGAGGGACAGGTTTTGGTTTTAGAGCCCGTCCTGCCACAGCTGCAGGAGCAGAACCACAGCTGGCTCCCACCTGTGGCACTGCCAGCTCCTGGTGTTGGGAGCTGCCCCCCAGCAGAGGTTTTGGGGTGGCTGAGAAGTGCAGAATGCTGCTGGGGAAGGGGAGCTGTTGGTGAAGGGAGCTGCCCTCAGGTGATTTGATTTGAGCAGAGTGCACTGGGCTGGTGCTGGTGTGATGTGAGTGCCCAGAGCACGTGGCGGCCGCAGCAGCACAGGGACCAGCCCTGCACTTTGCAGGGGCTGAGGCGATTAGAGCTGAATCTCATTAGTGCTTCATTATCTCTGGGAGGTGGTGGGGAGGGGCAGCAGCTCCCCTTGCCAAGTGTGCCCAGAGCTGCCCCTGCTCTGCCCTCCTGCCACACGTGGTTTTGTCTCGAGGGGTGCAGGACCCTGAGGCTGCATTCTGGTCACTCCATGGACTGTGGCTGGGGTGCAGCAGCCTCATTCACTCCCTTCCCTCAGCTCTGTGAATTAAAGCTGCTCACCTGCAAAATTGATGCTGTGGTGGAGACCCAGAGTGGAGTGGAGCCTTCCCATGTGGAGAGGGAGCAGGTCTTGGCACCTCAGGGCATCTCAGCTCGTCTCCAGCCCTTCCCTGGAGGCTGCTTTGCCCTCAGAGCAATGCTTAGCACAAAGCCATGACCTCCTGCCTCTTACTTTCTTTTTCTGCATTTTATTTGCTGAGAGGGCATTGGCCAGGCCTTGTGCCTTCCCCATCAGTGTGCTGCATGTTCTGAGGGTGGGGGACCCTCAGCAGCTCTGTCTGCTCTGCAGCAGGGCCAGGGAGCCCCAAACCAGCTCCCTCTGCCCCAGCTGGCTCCTGTTAGCAGTGTGGTGGTGAGAGCTGAGCGTGGGCTGGGAGTCAGAGCCCAACGTCTGCCCTGCAGCTGGAGCTGCTGCTGGAGCCAGCACTCAGCCCCAGCCCCAGCCAGCCCTCCAGGATCACTCCTGCTCTGCTTACAGCTCAAGGCAGGCTGGGGAGGCAGGGGACCCCAGTTGGGCAGGCAAGGAAAGGAGAACACCGCAGTGAGGTCACACAAAGGGACAGCAAGGTGGGAGGTTTTGGTTCAGCAAGGTGGAAGCGGCAGCTGGGCAGCCCCTGGCACAGGGGGGCTCGTGGTGCCCTTGGAGAAGGGATGAATGGGGCTGCTGAGCAGGAGAGTGAGCACCCCTGGGCAGTTTTGGGGTGCTGAGCCCCAGCTCTGTGGCCCCCAGGGTTGGGCACTCTCAGCAGCAGCTGCAGCGAGCGAGGACAAGATCTCCATGGCTCGAATATTCCACTTAAAAACGCGCAGCCCCCGGACAGATGGCAGCTCTGCTGGGGATTTTGCTGAAATTTATTTTCTCTTGATTTGGCAATATGTGATTTCCAAGGCTGATAATCATCTTTGTGCTTGTGAAGTGTCTGCCTTTGGAGGATCCCAAAATAGGCAGCAATAGGAACCGTTGGGAAGAGGGAGGCGAGAGAGGAGAGCGTGGAGTTGGGTCCAGTTGGGGAAACTGAGACAGAACATTCTTTGTGCATTCCCCTTCCTTTTGCTCCTCCTCCTGTGGTCATTCCATTTGTCTCTGGGAGCAGGGTGGCCACAGCTTCTGACCATGGCTGTCCTTGCTTTCAGGTGACCTTCACCAAGCGCAAGTTTGGCCTGATGAAGAAAGCCTACGAGCTGAGCGTGCTGTGCGACTGTGAGATCGCCCTCATCATCTTCAACCACTCCAACAAGCTGTTCCAGTATGCCAGCACCGACATGGACAAGGTGCTGCTCAAGTACACCGAGTACAATGAGCCCCACGAGAGCCGGACCAACGCCGACATCATCGAGGTGAGGCCCAGCTGTGCCACCAGGGTGGGACCAGGGCTTGGGCTGGGACCATTCTGCATGCTGGGAGGGCATGGAGCCAGCAGATCTGCCACACTCAGGTGGATTTTGCGTGGTTTGGGTTCAGCAAACCCATGGAAATAGTCTGTTCTGGGTGGTGGAGTTGTCTCCAGTTGTGTGGTGACCTGATGTCCTGAAGCTTGAGGTGCAGGTTTGCTGTGTTGGACCCTGCTGTGGAATCCAGGCAAACCAGGAGATGGATTTGGGCTGCTGCTGGAGTGCCTGGTGCAGGTGGTGGCATTGTTCTGAAGTGCCTGGTACACCTGGTGACATTGCCCCCACCTCATATTCAGGCACAGTTGGGTTGTGGTAGGGCACCAGTGGCCAAATTGCAGGGGAATTCAGGTGGGATGGCCCAGTGCCTGCTCAAAGCATGGCCAAGATCATGGGATGGTCCAGGTGGGATGGTCCAGGGCCTGCTCAAAGCATGGCCAAGCTCATGGGATGGACCAGTGCCTGTTTAAAGCATGGCCAAGCTCATGGGATGGTCCAGGGCCTGCTCAAAGCATGGCCAAGCTCATGGGATGGTCCAGGGCCTGCTCAAAGCATGGCCAAGCTCATGGGATGACCCAGGGCCTGCTCAAAGCATGGCCAAGCTCATGGGATGGTCCAGGGCCTGCTCAAAGCATGGCCGAGATCATGGGATGGTACAGG
>JAWWMQ010000113.1:4960744-4996302 GCA_035047885.1 Chlorospingus flavigularis
CCGTTTTCCTGTCTTTCCAAACAAGGGGAGGAGTGAAAGACGCATCCAGGGATTTGCTAGTTAAAATTCTGACAGAATATATATATATTTATATATATATATATATATTTATATATATATATATATATAAAACTTGTGTGTGGAACCGCATGAGACTAATTGAGGAACTTGATTTTGCTTAATTTATCTTCTCTGCCAATTGATGTTGGTTCTTATCCCTCTTTAACGGATTATGTGTCAACCTCTTCCTTATGGAAACTGGGATTTTTTAATCTGCTCTACCCTAGAAGGGAATTTTGAGTCAAAGAGGTGAGCTGGGTGCTTCCCACTTGCTTTTAATAATCAAACTGGGTGCCTGAGATGCCACCTACAAATCACAGCAACCTATTTGAAAAGGTGTCTTGATCTTGCTTAGAAGAACACAAAGATCTCATGGTGGATTAAGATAAAATAATATCAGAACAGTGATTCCAAGGAGGAAAAAAAAAGCAAACCCAAAACCAAAAAGGACTTTATAATAATAAAGAGCTAATGTGGGTGATGGCACCTGAACTAATTTTGGAAAGGAGCAATTATAGCTTTGTGACTTTATGCAAACCCTCTTGGGAGAGATGTAGAAATGAGCTGACTTTTGACCTGTGCTGGACCCGCTCGTTTCGCTCGTGTGCTCGTTGGGATCTCTAAAAAACCCAAAAGGGCACAAGGAGCTGTCCCTGGCCCTTCCTTCAGGGAAGGGCTGTGGTGCTGGGTGTGATGTGACAGATTTATCCTGCTCATATGAATACTTGAAATTAATAAACAAGATTTTATTCCCCCTCACCCACGGCCTTTAATTCAGAATAATTTAGCATGTGTGTTAAGTGGAGCTCTGTGATGATCTGCTTGGGGAAAGCTTAGGGAGAAGCTTCTTTCCTTCTTCCCATTGAGGTTCTACCATTGTTCCTGGTGCTGGCAGGGATGTAGGGAAGTTTTTACAGGCTCTTATTTGATTCCCTGCTCTCTTTTGCCATCCTGCTTCTCCTCCCTGGGGCGAGTGAAGTGCTGCTCTCCTGGCCAGGCTGTTTGTCCCCAGCCAGAGAGGGACATTGCAGAGGGCAGGACAACAGGGAATGAGCTCCATGGGCAGGGAGAGCAGCCTCCAAGGAAGGGGAGACCTCCTTCATGGATGCTCACATCCAGGGAGAGCAGCCTCCAAGGAAGGGGAGATCTCATCCATGGATGCTCACACTCAGGGAGAGCAGCTTCTAAGTAAAGGGAGACATCCTCCATGGATGCTCACACCCAGGGAGAGCAGCCTCCAAGGAAGGAGAGACCTCCTCCATGGATGCTCACACCCAGGGAGAGCAGCCTCCACGGAAAGGGAGACATCCTCCATGGATGCTCACACCCAGAGATAGCAACCTCCATGGAAAGGGAGACCTCCTCCATGGATGCTCACACCCAGGGAGATCAGCCTCCAAGGAAGGAGAGACCTCCTCCATGGATGCTCACACCCAGAGATAGCAGCCTCCAAGGAAGGGGAGACCTCCTCCATGGATGCTCACACCCTGAGCATCTCAAGGTGACGTTGGCTTGGCTTTGGTGACAAAGAGCTGACAAAGCTCTCAGCACGGAGCTCTCCTCACTCATCCTTCCCAGGCCAGGAGAAGTCCTGCTGGGTGTTCACACCACTCCTGGGTGCTGGTGCTCCAGGATGTGTCTGAGATGTCGGCACTGAGCGGTGGCCCAAGGTCTGGGCGTGAAGGGGGACAAGGGACTTTTATTCAGGCTGAGCCCTGGGAATCTGCCATGTGCCGTCCACCATTGGCCCGTGGCTTCCCTCAAGGAGGGGAAAAATGCCTTTTTCTCCAATCAGGGGCTGGGAGTGCTGCTGTGGGAGCATCTTTTGGTGTTCCTGGGTGACCAATCCCGGGCTCTGCGGCGCTGCCATAGGCTGCTTTGGATGGTGTCACTTCTTGGCTCTAACAAAGGCATGAGCAGGAGTGGGGGGATGTAAACTGGGACAAGGATGAAACTCCTCCAAGAATTTAGCAAACCATGTGTGGAGGGCCTGGAGCCAGGGGCAGGAGGTGCCTGTGCTTGTTGGTGATGGAGAGGGTGGGTTTAAAGCCCATCAGGCCCAAGCTGCCTCTCTGGAGCTTTTGCACCTCATCCCCAGCTGCAAAAATCTCTCTTTAAGATGCTTGTGACCCCCACTGCCATTCAGGGACGTGGTGACACTGTGGGGCTACAGCACCTCCATGTTCATCACCCATCCCTTTGTGCTCCCAGCTTGGAGGGGAAATGGAACCAGTTCAGCCCCCTCAGCCCTTGGATGGGCCCCTGGGGGTTCCTGGTGCCACAAGTTTTGTTGCAGTTTCTGGGTGCTGTTGGAACATGTCACTCTTTGGCTGGATAGAATTTCTTTTTAATTTGAGTTTTTGTTGTGGGGAGTGACCATTTCCAGTGGTGGAAGTGTCTGTGTGACTGTGAGCTGGCTCTCTCCAAGGGCTTAGGAATAGTCTTGCAAACAGCTGATTTTTAATTTTTTTTCCCTTTTTTTTCTCCCTGATTTACTCCTGGAGTGCTGTAGCAGTAAGCCCTGTGTGTTTGCGTGACATTGATCCAAATTGCAGTTTACATGTGGCCGTTTAAGCTTGCTTGGACACTATGATTTGACTGGTTAACACTCAGCACTGTCTACTCTGCTCTCCCTTCTGGCCACATAACTGCTGGAGACATTAATAGGAGACACACTCGTTTGGGAGTGAGGTATCAGCTCTCCACATCGCTCTCTTGCTTAGCAGCAGTTTGGAATTGGGGAGAAAAAAGGGAGAAAATGCAATACTGATTTTTCTGTGATTCAATGAGTTGTTGAGGACAGTGAGCCTATACAAATATAATTGTTGAAAATTATAATTTCACTCAGTGGATGTCCTTTAGGTTCTGGGTTTAATGCTTGTGTTGGCAGTGCAGAAATGCAGCAGAGCAGTTTGGTGCTGAGGCCAAAACCCTCTCATTGTACGAGCGCTGCGGGTCGGGGGACTGGCAAAAGGGCAGAAATTCTTGTGCTGGTTGGTGCTGCCAGTGGATATGAACTTTTACTTTGTGATGGATAAAATATGTATTTTCTTGACATTTCATATTTGAAAATTCTCAGCCCGTAATGATGAAAAGTAGCTAAAAATTTTTTTTATAAAAAATAATGATTTTATAGTGTCTGAGGAAAATAGACATTTCCCTGTTGAGGGAATTTTTTTGCTGACCTTTTACAGTTTTAAACTGAAAACAAAAGGAGGCCCTGATGGCTCAAGCCCTTTGGTAGATGAAGTGTCCCTTGTCCTCCCAGCCCAGTTCCATGCAGCCTGGCTTGGGCAGGTGTGGAATGGCACTGCAGTGCCACCCCAAAGAAATCCCACCAATACCATAGAAATTTGCATGTATCTATTTCGTTTTAAAATGCACAGATTGAATTCCTTCCCACAAGCAGTCGCAGCTGGATTTGGAGGGAGAGGGGATGGTTTTTAGAGATGCTCTCACAGCAGGGCTGGCAGCCAGCGGTGACTTGTTCCCAGCACCAATCCTCAAAGCTCTGCTCTTTTCGGGATGCTGCTGGTCCGGCTGGGTTTGGGGGCATCTCTGTGCCAAGGAAAGCGTGAGGGCTCTGCCACGGGCACCTAGAGGCTCAGAAATGCTGATGGAAGCCTCCAGCTGCCCGTCCGGGGCTGAGAGGGGAGCACATCTTTGTGCTGAGAACAGAGTCTTTCCTCTTCAAACAATCAGGGCTTCAAACCCCTGAGCGTTTTCAAGGGAGAGATTTTTATGTCGGGATTATGATAAAGCGGCTGAGTGGGCGCTAAGCCGCCATAGGAATCAGATCAGGCCCTGCTTTAATTTCAGCGAGTGGCGGTGTGTGGGAACGGAGGTTGGGCTGATGCTCGGAATTACCCGGCTGGGCTCTGGGCTCTGGGCTCGGAGCTCAGCCTGCAGGAGGCTGGGCAGGCTCCTCTTGCCCTTGTCCTCAGCATGGCTTTCCCCATCGTGTCTGGCACTTCTCAGGGTGCTCCGCAGCGCCCTGGGATGATTTTGGGGTGACAATGCCTATTTCTGTATGGCAGAAAAGGAGATTTCTTGAATCCCCAAACGCGATGCTGCGTGCCCAGCGCACGGGGCCGGGCGGCTCTCCCGCACCCCGCCCGAGGGAAGCAGTGCCCCGAGGGGGGGACAGCTCGAAGGAAAATGATGAGCTCTGTGCTCCTGAGGCTGCTGAGGAGAGGGAAGCCAGCGGGCAGGTGGCTGAGATGCAGCCGGGGTGACTGGATGTGAAAGCGGAGCTCGGTTCTCGCCGCCCGCGCTGTGGCAGCTCCGCGCTCCCATCGCCGCGGCCGCCGCAGCTTTTGCTGGCCCAGCCTTGTGCTGCCGGCATTCCGGGGGGGCTAAATATAGTCCTGGGGGGCATTTCGGATTGCCCAGAGGGATTTTCATGGACAGATATAGAAAGGGACGTGTGCGTGTGAGTCCCGACGCTTCTCGCTGGCCGAGCTGGGGAAGGGGCGGCGGCCGCGGGCAAGGCTGGCACGGCCCGGGGTGGTTTTGCAGCAAAAGAGATTGGAAACTTTGTTTTAGGGTGCCAGCTGTGGAGAGGGATGCCCGAATGCTGGGATTGTGGCTGGGGGTGTCCATGTGTCTGCAGGGCTGGTGGGGAGGTCTTGGACCACCACTCCTGCTGAATGTGGTTCTCAGTGGATCACAGTCTCTTGTTCAGTGGTTCTCAGTGGATCACAGTCTCTTGAATCTGGTTCTGAGTGGATCACAGTCTCTTGCTCCCTGGTTATCAGTGGATCACAGTCTCTTGTTCACTGGTTCTCAGTGGATCACAGTCTCTTGAATCTGGTTCTCAGTGGATCACAGTCTCTTGCTCCCTGGTTATCAGTGGATCACAGTCTCTTGCTCACCAGTTCTCAGTGGATCAATGTCTCTTGAATTTGGTTCTCAGTGGATCACAGTCTCTTGCTCCCTGGTTCTCAGTAAATCACAGTCTCTTGCTCACTGTGTAACCCCAGTATTTATCCTGCTACAGCTGGGACAGGCTGGGACCTGGCATCTCTAACTGTCCAGCTAAAGCTGTGTAATCCTCACCCAGCATCACGGCCAGGGCTGGAGCTTTGACTTTGACAGCCCAAACTAGGTGTAAAAATAATTGTAATTGCACTTTTGGGGGTTTGAATATTGCTGGAGCAGGGACAAAAGGAGCAGTGGCAGGGTGCTGGTGTGGGAGGAGGGAGCATCCATGTTGGGTGCATCTGCTGCCTTTAACTGCTTGGTCTGGTGTGATGCATTTTTACAGGCAAGCAGAGGGCATGAGGTGGAGCTTGCTCTGGGGTAGGGAGAAAATGCAGTTCTCAAAAGGAGGGAAAAGTGCTGATTAATTTGGAATAAGTTGGGAATGAAAAAATTATACTCATTGTTGGTGGACTGGTCTGGTTTTGAGCCCTGTGTGGCTCCAGGGCACTGTTGGCTCATCTTGTGGCCTTGCTTTGTTTAGGTCAAGGCAGGTAAATCAGGTTTAATTTGACCTTCAGCAGGTTCCTGCCTGCTGGAAACTCATCTTTTATTGAAAAAAACCAAACCAAACAAAATAAAACAAACAACAAAAACCAACCAACCAAAAAAAAAAAAAACCAAAACAAAAAACAACCAAAAAAAAAAAAAAAAACCACTCCGAAAAAATAAAACCCAAAAACCAAAAACAAACAAACAAAAAACCAAACAAAAAAAACCAACCAAACCACAAAAGCTTTTCTGGATCAGTGTGTGGGAAAGGGGATCCTTCAGATTGTGTTCACACTTTTGGAAGCACAGAATGCTCTTTGGGAACAAGAAAGTGTTGTCCGTAGGGAATCTGCTTTGTTTTATCTACCTCTTCCCCTCTGTCTTTTAGTAAATTTCTCTGTTTTGGTTGAGCGAAGTATTCTGCTTTTACAGTATTTCATAGGAGAGGATTGTTTTAGGGATTCCCGGGCTGGAGCAGGCAGGAATGTGTCTGAGCCAAACAACCTTCCTCTGGCACCAGCAGGCACCAGCTGCTTGGGAGGAAAGTGCTTGAAACCCTACAATTATGGGATAATGTATTCCAAGAGAGTTTCTTGGCTTTCCATTCCTGGGCTGGAGAGTTTATATTCCCTCCCTGATCCTTGTGAAATGTTGCTGAACTTGGATGTTCTTGTCACCTGCTCCTCGATGGGGACAATCCCATAGCAGCAACTGGACGGGCTTGGGGCTGGGCAGGAGGGAAAAAACCCCAAATTTTCTGGCTTTGCTTTGAATTTTGTGACTCTGCTTGTGGCAGAGGAATCTTTGAAAAGATCTGTAGGGGCACAGTCTTCCACAGCCATGTATAGAGCCAATGGAAAAGGGATGGAGAATTAACAATATAACCTGGATTGTTCAAGGGAATTAGGCACAAAATTCACTCAGGGATGTTGGTTCATCCTGCAGGGCACTGTCAGTATCCAGAGAAGTTTTATTCCTGCTGGGGCCTGGCCAGAAGGTGCAGCAATTGTCCCCTGTGGCTGGGGACAGGTTTGAGGGCTCGGGACATGGAGGACAGGTGGCCCTGGGCCACCACCCCACCCCACAATTTTGCAGACAAACTCCAGTCCTGGGAGATTTTTTTCTCTTCTTTCCCTTTGTTTTGCCTTTGAAAAACCCCACTAACAAACGCACACACATATTTTTCTTCTTTTTCATGAAAAAAGGTCTTTCCAACATCAAACCCACCCATGTGCAGGAGCAGGGCTGGCTGTTTTTGCAGGCAGAGCTTTCCCATGGAACTGTGCATTTCTGGATGTCCTTTACTATAGAAAATCTCTGATTTTTGGAGGTGATGGAGCCTGTCCAGCCCCTCTGCCCAGCCTGGCCGAGGCTGTGACAGGATGGGGACAAGCTGGCAGCGATTCTGGAGTGAAAGCAGGCTGCCTCCCTCCTCTGGTGCGAGGGATGGCCACGGAGCAGGTTGCCATGGAGAACGGGGATTATTCTGCGCGTGTGTGTGTACAGGCTGGGGGGGAATATCGTAATTTTTTTTGTCGAAAAATCCCCATTTCTGATGGAGTGCGATGCCGTCAGCGGCCGTGCTCACCCGACCTTGGGAGCTACAACCTCCAACCCCATCCCCATCCCCTCCTCCCCTGCTGCTGCTGCCCCAGCCCCTCCATCGGACTCTTATCTCCAATAATCCCCCCTAAGAGGGCTTTCTGCTTGTTATGACACCCAGTGAAAGCGTGGGAGAAAGATCCTTTCTTCGCCCTTGTCCTCCACAGCCAGCCACTAGCCTGAATGGGAGGCTTTTTTGTGTCTCTGTGTGCCTGACTAATTGAGCTGAAGGACTTGCGTCTGGAAGGGCTTGAAAGGGACTTTTGTTGCCGCTGCGGAGTTTGTGGAAGGAGAACGAGCTCTGCTTTCTTAGGGAACGCGGCTCCTGGGCAAATTTGACTCTCGAGTGCTCACGCCTCCCAGTTCTTTGGGAAAATAAGGAAAAAAAAAAAAAATAAGGGTGGTGGGATTGGATTTTTTGTGTTGTGTGTGGGGTTTTTTTGGGGGTGATTTTTTTTTTTTTTCCAGCGCTATTGGCGCTGGAGAATTGAGTCTGGCAAAAAAACCCCAAAAATCAAAAAACAAAAAAAACCACCCTGGCCCCGGAAGGTTGGTAAGCTGGCTGTAAAAAAATGGACTTGGTGAGATGAGTTAAAAACTGGCTAAAAATAACAGTATCAGAAGCCCTCCAAAAATAACAGTATCAAGAGCTCTTGCCTCCAAAAATAACAGTATCGAGAGCCTGTGCCTCCTGCAGCTTTTAAAGCCTCATAATCCAACCCCAAATCTTCTCCAGGATTCCATGGGAAATTCCTTTGTGGTCCACGGATGCTTTCACATCCCGCTGCATCCTGAGAGGAGATGAACACCAGCCATCACAAGAGAGTTTAAGTGGCAGCTGCAAAATTCCTCTTTTCCTTTTGGCCTTAAAAGGAGTGCTGAAAAGTTGGGATTCTGCCTTAAATTGGTGCCAGGTGATGCCCAGGTGGCTCCTGGCAGCACCAGTGGCAGTGTGGGCATCAGGAAGGGATCTTTCTTCTACCTGTGACAGCCCCAACCCTTTATCTTCCTTAAAGCACCCAACATCCTGCTTGGTAGGAAAACCAAGAGGTTTTTCCACAGCAATTTGGGAATTTAAAGGTTCTTTTCCACTGGGAATTTTGGTTTGGGGCACCTGGATTATCTTCCCTGTTGGTATCTCCTGCTGCACTTTTTTTCCCATCACGAGAATTTGGTATTTCCATGTGTCCAGGAGATTTTCTTGCTTTGTTTGGTAATTTTTCACGATACTGAATTCATTCACAGACCGTCTCCAGCCTGAATTTTCCCCATGGTGTGGCTATGCAAAACCTACTGCTAAATGCCTCTCCTAGAAAACACCCTCTGGCAAGGAGGGAATGTGGGGTTTGGGAGGAAAAAATGACTTTTGAGGCAGAAAACTTCTTGGCATGTGGCAAAGATTGCTTTTTCAGTGGCTGGTAGGAGAAATGGGGAAGCAAGTGGCTGGATGGTGTCACTTTGTTTGTGTTGCTTATTTCCCATGGGATGTGCAGCCCCTGCACCTCATTGAGAAGCCGCTTGAAATGATTTTCCAAAATATATTTTCCATAAATATATTTCCACTGTAATTTCTCAACACCTCCCCTCACCCCTTCTTCCTTTATTCCATAGATCTTGCAGGTCCCTCCACACAAAAAATTACTGTAGAAGCTGCCAGGGTCCATTCCATGCCCTGTGTGGATAAACCCTCAGAGGGTGTGCTATTGATTTCTAATGACAAGGGGTTAAAATGTATTGAAAATTGTGTTTTTAATGGGGTGATGTAGAGGCTACAAATGCCCAGGGCACCTCTTTTTCCACCCTGCACCCAAAGGCTGCAGTTGGGTGTCTTCAGGAGTTTTCCAGGGCCAAAGAAGTGAGTCAGGAATGGGGGAAAACCAGAACAAATGGGTTTGAGGCAGATGTAGACATGAGTGGTGAAATTTTATAGAGAGGGAAGGTGAAGACAAAGAGAGCTGAATGAACAAGAGGCATTCTAAATTAAAAAAAAAAATCAAAAACTTAAAAATCACTTTTGGAGACGGAACCAAACCCTATTTTCACATGACTCCACTTGGAGTTTTTAAATCCAGCAATTTCTGCGCTGCTTTCTGCCAACATTGTGCTAAACCCGACCTTGGTTTTGTGTCCTGCAGCCCGAGGCCGGTCCTGCTGAAGATCCTGGGATGCCCATGACACCAGGTATGTGTTAATGCACCCTGACTCCTTCCTGGGCCAGGAAATGACAATTTTTGGGTGTTTGGGTGCTCATCAGGCAGCATCTGAGGAGTTTGTCCTGTCAGCCTCACGCCAGGATAATCCAGTATTGGTCATTAGTGATGAGCAGCTCCTGGGCACGCCAGGACATTGCTGCACACCCAGCATCCTCCAGCCCTTTTTATATTTTTATATATATATATTTATTTTTTTTGTGTGTGTGTGTATTTGTTTGTTAGTTATTTTTTAATATATGCTTTCCAATAACTAATTAAAAAAGAGAAAAATCACCAAATTCCACTTTTGGAATGATATGCGAACTTGGAAATTGGGGCTTGGAGTCAAAACAAGATGAGGGGAGCAAAGCAAGACTCCTGCTCCAATGGGCTGGAGACCAGAAAACATAAAGAAAACCAAATTACTGGTGCCTTAAAAAAAATATTATTCTTTTTATATTTTTAATTTAAAAAAATACTTTTAGTAAGGAAAGAGGTTTGCCAAAGTGCACACCTCACGTATATTTTACCCTCTGCAGAGGTCTTATTATGCTGGAACCAGCTTAATGAAATAAAAGGGTTTATTTTTTTTATAACTGGCCAGTAGTTCTGCACTCGTGCATTTCAGAGCACAGCAAAGTGACTCTAAACCAATAATCTTTGTAATGTCTCAAACCAAACCCCTAAAATGTGGGAAATTCTTGTCCTTGCACAGATTATTGCTACTGCACTTAATACCTTACAGCTCAAATAACAAGAGATTTTGAGCAGATTGGGAAAAAAGATCAAATGTAAAAGGAGATATAGAAAAGAACAGAAAAATCAGGAGGTTTTGGAACAGATGAGGAATAATTCTTGGACAAAACACAGCAATAATCCCAAAGTGCTTTATTATTGTGAATCAATACAATGTTGCTGTAAAATATTTAGAATTCTGCCATGCATCTATTTCTCTGTAATATTCATAATTCCTGCAATCCCAACATTCAGTGAGCACGAGGCCACTACCCAGAATTTCCTTGTTTCAGTTCCCAGCACTGGGGCCTTCCATCTTTGGGGCAGGGATCAGGAATCAGAATTTTTACAAAGCTCTGGAGGAGTGGGGCACTGATGCCACACAGTTTTTAACACACTCTGGGCATGCCAGGATGCTGGACAGGTCACAGGGATGTGGATTGAGACCCCAGTGCCACCACTGCCACCCTCTGCTCCTCCCTCTCTCTCTCCTCGGAGAACCACGGGCTCACCCAGCATGGGGGGAAATTGTAATTTAATTTTTTTCCTCAATGAAAACACTGGGAAGGAAAAAAATAAAGGGGGAGAAGAATGGGATCTTGGTGCATTTTGTGACTTTGTTCCCAGCAGAAGAAGAGCCAGGGGCTCCAAGGCCAGCCCAGCGAGCGGGTTTGATGTGAGCAGTCAAACCCTTTTGGCTGCCAGGACCCTTTTCTGCTGCACGACCGGAGGTTTCACCTTCTGCCAAGAGTGGCCTGCTCCCCTTCTTTCTCTTCCCATCCTTTTCTTTTATTTTCTATCTTTTCCTTTATTTTCTTACCTAATATTTATTTAATTTTATTTTTGATTTATTTTTTAATTTTAATTTTCATTTATTTTCCTTTTAATTTTCCTTTTAATTTTCCTTTTAATTTCCCTTTAAATTTTCCTTTTAAATATTTCATTTCCCTTTCATTTTATTTCTCCTTTTTTGTTGTTGTTGTTGTGATTTTCCTATATTTTTCCCTTTGTTTTCTTTTACCATTTTAATTTCCATTTTACCCCCAATTTCTCGCTTAAGCCTGCTTTGTCTTGTCTCCTGCTGGAACGTTTAACGAAGGGCCAGCCGCTCCCACGCCAGTAGGGTTTATTTTATTGTTGTTGTTGGTATTTTCCTGGTGCTTTGTTCCACCCTCCCCATCTCAGTGCCCATGGAGGGGTGCGGGTCGGGGTGCCCACCATGGATGGGGAAACACAAAGCATCAAGGAAGACACGAGGGCTCTTGTTATCCTGGCCGTGCAGGAAAGAGTTAACCCATTAGAAATTCCGAGCCCTTCTTCCGATAGTTAAACCTGATTTGCATGCATTTGCATAATGAATGTCATTTGCATTCTTGGAGGTTGGCTACTTCTGTGGGAAAAGTCAAAGCGGGATTGCGGGGAGGGTGAAGGGGGGTCGGTGAAGAAAGAAGGGAAGATTTTTTTCCCCACACCCCCGTGCATCCCTGCCCCTCGCCATCCTCACCCAAACGCTCTTTTCCTTCCCCTCTTTCCCACCATTTTCCCCCCTAGAGGCCTTCCTCCCTTCTCCCTTCCGCAGGACACAAAGGCAGCCATCGCTGCCTAGGCCGTGCCGAGGCCAGGCGCATCCTCTCCCGCTTGCCCCCCTTCCCCTCCTTTAATTTCTGCCTCTAATTCCATCTTGGCTCCCGTTCCCGGCGCCCTCGCGAGCGGGGGGCTGTGGCCCCAGCCCTCCCCTCCCCGTGGGTGCATGCGTGCTGAGGGGAAGGCAAGGTGGGAGCCACCATTTTAGGCAGCTGCTGTGTAAAATGGCCGATTCCCCTCGGCCGGGCGCAGCCACGCGGGCGGGAGCGTTCCGGTGGCTTCCACCGCGTTCTGGCTGCTTCTGTGGGATGGGACAGAGCCGCTTGCGGTGCTTCGGGTGCTGCGACTTTGCCATGGAGCCTTCGGCCTCAAGGGGCTCATCCCAGCCTCGCTGTGGGGTCTTCGGCCTTGAGGGGCTCATTCCGGCCTCGAGGGGCTCATCCCAGCCTCATCCTGGGGCTTTTGGCTTCAAGGGGCTCATCCCGACCTCAAGGGGTTCATCCCAGCCTCAAGGGGCTCATCCCAGCCTTACTATGGGGTCTTCAGCCTTGAGGGGCTCATCCCGGCCTCATCCCGGGGCCTTCGGCCTCAAGGGGCTCATCCCAGCCTTGCTGTGGGGCCTTTGGCCTTGAGGGGCTCATCCTGCTCTTCAACCTTGAGTCACTCATCCCAGCCTTGCCATGGGGCCTTCGGCCTCAAGGGGCTTATCCTGGTCTTCGGCCTCGAGGGGCTTATCCCAGCCTTCAGCCCTGAGGGGCTCATCCTGGCCTCTCCATGGAACCTTTGTCCTCGAGGGGCTCATCCCGACCTTCAGCCCTGAGGGGCTCATCCCAGCCTCGCCACAGAGCCTTTGGTCTCGAGGGGCTTATCCGGGCCTCACCATGGGGCCTTCAGCCTTGATGGGATCATCCTGGTCTTCGGCCTCAAGGGGCTTATCCCAGCCTCACTGTGGGGCCTTCAGCCTCGAGGGGCTCATCCTGGCCTCGAGGGGCTCATCCTGGCCTCATCCCGGGTTCTTCAGCCTCAAGGGGCTCCCATGGAGCCTTCAGCCCTGAGGGGCTCATCCTGGTCCTCAGCCCTGAGAGGCTCATCCCGGCCTCGCCAGGGAGCCTTCGGCCTCAAGGGGCTCATCCTGGCCCCTCTTCAACCTCAAGGGGCTCATCCCGGTCTTTGGCCTCGAGGGGCTTATCCCAGCCTTCAGCCCTGAGGGGCTCATCCCGGCCTCGCTGAGATTTGGGATTTCCTTCTTCCCGCCGTCACTGGGTGTCTCAGTGTCTCAAAACCCACCAGCCAACCCACACCCCAAAATCGGCCTCTTTTCACCTCATCTCCAGGTTTTGCACCACCAAAGGCAGCTCTATCAGATTTTTTGCTGTATTTTTAAAAAATTATTGTACAAAGTACCCTCCATGCCTCCTGTGGGGCTTGAGGCTTGGCTGCAGAATTTTTTCCTAGATGCACTAGATGATGTTTCATTCTTTGTGTACTGTGATGACATTAGCGAAACAGCTGTTTAATTATTTTTCTTGTACCCCTCCTCCTTCTTTTGGACTAGAAAAATTCAATAGCCTCATTTTTTTTCTGTGGCTGAAGCCATTTCATGGCTGTTTAAGAAAGGGGGGAAAGAATAAATGTGAAACAAGAGTGACTTCATTCCCTCCTGTGTGCCATGGGCTGAGGCATGAGAAGCTTCACCTAGTCCAAGTGATTTGTGGGCACAAAGTTAAGGTTAATCTCAGAGAGGGGAAAAAATCTCTTCACACAACCAGTGGGAAGTGATTAATTTTACCACAGCACCTGAAATATATTGGGGTGTTTTATCTGAAGCCCCATTGCAAGGGGTTTGTGGTTTAGGTGAAAATCTTGGTGTTCCATGAGGCCGCGTTTGTTGTTCTTTTTAATTTCTCCCCATCCCTCTGTTGCCATGAGACCTGGAAACTTAAAAGCCTAAATATGCTAAGTGAGTTTAACCCTGGTGTGACGGGAATTTTGAAAGCAGATTAAAAGCAACTCCAAATTTATCCTTAGAAGAAAAATAAATCACTTTTTTTTGCTTGCAGGCTGACACTGGACTCCCAGACACACCTGGCTGGGGGCAGCCCCATAGGGAATGGGGCTTGGCTCTGGTCTGGTCCCTGGTGGGGTCTGTGGGGTGGCAGGGGCTGGGGAAGGGGGGATGTCACTGTTGTGTCCCTTTAGCTGGAGCTGGGAAGGGCCACGCGCTCCCCTCTGCCTGCCAAACGTGCTTAGTCAGGAATGGGAAATACTTCCCTAAAACTTGCAAAAATGCACTAAGGCTCTTAGCTCTTGGGCTAAGCTGCAGCTACTTAGTCCATTTCTCACTGCTTTTATTTATAAACTTCAGGCTGTGCTGGGGGATTCTTTTTTTTCCCTTTCCTTTTTTTCTGGTTCTTTCCCTGGGATGGGGCACAGGAACGTGTTGGAAGCAGAGCTGGAAGGAGAGGATGGGTTTGGGCATTGCCACCAGTGCCACTCACTGGCTTGGCACCACTGAATTTCCACAGATTGTCTCTGGTTTCTGTAGTGTTAGAGATGATTTATGGGACAAATGGCCAGCAGAACAAGCTCTTTCTCTGACCCTTCCTCAGTTAAACCACATCAGTTCTGCATTGGGTATCTAAATCCATGTGTAGCCTGTGAGTAGCCATGGTTGGAGGCAGAGAAACCTTAAATTATCCAACCAAAACCACTACACAGAGTTTATACACATGGAAAGTACATAAAGTGAAGATTAATATATTATTAAAATATAAACCAATTCTGTAAGGACACTCCAAAGCTTCCAAAGGGTCAGGGCTTTTGGTATTTTCAAGCAGGGATGAGCAGTGCTGGAGCTTTGCCACAGCTCCCCAGAAGACAAAGAAAGAATAAAGAAAGTGAGGTTTTTTTACTTAGATTTAGAGGTTTTGATCCTGCTTGTGGCTTTTGAGTACCTGGAGTTGGTTTTGCTGCACAATGTAGTGAGATGCTGGCTGGCACCACAGCTGGCAGGGACAGGGAATGGTGCAATGAGAAATTTCAAATTTCGTTTAATTTCAAATTTAATTTCATTCTAAATTTCATTTTAAATTTCATTTCATTTCAAACAGCCATTTCAAATTGCTCCAGAGCAGACCCCAGCTCCTCTTGCTCCCTACAAGGCTAAGGCCCCACAGAGGCATCTCAAATTAGGAAACCAGCCCAGTTTCAAATATGCTGAGAGTTTTCCAGATGAATTCTTTTCCTCATTCCCCTCTCATGTGAGAAGTGTGGCTGTAATCTGCCTGTCCTGGTGTAATCCAGCCAGAGAACATGAGTCTGACATTTAACAACCTCTTTTCTCTCTCTTGCCAGGCTGGATGTGGGCTCACCCTCCCTGCTGCTCATTTTCTGGCTGACAAATTGTCTCTGGCCCTGGTGAGAGTTCATGGGAACATCCTGGTAAGGGGATTTTTTAAAATTTTGGATTTTTAAAAAAAGTATTTCCCTAAACTTACACTGGGTCTGGTACCAGCAGGCTGCTGGGATGGGTTGAGTGTCTCCATGGCAAGTGCTTGGGGACTGGTGAGAGCTCCTGGTGGGGAAAAAGAGGAGCCAAAATCTCCGTGGTCACCAGCACCTTCCATGCTGACCACTTGGCCCAAAGTGTCAAACATCTGGATTTTTTCTGTGTTTAACATCATTTTTTGTGGGTTTGTTAACTGGTAATGCCCAAGCCTTGGGAGGGGTGTTTGTCTCATCCACAGGAACAAATAAAAACAGGGGAGGGGGGATTTCCTGTTAAATAGAAAGAGGATAACAAAGGTGCTTCTGTCGTGTTTGGTTTTAGCTCAGATTGTCTCACAATTACATGAATCAGAAGTGGGGGTTATATGGAAAACCCCACCCTCCAAAAGCCACGAGGAGCTGCCAGCAGGACCTTGTCTGAGGGACCCTCAGCAGAAGGGCGGATCCCACCTCCTCCTCCTCCTCCTCCTCCTCCTCCTCTCCCTGCTCTGCTGGCCTGGAGCATGATGTGGATCCTGATTGACACCAGTGCCTGTCCAGGCTGACCAGAGCTGCTGACCAACACCAGACCTCAGCGTGGGGACACAGCACCACTGAAAGCACACACAGGGTGCAGAGGACACCAGGACATGCCCACCCTGCCCACTGCACTGTGGGCACTCTCTGGTGAGCCTGGGGATGTGCTGGGTCACACTGGGGCATGGGGAAGGGATCCACCTGGAGGGATGGAGAGCCTGGGGATGTGCTGGGTCACACTGGGGTGTGGGGAAGGGATCCATGGTGAGCTTGGGGATGTGGAACCACCATCCTGGGTCACGCTGGGATGTGGGGAAGGGATCCACCTGGAGGCATGGAGAGCCTGGGGATGTGGCACCACCATGCTGGGTCACACTGGGGCGTGGGGAAGGGATCCACCTGGAGGGATGGAGAGCCTGGGGATGTGCTGGGTCACACTGGGATGTGGGGAAGGGATCCACCTGGAGAGACGATGAGCCTGGAGATGTGGAAACACCGTGCTGGGTCTCACTAGGGCGTGGGGAAGGGATCCACCTCCAGGGATGGAGAACCTGGGGATGTGCTGGGTCACGCTGGGGTGTGGGGAAGGGATCCATCTCGAGGGATGGGGATGGCAGGTAGAGCCCACAGCAGTGGGCAGCTGGCCCGAGGAGGAGCTGATGGCCAGGGGAGAGGTGCTGGGAAGGGACAGTGTGTTTATTATGGAGGCGCAGCTGAAGCGGGTCCTTTGCCAGTGGTCAAGTCTGAATCACAAACTCTGCATTGTTTCCGAGTGTGTTCAGCACATTTCCCTTCTCCCCCTCCCTTTCCCTTTCCTCTCCTCTCGCCCTTGCACAAAGCTGTCATTGTGCCGGGGACTTGGTGATGGCAGCGTTGTTATTTGGTCAGAAAAAAAAAAAAAAGAAGGAAAAAAAGAAAAAAAAAAAAAGAAAAGAAAGAAGTGGGGAGGGGGGACCCAACAAGGTGAAGAGGTTTAAATCAGCTTAGCCCAAATGCCAATTAAAAACCAAAGAGGATTAGGCTTGTGATCAGCAGAATAGACAGTCATTGTACCCGGAGGAGGTTCCCCCTCCCCGGGCCCGGCGCGGCGGTGCCGCAGGTTTGGCTGGGATCGGCACCGCGCTGCTCCCCCGGCAGGACGGGCAGGGCAGGGGCTGCCCCCGAGCCGGGGCTGGGCTGGGCACCCGGCAGGGCATTCGGCAGGGCACAGACAGGTTCCTGCTGCAAAAACCTTCTCTCGCATGTTTTAGGAACTCTTGTCCCACCTTGAGTTCGGCTGGGCAAGGAGAGGTTTCAGCGTCTCTGCCAAGGGGAAGTTCTGCCCTGAATCAGCTCCTGGGCTGGAGCATCCTTTGGCCAGGGGCTGCTGCAGGGTCCCTGGGGTGAGGTCCTGGCTGGGGGACACTGTCCCCACCTTGCCAGACCCCCCGGTGCATCTCAGGTGCTTGTGCTGCCTGAGGGCTCTCTCCAGCTGGAGGAGCCTTGGTCAGACCTTTGCTTCCAAGCAGCCAGCACATCACATTTGGCTCCAGGCCACGGTGACAAAATGCCAGGACCATCACACGAGTTCTACTCCAGTGGACATGCAGAGAAGACTGGTTCTCTGTCCCATGGATGGAGATGTGATGTCAGTGCTTTCTGCCTGGTTTAGCCCTCTGCACTGCCCAGTAGCTGCTGCTTCCATGGGTTGAAGTGTCAGGTAGCCAGAGCCCCTTGTAGCCCCCTCACCTGTGAGAGGAAGCCAGGCTGGGTGAGGTGTCTGGGTGATTGCTTGGACTCAGAGTCATGTGGCTCACCCAGTTCTCTCCCAGTATGCTGGTAAGTGGTAAAACTCCAGGAAGAGGAAGATGCTCTGCACCATCATGGGAATCAGTCTCATTCCTGACTCTACTGACAGGCCAGTGAAGGCAAATCCCCTGCAGCCAGAGTGGCCACACTGGTGTGAAAAGGGTGTTGACAGAGCTGGAGTGTCCTGATGCCACACTGGCTACTTCAAATGAGTCCTCACTTAGGCAGAAAATGTAATTCTAGACTAACTTCGTGGTTTTGTAAAGGAAAGTTACCAAATGTAATTCTAGACTAACTTTGAGATTTTGTAAAGGTGAGTTACCAAGTGTAGGTGGGAGCTGGGCCAGGCAGGGAGAGGTTTAAGGGACTCAGGTGGAGCTTGAGCACCTCCATGTCTGAGTGGGGGTGAGCAGCCTGAGTTCCCCTCTTTTACTCTGGCAGTTGGGGGTGCAAAGAGACCCCTGCACTCCTGTGCTGTCTCTTAGTGGCTCTGCAAGGTGGATCCTTTCTGCTAATGGGGGTTATCTCCTGGCTTGGTGGCTTTGGAGTTTGGTGGATCCCAGTTCTGCTTTGCACAGGAGCTCAGGAATGGCTCTGGTGCAGCCTGGTCCAGCTCCAACCATCTCCTGGAAGTCACTGAGCTGAAACCTTGCTGCTGACAGCTCTAGGTGCAAAACACTCCCAGCATTGAGACAGGGAGAATCAAAAGGGAGTGAAAAGGGTCTTTTCCCTCTAAGCAGAAGGAGAAAGCATCTTGCTTCTGTACCAGGAGCAGCTTCTGGCTGAAGGACCAGAGTCGTGGTGCAACAGGCGACTGGTGCTGAAAAAACAAAAAAGCAGAAAAGCAAGCAGAAAAGCTGTGGAGCAAAGGAAACCTGCTTTGAGGGGACGGGGAAAGGGTGAAGGGGATGCCGTGGGCTGGGAGATGCAGCTCCTCACACCTCCCCTCTGGCCGTCCCCATGCCCGGGGATGCCCAGCGAGCTGTGGGAGCGAGGGAAGAGGGCAAGATCCTCTGCTGTTTTTTTGTGGCTGCCGTGTAATTTATGATATGAGAGGGAGAGAGAGCCATTGTCTGGACCCATCCTGTATTTTTCCGAGGGCTTTGCCTCTCTTCCCAGCCCCCCGCGGCGCTGCCGCTACTGTACGGTTGCTATGGGGCTGCTCCCCGTGCCGCCGCTATGCGGGCCAGAGCCGGGGAGGGCTGCCCGCATCGCCCGGACCCATCTGGAGCCCCGGGCCCGCTGCCGCAGCCCGGCGGCCCCGCTGACGTGCCGAGGGCCTGGGAATGGGGCTTTGGGCCCATCCAAGTTCACGGCCACCGGAGGCATTCAGCTGTTGGAGGAGCGGGGGGGTGTGGGCAGTGGGATCTGGGGCGTTTGGCTCCATTCTCCCTTCCCTTTCAGCGCCGGCAATGTCCTCGGTGCATACAGATCCCCCGTCCCTTTCTCCTCCTGACAAGTGCGCACATAAATAAATTACCCCACCGGGCGAGTGTGGAACAATCTGTCCCCTAAATTCTATTCATCGCCAGACAGGACTCATTATTCCCCCGATTAAAGCCGCTGGAGTAGCTTGCAAGGGTTACAGTTACTCTGTCAAACTGTAAATAAGACACTAAAAATAAAGGGCGCTGGCGAGGGAAGGGGGAAAGGGAAGCCAGACTAATGCCTGCTGCTAGGGAAACCGAATGAATCCCTAATGACGCCTGTGTACAAACTGCAAATAATGAAGGAAAAGTGACAAACAGACCTCAGCCAGGCTGTGGCGAGGTCTTCTCTCTGTGATGGCAGCGGGGACCAACTCACCCCTTCCTCCAGGGACAGCCAGCAGCAGAGCTGGACCCCCTCACAGACCCCTCTGAGCAGAGCATTTAAACCCTTGTCCTTCTCTTACAGGAAGGTTTAGCTCTTGTGGGTGTGTTTATTTTTTAGGCACAGAACTCACCTCTGCCTGAGCCCACATTTTGAGGTTTTAGAGAAAAAAGTCCATTGCCTTTTTTGGTGGTCACAGAGCAGTGTGCAAAGCAGCAGCCCCCGAAGTTTACTTTGTGCTCTGCTGTTAGAACAGCTCAAAGCTCTGATCTAGGACAGGGCAGGACCAGGGGGTTAAACCCATCCTGCCCAGAGCCCTGAGGGATGCAGCCCTGAGGGATCCCACCTGCAGCAGGGCATCACTGCCATGGCTGAGATGGAGATGCAGGGCTCAGTCCCAGGTCTGAGCAGCCTGGATCTGCTCCTAGGCCATGACAGATCACAGGGGAGGACATGTCCAGCCCTAGAAACCTCTTTGGATAAAACACAGTCCCTTCCTGGCTGGTCTCTATCCAGGCAGTAAAGATAGGGGATATTTGCCTTGCAGCAGATCCTCTTTCTCCTTTGATGTCTTAGAGCTGAAGAAATGAGGCAAAAACACCAGCTATAGGCTTGCTGTGGGTGTTTCTCAGTTGCAGAGGGACTGAAATGTGAGAGTTTTATTTCAGGTCCTGCTCGAACTATTCCCACCACCCTCACTGGGTGAAATGCTGGAATTCTCGGTGTTGCTCAGGGAAATATTTTGATTCACTCCCTCCAAGGCTGTAAAAGAGAAAAGACAGCTCTGAGCTGTGTCCCTCCAGGTGGATTCTTGCTCTCCAAAGGAAAGCACCAAGCAGGGAAGGTCCTGGCAGGGCTGTGCAGTCCTGGGGACCCAGAGCAGAGCAGGCTGGGCTCTGAGCCCTCATCCCCCAGATCTGTGTGGATGCCTCAGTGCTCTCCCATCCTCCCCCAGAGCCCAGCAATGCTGGGGCCTCTCTGGAGCCTGATCTCCACCAAGGAAAGGCACAGCCAAGAGCAGGTGCTGATGATCCCTGCCCTGTGGGTGCTGTTCAGCACAGCACCCACCTGTTCTCCCAGCAGCAGCAGAATTGCAAGGGGCCTCGTGCAGGCAGAGGGTTTTTTTAGAGACTTGTTATGCTTCTACAAGGCTCAGACATCTTAAAAGGGATTTTTTCAGGCCAGCTGAGCTAGTCTGGAGCCCAGTTGCATTTCCCAGTCGGGTCAAACCAAGGCTTAGCAGAATTCTTTCCCTTCTGTCTTAGGGGAAACAAACCCTTTTCGCCCACAATTCCTGGCTGTGAGGCCCCATGACTCCAAAGCAGCATTCCTGGGACATTCCTGGTGCCATGGTATGTGCAGAATTTCCAACAGAGGCTCGTGGCTCCACATCTCCATGTGCTCTCCCTGCTGGACTCCGTTATTTGGGAGAAGCTCCAGGATGGAGCAGGAGATTCATGATTGCCATTGGTAATAATTTAATAATTGGTATTGGTATTGCCCATGGTGGTGTCTGTGAAGCTCCTACAGTCCCAGGAGGGTGTGTGCAGGTGCTGATGAAGGAAGAGCTGTGCTCCTGTCCCTTCTCAGCAATATTTACCGGCTTAGCTGGAAAAACAGCAATTTGAAAAAAGTCTCAAAACCAGCCAGACCTGAGCAAATCAAATCCATACTGGGTTGTTCTGGTGCTCTCCAGCCATGGAAATTGGGCAGCTCTTCACCACACCTGCTCCCTGGAATTTGCCTTTAGAAGAGTTTTGGGCTTAGGGAACCTCATGGTAACCTGGGAGAGAGCTTTGGGGTTTTGTTCCCTACCAGGAAAGCCTTGGCTTGCAGACTCAGGTGCTGGGAGCAGCATCAGGGCCAGGGATGCAATTGGGAATACTCAGATCTGCTTGAGACCACACCAGGAATGGCAAAATGAATTTAACTTGCTTTTCCCTGCTTGAACGTCTTGGGTCATATTTTCCAAGGTTTCTCTCAACCTGTAAAAATAGGATTATCACTACTTTTTAATGGAATCTGTGATTCTCCTCCCTGTGAATCACCCAGAAACTCGAGCTCTACCATGGTGTTTGAGGAGACTGGGGGTTGTTGGCTCTTGGGCAAAGCACATCCAACCAGATTTGCCCTGGAGAGATGAGGACAATCAGGGAATGCTCCATTTTAGATCTCTTCATAGCAGCTCTGAGAAGATCCTGTGCCTCCTCGCATTTCCTCAGGACACTTGACTGTGCTTTTCCACCCGTCCACGGATGTCACCTGGATGTGTCCACGAACCAGCTCGCTCTTGGACCTTCAAAGCTGGCTCAGCAAGGTCCCAAGGACAGTGTTCCAGCCACACCCCTGTCAGCTCCCTTTCCTTTCCAAGGATTAGGATGAGGCAAATACCTCCAGTCTGCTTTAATCCTCAATACCTGATTCTGCAGTAGGCACACACAGCACACACACACCTCAGTAATAGCCAGGTAACTCACAGGGCTAAATAACTCTGGGGTTTTTTTTCATTATAACCTCCCTTTAAAGCACATTTAAATGCTTCCCTGCAGGCTCATGTGAGGGCTGTTAAGGGCTTCATTTGAATAAATAAGGGCACAGGTAGAGGAGGAACATCATCACAGCCCCTGGAAACCCAGCACCAGCCATGGCAGCAGTGGGCTGGTGAGTGGCAAAGGGCCTCCATGTTATATATTCCATAAAGTAGAGTAATTAAGTATTACTAGTTTTGATGACTTCAAACAGAGTGACTCCAGGAAATAAGCCCCTTCTTTATAATTAGTGGGATTTCCTCTGCATCAAACGGAGAGATTGATTCTTTAATCTGCTCACATGCTTTTGATTTGGTCTTTCAGCTGCTTGTACCAACTGCTTCTACTCCCTGCTCTTGCCGATAAAACCTTGCAAAGGAGATTTTAGGAAGGCATGACCTGAGTTGAGGTCCAGGATTTTCTTTGTGTGTGGCTGTTTTGTGAATTCCTAATTTGCCAGAGATGATGATCACGATGATAACAGGAATAAAAAAATAACACAGACATGGTTTCTAAACATCCACCTGTGTTTAGGTCAAAGAATTGTGGTTGGGGATTTTGTTTATTGTCTTCTCAGCACACCTCTTAGCTCTGGATCATGATTTTTAGCACCTGAAAATGTAATTTTGGCTTCCTGTCTGCAGGTTGGGCTCACTGAATAATGTTGCTCTTGTAAGAGCACACACCTTACACCAGGTCTGCTGGAATCCCAAGGACTCCACTGAAATTAGGGCTGGACCTGTGCAGAGTGTCTTTGGATATTTCAGGGGTTGGACCTGATTTAGAGCTAAACACAGGAACTTGGGAAGCTCTGTCTGAAATTAAACAGTTTGTGGCTGCCCCATCCCTGGGAGTGTTCAAGGCCAGGTTGGACAGGCCTCATGGCAGAGGATAAATGAGATGAGCTTTAAGGTCCCTTCCAATCCAAACCATTCCTCAATTCTATGGACATCCCTGCAAATGTTGCTGGTTTCCAAATGAAGAGTTCAGGAAAAAGTGAGAACTTGCCCCCTGCAAGTGCAAGAAGCTGATGTGAGCAATCACCTCCATCCTGGTCATCTCCATGGGGTCAGTGGTGCTGCATCAGTCATGTGGGAAATATGGGCTGGGGTCTGTGCTGGTTCCAGGCATGGACTAAACCTCCCATGTGCTTCTCCCACCTCCAAAGCAGCTCAGACCTTGAATCATCTCAGCAAACAGCCCCTGACTGGGTTTTCTTGTGCCATGTGAGGTTCTTCTGAGGAGATAAAAAAGGGGGAAAATTGGGACTGTGCTGCTTTCCATCCACCTTTTGATGTTGTTGGAAATGTGCAGGATGATCAAGAGAGGCTGGTGGGCCTCATGTGCACCCCAGACATGAGAATGAGAGGACAATGGCTCAGCTTTGGCAGCTGCAGGGCAGGGACTGGCACCACAAACAAGGCGGGAAGGGCAAACAGGGCTGTGCCAGCCCTGGCAGGTGGCACCAACATGCAGGGAGGAGCTGTGGGGAGGGGATGGATCCTCCTGGGCTCACCTGGAGCAGGAGCAGGAGCAGGAATGCTGGAGCAGTGGTTGGTATGCCCTGCACAAGCCTCCCCGCGTCGGGAGCGGTGTCAAACACAGATCGTATAATTAGGGAGCCAGTGAATACGTAACTGTACATTATGCAAATAGTGATCAAAATCACTGTTTTCAGCAGAAATGCCTGAAGATCAAGACAGAAGCTTCATGCAACCTTAATTTAATCTGGTCCTGCAGGAGTGGGGAGGTCTGATGGATGACCCAACCTTGTGCCTGCCCGTGTTTAGCAAGGCTGGGGTGGGAGGCGGGGGGAGGAGTGCTGGAGCATGCTAAGCGAGGGGGAAATGGCACTGAAATCATGTTAGCAAACAGGGAAAAAGGGCAGAAAGAGCTGATGTTTACAGTAATTTTATTTTTCTTTGAATTTCAGGTGAAGAGCATAAGGCTAGAAGAACAGGAAAAATTAAAAAAAAAGAAAAGAAGAAGAAAAGAAAGAAAAAGAGTCTCCAACCCCAGGAAATCTGTGTTAATTGCTTATGAATGTCTGTGTCTAAAAAATTATCGAATTGATGTTGTCGTGCTTTTTTTTGACAGCCTGTCTGTTACATTTTTTTAAAATATTCATGCACCGAAATCTAATTACTAGGCAAATTTAATGATAATGAAATGAAGGCACTTTAGCAGAAAGCATAGGGCCTTGTTAATGTTTTCTCAGCCTCTGTCTTGTTCATATTTTTAAAATTATTTTTTTACAACTGTCTTTCTTGCACATGAAAAAAAAAAAGATTGCTGAAAATAAAACTCAGATTGCCGATAATGTTTGTGGTGGTTCTGTTTGTAATGATGGGGAATTTGCAAGGTGATTAAAGGTGTTTTGCAAAAATCAAATGAGCCTAACCTAATCAGATAAGGCAGATGAAATATTATTATTAGAGGGGTAACATTAAGAGCATGCCTGGAGGCTTTAACAAAGATGAAACGTCTCGTGCACCGTGCAGGGCCAACGACAGCCTTCCATCCTTGGGGCCCCTCCTGCCCCTTTCCAGGGCACAGGACTTGTGTGCTCTCCCTAGACCAGGCCTGGATGGTTGGAGGATGCACACGATGGTAGGAGGACGGATGTGATGGTTGGAGGATGAATGTGATGGTTGCAGGATGGATGTGATGACTGCAGAATGTATGTGATGGTTGGAGCATGGTTGTGATGGTTGCAGAATGCCCATGATGTTTGCAGGACACATGGTTGCAGGATGGATGTGATGGTTGGAGGATGGATGTGATGCAGAATGCACATGATGGCTGCAGGATGGATGTGATGGTTGGAGGATGCACATGATGGCTGCAGGACGGATGTGATGGTTGGAGGATTCAGATGATGGTTGCAGGATGGATGTGACGGTTGCAGGATGCACACAATGGTTGGAGGATGCCCATGATGGTTGCAGGACACATATGATGGTTGCAGGATGGATGTGATGATTGCAGGATGCACACAATTGCTGGAAGACACAGTTGCAGGATGCACATGATGGTTGGAGGATGGATGTGATGGTTGAAGGATGCACATGATGGTTGGATGGTCCATGTGATGGTTGCAGGATGCATATGATGGTTGCAGGATGCACATGATGGTTGGAGGATGGATGTGATGGTTGCAGGATGCACGTGATGGTTGCAGGATGGATGTGATGGTTGGAGGATGCACACGATGGTTGGATGGTCCATGTGATGGTTGCAGGATGCACATGATGGTTGCAGGATGCACGTGATTGTTGCAGGATGCACGTGATGGTTGCAGGATGGATGTGATGGTTGGAGGATGCACACGATGATTGGATGGTCCATGTGATGGTTGAAGGGCGCATGTGATGGTTGCAGGATGCACATGATGGTTGCAGGATGGATGTGATGGTTGGAGGATGCATGTGATGGTTGGAGGATGCACATGATGGTTGAAGGGTGCATGCGATGGTTGCAGGATGCACATGATGGTTGCAGGATGGATGTGATGGTTGGAGGATGCACATGATGGTTGGAGGATGGATGTGATGGTTGCAGGATGCACACGATGGTTGGATGGTCCATGTGATGGTTGCAGGATGCACACAATGGTTGCAGGACACATGTCATGGTTGCAGGATGGATGTGATTGATGGGGAATGCGGGTGATGGATGGAGCGTGAACGTGAGGGTTGGAACGTGTGTGTAATGGCTGGAGAACACTCATGGTGAGTGGAGAACTTGTAATGGATGGAGCATGAACATGACCAAACATCCACGTGGTGGATGGAGCACACACGTGATGGCTGGAGGACACACAGGACAGGTGGAACACAGGTGATGGTTGGAGTATGCTCAACATGGACCTGGCATGTGATAGTTGGTCCACCTGCTCCAGGCCTCTCCTGCACCCCTCTCAGTGGTCACTGAGCAGACTGCCAGCAGCTGGGTGGCAGAAAAACACCATGATCCCACCTGTGGGCCTGAGGAGATGCCAGCTGGGACCCACGGGCCATCAGGGCAGGGGCCAGCCCGATTGCCAGGAAGGCATGGGGGGTCTCTGGCCATGCTGCAGGCTGGGTGGGCATCCATGCCATGGTGGGTGTCCCCAGGCCATGGTGGATGTCCACACCCTGGTGGTGTCCGTGCCCTGGTGGGTGTCAAGGCCATGATGATTGTAAATGGTGGGTGTCCATGCTGTGGTGGGTGTCCAGGCTGTGGTGGGTGTCCCCAGACCATGGTGGATGTCCATGCTATGGTGGGTGTCCATGCTGTGGTATGAAAAGTTTTTTCCATGTTTGTCTATGCTGTGGCGGGTGTCCATGGTGGGCATCCATGCTGTGGTTGTTGCCCATGACATGGTGGGTGTCCATGCTGTGGTTTGAAGTGGTTTTCCATGGTTGTCCATGCTGTGGTGGGTGTCCATGTTGTGGTTGGTATCCATGCCATGGTGGGTCTCCATGCCATAGCCTGTCCTGCACGCAGCTCTGCCCCTGCTTTGTATGACCTAAAGACTCTGGCTGATGTTGAGGATGGTGTAAAAGGTTTCACTGAGGGTGCTGGTGACCCCAATAATTTCTGTAGGATTTCCACTTCTGGAAGACCATCAGGAAATTCCTTTTGCTGTGGTTGGTGTGGTCACCACCTGAAGAAGGTAGTGTGGGTGGGATGTACCAGCTGGGCTTGTTGGCTGCCCTGTGGTGGGAGGCTGGAGGCCAAGCTCACATCTTTGGGCTTGTGCCCCCCAAACTCCCCAGCACAAAGTGAGGGGTCTCTGTGGTCCTTGTTCCTGTAGGAATAAACTGTGTGGGAATTCACAAGTTTGCAGCCCTGGCTGTGGATGTGGCTGGTCAGAACTGGTTTTTCCTCTGCAGAAATGCTGCTCTGCATCCTGGGCTCACCAGGGGCAGCTCAGTGGGTTGGAACAGCTGTGCCAGGTCCTGAGGGAGCACCGGTGCAGGGCAGGATGTGTTTTGGACCTCCTTTGATTCTCAAACTCCCTCAGCAAGGACAAGGCTCCCTTCTCGGCCCTCCTGCACTGCAGCCCAGATTTCTCCAACGTGGCAAATCTCCTGGAAGTAGCTCCCAGACCACGTTAATCCCCTTAATCCTTCCTGCAGCCCTTCCCTGCTGGTGCTCAGGCACTGAAAGGCTCCTGACACATCTCTCAAGTGCTGCAGCTGCCTGAAGAGGGATCCCAGCTCCTCAGAGTCAGGGGACCAGCCCTGCCTCCCTTTGTGCCTCTGCTTTCCACACCTCCTGCTGCAAAGCCTTGGGCACTTGTGGGTCTGAGTGGAGGACAGGGAGAGCTTCCTGACTGCTCCCAGACCTGCCACACACATTTAGGGTCTGGATTTCCAGCCTTTCAGCAAGGAATTCTCCCTCTGCACCCAAGTCCTTTGCAAAAGATTTGTCTCCCTCCTCTCCCCTGCCACAACCATCAGACCTGTGCTTCCCCTGCCCTGAGGAGCAGTTCAGTGACACAGGGAGGGCTTGCAGACTCTGCCATGGGGACCCCACGAGTGGTTTTGCCTTCCTTTTCTTTTGTGCTTCTCCACTTTGTGTCTCCTAAAATGCTTCGTGTGGTTTTCCTCTGACCTCCAGCTCATCTTATAGGGGACAAGAGCAATCCTTGGGCTCACTGCATGGAACCATGGAATGGTGTGGGTTGGAAGGTGCCTTAGAACCCATCTCATTCTTCCACTGTCCCAAACTGCTCCAAACCCCATCCAACCGGGTCCTGGACACTTCCAGAGGTGGCACAGCCTTCCCTGGGCAACCTGTGCCAGGGCCTCGCCACCCTCATTGTTAAACCTCCTTCCTTAGATCAAATATAAAGTTCTTGAATATAAATATAAAATTCCTGTGATATGTGGGAGGCTGTTTCATGCTCAGCTGTCCTGAACAAAAGCCTGAATGGACCCAGGAATGCTCCCAGGCTTGCACACACACACACACAGAGTTCCTGAGCTGTATTTATCCTCCAAAGTGACAGTTTTCTATTAGAGAGCTGCAGCCCAGCACGATGATTATAATTGTCACTAATTTCTTTCTTTAGCAATCAGGTTTGTACCTTGACACTGTGGCATAAAACGAGGTAGAATCCCCCCGTTCCAGGCTGGCTCTTGAAATGTTTGTACCCCCCTGATTTCCTTCAGGGGAGCTGCTGCTGATGCCAACTTTTGGATGATGGTGGGAGAGGGACAATATTAATAAAAATATGGGCAGGGAGTGGGAATGCCTCGTTCAAACTCCTTCTTTTCTCAGCAAAACCACTGAATGAGTGCAAATGGATGGGATGGGATGGGATGGGATGGGATAGGATTGATGGGATGGGATGGGATGGGATGGGATGGGATCAATGGGATGGGATGGGATTGATGGGATGGGATGGGATGGGATCAATGGGATAGGATGGGATGGGATGGGATGGGATGGGATTGATGGGATGGGATGGGATGGGATGGGATGGGATGGGATGGGATGGGATGGGATGGGATGGCGGGAGGGCAAGGTGGGATGAGTGAAAACTGGCTGAGAAGCTCGTGAGGGTTCAGAGATGGGGGTGAGATGAGCTCCTGCATTGCTCCTGCATTTCTATCAGGGTCACCAGAGGAGAATTTGGCCTCTTATTTATTTACTTATTTATCTATCTATCTATCTATTTATCTATTTATTTATTTATTTGTGATTTAGCTTAAGCCTCTGAAGAGAGTGCTGCAGAGATTCCCAGGGGGTATTGGCTGGCAGAGCTCCCATGATACCCTCCAAAATATCCCACCCTCCAAACCAGAAATAACTCAGTAAAACAAAGCAACGGATTGTTCAGCCAACTAAAATTACCAGCATGTCAAATAAAATATGTACAGCATTAAAATAAAATTTGCATTGCAATAATGCTTTATTAAGCACATTAGGAGATTAAAAGAATCAACCCATTTGTTCCCATTCACGTTGCGTCAGGATTTGCATTTCTTTTTTTCCCCCACCTCCAGCTCGCCCCTCTCCCCTCGCTTGTTTGGGAGTGATTTTCTCAACGAGCCCCGCAAAGCTCTGCCCCAAAGAAGGTGTGTGTGGATATGCCGAGGGGTTTTTAAATCAAAGCACTTGACTTGGTGCTGTTTGTCTGCGTGAGTGTGCGGCAGAGGAGGGGTGGGATGGAGAAGAAAAGGTTTGTCTGCTTCCATTGCGGTTAAAATGGTTAATTAAGACAATAGAGGCTCTCTAACAATCGGGGCCGGGGCTGTGAATGCTTGTCTAGACTCTATAGTTCAGCTGCAACTTCTCTGTCGGAATTTTAACTTGGCCCGGCTCGTTTCCCCTCCCCTCTTTCCCCGCCTCTCAGCTCATGCCCATAAGTTCTCTTTTCTCTTTTGTTTGTTTTTTTGGTTTTTTTTTTTTTTTTGTCCTTAATCAATCTTTTGAGAGCTCGGGGCCGGATTGACAGCTCTGCCTGTCTGAGGGTTTGTGTTTGCCACGGCTCTGCCTTCCCAGCACGGGAGGAGTCATTGTTAGCAGGGTGCTCTGTGTGCTCTGTGCCCGCCTGGGCTCAGCTCCTGGGGCTCCCTGGAGCACCCCAAAACCCTGGGAGCGATTTTATCTTTATTGCTGCAAGCCTTGTGAAGGACTGGGGAGGAATTGAGGGGACACCAGGGCTCAGAGTTCTGGGGTGCTGGCACACAGGGTGGCATTTCTCTGACTCCTGCAGCCCAGGGTGCTCTGAGCTGGGCCTGATCCTTCTCTGGGTGAGGCTGGGGGAGGCCAAAATCTGGCACTGGTTCTGCTGGGTGAGGTGTGCCGGGTGGGTGAGGACAAGAAATGCCACTGGTTCTGCTGGGTGAGGTGGGCGAGGCCAAAATCTGCCACTGGTTCTGCTGGGTGAGGTGTGCCAGGTGGGTGAGGACAAGAAATGCCACTGGTTCTGCTGGGCAAAGTGTGCCAGGTGAGGGAGACCAAATCTGTCGCTGGTTCTGCTGGGCCAGGTGGGTAAAGCCCAAATCTGCCCCTGGTTCTGCTGGGCAAGATGTGCCAAGTGGGTGAAGCAAAAAAATGCCCCTGGTTGTGCTGGGCAAGGTGTGCCAGGTGAGGGAGACCAAAATCTGCCACTGGGTGTGCTGGGTGAGGTGGATGAGGCCAAAATCTGCCACTGATTCTGCTGGGCCAGGTGGGTAAAGCCAAAATCTGCCCCTGGTTCTGCTGGGCAAAGTGTGCCAGGTGAGGGAGGCCAAAATCTGCCACTGGTTCTGCTGGGTGAGGTGTGCCAAGTGGGTGAAGCAAAAAAATGCCACTGGTTCTGCTGGGCAAAGTGTGCCAGGTGGGTAAAGCCAAAATCTGCCACTGGTTCTGCTGGGCAAGGTGGGTGAGACCAAAATCTGCCACTGTTTGTGCTGGGCAAAGTGGGTGAAGCAAAAAAATGCCACTGGTTCTTCTGGGCAAGGTGGGTAAAGCCAAAATCTGCCCCTCGTTCTGTTGGGCAAGATGTGCCAAGTGGGTGAAGCAAAAAAATGCCCCTGGTTCTGCTGGGCGAGGTGAATGAGGCTAAAATCTGCCACTGGTTCTGCTGGGCCAGGTGGGTAAAGCCAAAATCTGCCCCTTGTTCTGTTGGGCGAGGTGTGCCAGGTGGGTGAAGCAAAAAAATGCCACTGGTTGTGCTGGGCAAGGTGTGCCAGGTGGGTGAGGACAAGAAATGCCCCTGGTTCTGCTGGGTGAGGTGTGCCAGGTGGGTGAGGCCAAAATCTGCCCCTGGTTCTGCTGGGCAAGGTGGGTAAAGCCAAAATCTGCCCCTGGTTCTGCTGGGCAAGGTGGGTGAGGCCAAATTCTGCCCCTGGTTGTGCTGGGCAAGGCGTGCCCTGCCAAAGTCACCTGGCTGCCCTTCCCCTGGGGTTTGTGGGCATTGCAAGGAGCTGCTCTGGCCCCAGTAAGCGCCAGGTGCCCCCAGGCAGGGTCACAGCTTCCCCCTGGGCTCCTAAACCTGCTCTAAAATACCCCCAGGCTGTGAGGAGGAGCAATGTGAGGAGGGCCAGGTGAGGAGAGACCTCAAGTGACACCTGGATTTTCTGCTCTTTTTGGGAATTGCACCCAAATGATCTTAAAGCACCAAAAAAAGGCATGCCAGGAGTTCAGCTTGCAGCAGAGTGATCTGGTGCAATGTTTGCAGCCCATAAACCTGAGATCAGCCTGAACCTTGGTCCCTAGGGCAGGAGAGGGGTGGCTGTGGGCTGGAGCAGCTCCCCCAAAGCCCAGGGATGCTCCCCAGAACAAGGTGTTGGGGTCACAGCTTCCCCTTGGGCTCCTAAATCAGCTCTAAAAGGCCCCCAGGCTGTGAGGAGGGACAGGTGAGGAGAGACCTCAAGTGACACCTGGATTTTCTGCTCTTTTTGGGAATTGCACCAAAATGATCCTAAAGCACCAAACAAAGGGCATGCCAGGAGTTCAGCTTGCAGCAGAGCGATCTGGTGCAATGTTTGGAGCCCATAAACCTGAGATCAGCCTGAACCTTAGTCCCCAGAACAGGAGAGGGGTGGCTGTGGGCTGGAGCAGCTCCCCCAAAACCCAGGGATGCTCCCCAGAGCTGAGATGTTGGGGTCTCACAGCGTCCCCCATACACCCCATCAGGATTTCTCTATTTCACCCCACATGGGGCCTCAAACCTCTCTTTTCTCCAGCCCAGGGAGAGGCTGCCTGGTGTCTAGGTGGCTTTAAAGGCAGCCTGAAGTGGCTGCACTCAGATAATGGATGCACAGCGGGAGGGAACCTCTCTGGAGGAGGACTCGGGGATGCAGCCACACGCTGAAATATGGACGAGATTATTCCAAGTGCATACATGCAAATGAGGCCCGTCTGCAGACAGGAGAGACAAAAGGTCATTAGCTTCCCATGTAGAACCCTTCGTGCAGGGCCTAATTTACTGTCTTCCTCACTCTTTTCTACAGATCTTGCATTTTTTAGGCTTAAAGCTGCTGATATTTTGGCAGGTTTGATGGGTGTCGAGCAGCTCGGGGTTTATTGGATGTTGTGGTGTGGGAGGGAACGCAGGAGTTCGGCTTTTCCTCAAAAGCTGCTGCCACACTGCAGCTTGCTTCCTGAATTCTCCTGGCACATGAGATTCCCCAGCTTTTCCCCCAAAATCACAAATTTCTGCCTGCCCAGGAGCTGCTGGGGAATTTTTGATCCCCTGGATGATGCTGGATTTTTCAGTGGAAGCTGGAGTTGAATGCAAGAGTTCAGCTTTTCCTCAAAAGCTGCTTCCACACTCCTGGCAGATGAGATTCTCCAGGTTTCCCCCAAAATCACAAATTTCTGCCTGCCCAGGAGCTTGCCAGCATCTCTTGGGGAATTTTTGATGATGCTTGATTTTCCAGTTGAAGCTGGAGTCAAACACAGGAGTTCAGCTTTTCCCCAAAAGCTGCTTCCACACTCCTGGCAGATGAGATTCCCCAGGTTTTCCCCCAAAATCACAAATTTCTGCCTGCTCAGAAGCTTGCTAGCGGTTCTTGGGTAATTTTTGCCCTGGATGATTTTCCAGTTGAAGTTGGAGTTGAACACAGGAGTTCAGTTTTTCCTCAAAAGCTGCTGCCACACTGCAGCTTGCCTTCTCAATTCTCTTGGCAGATGAGATTCCCCAGGTTTTGCCCCAAAACCACAAATTTCTGCCTGCCCAGAAGCTTGCCAGCATCTCTTGGGGAATTTTTGATGACGCTTGATTTTCCAGTTGAAGCTGGAGTCAAACACAGGAGTTCAGCTTTTCCCCAAAAGCTGCTTCCACACCCCAGCTTGCCTCCTGAATTGAGGTGCACTCCTCCTGGCACATGAGATCCCCCAGGTTTTCCCCCAAAATCACAAATTTCTGCCTGCCCAGAAGCTTGTAGCAGCTCTTGAGGAATTTTTGATGCCTTGGATGGTGCTTGGAGCTGCTGGAGGGGGATTGTGTGGCCATTCCTGTGGAGCTGCTCGTGGCTGCTGGATGTGGAGGAGCTGGAATTGTCCTTGGGGCACCCAGCTGTGCCCACAGCACCCATCCCTGCCCGGGTGAGTGGCACTGGCACAGAAACTGAGCCTCGCCCAGACCCAGAGCTCAGGAGATCCTGCCCTGCCCTTGCTGCCCTCTCCCTGTGCAATTTGGGAAGAATTCCAGAGGCTCCTTTGCAAACCCCTCCAGGTGCTGATGGCACTTTTGGGTGGCTCCAGCCCAGCCTGATCCAGCAGTGCTTGCACAGGGAGCTTCCCTCGATGCTTCTGGAGCTGCTGCCTGAGTTTTGAGCACTGAGCTAATGGGGAAAACTCACAGCATTTCCCTTAAAATTCAACATTTTAAAATAAATTGATTAAAGAAGTGATTTTAATAAATACATTGATTTTTAATAAATACATTGATTTTTAATAAATAAATCGATTAAATCAATGATTTTAACAAATAAATTGATTAAATACATTATATTAATAAATACATTTATTTTTAATAAATAAATTGATTTAAAATAAATTATTTTTAAAAAATCCTTAAACATTTTATTCTGCCACTCTGCCCACCTACCCAGGTGCTGTGGCAGTGGTGGCAGGGGTTGGGGTGAGCTGGGGATGGGTGCAGGAAGGGCTATTTTATATAAACTATTAAAATAAACATCCTTAAATATTGAATTCTGCCACTCTGCCCACCTGAAGGTGCTGTGGGCAGGTGGCAGCAGTGGCAGGGGTTGAGGATGGGTACAGGCAGGGATATTTAAAATAAAAAAAAATTATTAAAAGAAACATCCTTAAACATTTCATTCTGCCACTCTGCCCACTTGAAAGTGCTGTGGGCAGGTGGCAGAGGTTGGGTGAGCTGGGTATGGGTGCAGGTAGGGCAGGGCAGGGCTATTTAAAAATAAACATCCTTAAACATTGAATTCTGCCACTCTGCCCACCTGAAGGTGCTGTGGGCAGGTGGCAGAGGCTGGGGTGAGGTGGGCATGGGTACAGGCAGGGCAGGGTTATTTTAAATAAATGATTAAAATAAACATCCTTAAACATTTCATTCTGCCACTCTGCCCACCATGAACGTGCCGTGGGCAGGTGGCAGAGGTTGGGCTGAGGTGGAGATGGGTGAGGGCAGGGCAGGGCTATTTTAAATAAATGATTAATATAAATATCCTTAAACACTTCATTCTGCCACTCTGCCCACCATGAACGTGCGGTGGGCAGGTGGCAGAGGTTGGGCTGAGGTGGAGATGGGTGAGGGCAGGGCAGGGTTATTTTAAATAAATGATTAAAGTAAACATCCTTAAACATTTCATTCTGCCACTCTGCCCACCTGAAGGTGCCATGTGCAGGTGCCAGCGGTGGCAGGGTCGGAGATGGGCACAGGCAGGGATATTTAAAATAAATTATTAAAATAAACATCCTTAAACATTTCATTCTGCCCACCTGAAGGTGCCATGTGCAGGTGCCAGCGGTGGCAGGGTTGGAGATGGGCACAGGCAGGGCAGGGTGGTTTGCCTGGCACAGGGGTGACGCTGCTGCAGTTTGGGGGACTCCTGGGGCCACCCCGGGGTGCAGGAGCAGAGCTGCTGCCGCTGTCAGCCCTGCCTCCCCCAGGCAGGCCGGGATTGAGAGTTTATTCACGCACTAATCAAAGTGACATGATGGTCGTGGCAGACTAAAGCCATTCACTCCCCGAGCTGGCGGGGTCGGGAGGTCGCCCAAGTTCACAAGAATGGAGCTTTTGTGATGCAGATCGGCCGAGAGCGGCCAGACGAGCGTGGCAGGGTCCCCCCACGGTGACAGGGGACCCGGGTTCTCCTGGGGCTGTTACCCCAGAGAGGCACAGAAAGTTCTAGAAAAAGTTCAGACAGCGATGGCCACAAGACAGCCCAACCGATGTTGGCCTGAGCTACCATTCAAATTTATCATCTCAGGTAAGTTGCCAGCAAAAACAAACACCTAAAAAGGAAACACCAATAAAAAGGACCAGGGCCGGGGGCTTTGGGGTTTTCTTTCCAGCATCCCTGTCAGCTCGGTGCAGGCAATTCCTGCTGGGATCTGCGTGGGGTGATGTGGGAGCTTTTTCCTCCTTGAGACCCCCAGGGTGTCTGTGGGGACCAACAAATTTATCGTCTCAGGTAAGTTGCCAGAAAAAACACCTAAAAACGAAACACCTAAAAAGGGCCAGGACCAGAGGGATCCTCTCTTGATCATAGAGTGGGTTTTCCTCAGTCACCAAAGGTCCCAGAGAATGACAAAGCCCTAAGAGCTGATAGAACTGATCTGGGAAGCAAGGACCCAGATCAGGGAGTTGGCAGGATGTGATTTGAGTGCATTCACATTCCAATCGAGTTAAAATAGGGCACAGAAAGCTCTAGAAAAAGTTCAAACAGCAATGGCCACAAAACAGGCCAACCAATGTCAGCCTGACCTGCCATTCAGATTTAGCATCTCAGGTAAGTTGCCAGAAAAAACAAACACCTAAAAAGGGCCAGGACCAGAGGGACCCTCTCTTGATCATAGAATGGGTTTTCCTCAGTCACCAAAGGTCCAAGAGAATGACAAAGCTCCAAGAGCTGGTAGCAGAACTGATCCAGAAAGCGAGGACCCGGATCAGGGAGTTGGCAGGATGTGATTTGAGTGCATTCACATTCCAATCGAGTTAAAATTGGGCACAGAAAGCTCTAGAAAAAGTTCAAACAGCAATGGCCACAAGACAGGCCAACCAATGTCAGCCTGACCTGCCATTCAGATTTAGCATCTCAGGTAAGATGCCAGAAAAAACAAACACCTAAACAGG
>JAWWMQ010000113.1:5009819-5021728 GCA_035047885.1 Chlorospingus flavigularis
AGTAGTAGTAGTAGTAATAATAATAATAATAATAATAATAATAATAATAATAATAAAACCAACGTCAGATTTAATTCCTATGATTATAAATATAGGACCTGTGTTTAGGTATGTTTAAAAAATAAGACTAAAATTAAAATAAATGAAATTTATATTAGAGGATCAAATGGAAAGCTTAAACTCCACAAATTATCTATTATTTCCCAAGGTTTCCAGCTGTAGCTTGGCAAACTGGTGGTTCACGAGAGGAATGGATTTTATTTTGTTATTTTGGGGTGTTTTTGGGGGGATGCAGCTCGGACACAGCCGGGGGGTGATGGATGGAGAGGGGACAGGAGGGACCGCGCCGGCTCCAGCGGCAGCTCGGGGGGGTCGCGGCTTTTGGGACAATTTCGGAGCTGCTGCTGCTCCTGCTCTGGTTTGTTTTGTGTAATCGGCTGAAATCGCCGTGGTTGTGGGGTTTATTAAAAATAAACTCAAAAAAATCCCCAAAAATAAAAAAAAAAAACAAACCAAAAAACAAAAAACCAAACAAAAAAAAAACCCAAAAACCAAACCAAAAAAAAAAAAAAACAAAACCCCGAAAAACCAAAAAAAATCCCCCAAAAACCAAAAGAGAAACCCGTTTTCCATCTCCCAGCCCTTCAAACCTTTTTTTTTCTCTGTTTCGTGGTGTTTTTCTTGCTGTTCCCCAGCACTGCTCTCCCCGGAAGGGATTGGGGGCAGCCGGAGGGGGAATGAGGGGCCCCGAATGGGACTCGGCTCGCCGGGATTTCCCCAAACCAAACCCAAAATCCAAACCCAAAACCACCCTCCATCCTCGCCGTGGATATTTGCAATTTATTTACCATTAGCTCCAAATTTACCAGAGACGACAGACTGAAAGGGGTGGCCGGGGAGGGGGGAAAAAGCAATTCAATTAATTTGTAATCTTGCTTTTCATTAGAAAATGTAAGAATAATGACAGCGTCCAGCAGGCGGGGGAGGGTGAAAAAATCATAAATGGAGATTTCCCCCTCCCAAATCAGATTATAAAATAAGCTTTAAAAATTAAATTAGTTGGTATGGAGTTGATCGGAGTAACCCCAGAGTACGAGCGAGGCAAAGGCAACAAATAAAAATAACAAAGGACACAAAAGTTGTCGGCTCTTCCCTCGTTCGGTGCGACCTCGGCGGCTGCTGGGGGGTCCCGGAGGGGAGCAGGGCCGGGAATGGGGGGGATGAGCCCGAAATTGGGGGGCAAGAGCCTGGAATTGGGGGGGGATGAGCTGGGAATGGGGGGGATGAGTTAGGAATGGGGGGGATGAGCCGGAAATTGGGGGACGTGATGGGAATTGGGGGGGATGAGCCGGGATTGGGGGAGACGTGATGGGAACGGGGGGACGAGCTGGGAATGGGGGGAATGAGCTGGGAATGGGGGGATGAGCCGGGAATGGGGTTGCGGGGGTGCAGCCGGCTCGCAACAACTCAAATAATTCATTTGCAACCACGGTTCTGCCGGCAGCGGAAAGATCCGCGTTGAACTCGCAGGAGCGGAGTTGTTTTATCCCGGGTTAAACCCAAAATCTGCAAAAAAAGGGGGATTTTTGGGGAGGGGTGCAGCGCTGGACCTCGGGCTCAAAGCGCGCAGTGCCTCCTTTTAAAATATTCATTGGCATTTCTTTTCTCTCTGTTTTTCTCTCTTTATTTTATTTTTTTTTTAATTTATTTCTCACGGAGGAGCCTCCCCGCACCGTCCCGGGTGGGATTGGCTCCCCCCGGCTCTGGGAAGGATTGGGGAGAATTGGGGGGTTTCGAGAACTTTCTCACGCCCCCACCCTTCCCATCCTAACTTCAGCTTCGTTTTCTGCCTTTTCTCCTCTCAATTTTCCATCCCGTCAAATAGACCAAAAAAAAAACCTCTTTAAATTGATCCAACCCGTAGTTTAATTTTTTGGGGTTTTTTTTTCTCTAAAAATCGTTGAAGTGGAATTACTTTCCCTAAAAGGCAAGAGGGGAAATTTGGGGGAATTTCGGGGGTTTTGGGTCTGCTCCCAGCTCTATGCCGGAGGAAGTGTAAAATCTCTCCTGCCACACGCTCAGACAAAGCCGTCTTGTTACCCGGGATTTGTCGGGTCAAGCAGGATCCCGTTTTAAGCCAGTTACTAAATGTAATTCTCCCACTTTGCCTCTTAATTTAGCAAACGAAAAAACGCCAGTTTTTCGCTGGGGGCATAAATGGCAGTGATCGTTTTCCCCCAGAAGTTTGAAAAAAAAAAAAGGATTTTAGCCACTATATTATTGCTGCCACTAATGTTTGTTCATTTATAGAATGAACAGTATTTAAGAAATGTTTGAGTGCACTAAAATTTCGGTATTTAATTAGAAATTATTTTGATAAAATACCGTATTTGAAATTACAATTTTAAATATCCACATTAAAAAAAAAAATTCTTAACAAGGCTTTTACAGGGTCCTGAGCTGGTGGGAACCAATTTAGCTCCTTTGTGTAGCATCATCCCAGGGTATTTCCTATTATTCTTAGGAATTTGGATTGATTCTTTATTGTGAACTAAACATTTTCTTAGTGTTCACATTTTTTCTCTTGGAAAGAAAAGTTATAAAAAAAAAAAGAAGAAAAAAAAATTACCTAAAAATTGAATTTGTGTTTTGGAACTTATTCCACACATACACAGAAACAGGAGATCTCAGGTGTGTAGTTGAATAAAAGTTTTTAAACGTGTGTCAGCCCTGCTCAGAACCAGTTTTAATTGCAAAAAAATCCCTGAAATTCTCTGTTCCAAACATTAACCCGTTGTGAAGCTGGTTGAAATTTTCATTAAAAAATTAAAGCAAAAGGATAAAAGTGTGGAAAGTTTTTACTTTTTAAAGATATATAGTGTGTTTCACTGTCCCTGCTCAGCAGCTTGTGCAGCAAAGCCACTCCAGCAATGGACAGTTAAGTCTCAAATATTTTTGTGCTCATTAAGAAAAGGGGGGAAAACTTTAAAAAAAAAACTTCAGAAAGTTTTGAGAAATTTTCTTAGAAAAATACAAGTATTCCCAGGGATTCAGCTGGGTGCAAAAGGGCAAAAGGAAAAAGAAGAAGAAGAAGAAAAAAATCAATGTTTTTTATCACGCAGGCAGTGCACTGGAAGAGATGGATGAGTTTGGAGGGGACGGGTGGCCACGGCAGGGCATGGTACTGGTCTGGGGGCTGCAGCCCCTCTGCAAAGGAGTTTGGCTGCTTCAGATCCAAAAGCATTTTAACCACATTCATGGTGGTTCACAGTTTGCTGGATTTCACCTTGTGGAAGAGCTGGAAAAAGGATGGCAAAGCCTGGTGCCCTGCAGCTGTCTCTGGGTGTGAGTTTCACCTGGCACAGTGTGAAACTCACAGCTCTGTGTCCCTGGCATTGCTGGGGATGGTCTTACAAACCTCCCGCTCTGCACTGAAAAATTCTTAAAATATTTATTGAATTTTTTGACCGTGGAAGGCGGAAGTGTCCTCAAAATCCACCCCGTGCCCACCCTTGCGCGTGGTACCGGCGCCCAGCATTGTGCAGGGCTCTGCAGCCCCGCTCGGCCTTTTGTCAGCCCCCTTTTTGTGTCAATCAGATGCCTTTTGTCAGGTCCCAGACATGTTGTGTCCACAGGCACACAAATCTCCCTGTGCAGAGCAGGGCAGGGCAGGGCAGGGCGTGGGGAGCGCGGGGCGCGCTCAGCTGCCACGCGCGGGGGGCATTGCCACCACAAACCCCCCCGAGGGGCTGGCACGGAGATGTGGGGTGGCAAAGGTGCAGGGGCCATTCCCCACCGTGTCCGTGTGTCCATGGGTGCTGTCTGTCTGCAGAACGGAGCCAGGAGCTTCCCTCTGCTGTTGCTTTTGCCCGTCCTTTGAGCTGGTGTTTTTTTCAGTTTTCCACCCATGTTTCTCAGGGATGGGTGAGGTTTGATCGGCTCCTTAAGCCACCCCTGGGAAATGTTTATTTTACTGCTTTATTTTAAAAAATGTTTATTTTACTGTTTGATCTGCTCACAAACCACACAACCACAGCTCGGGTTTGGGCTGGGGACACCTTGAGCACCAATGTCTCTTCCTCTCTTCCCCCCAACTCCTGCCCATACTCAGCTGAGCCCCGAGCCCAGGGGATGTTTGCCGCAGCTCAGAGGGCAACTTTGCATGAAGTTGCAGGGTTGTTGGGCTGGCAAAGGTGCAGGGGCCATTCCCCAGCACGTCCGTGTGTCTGTGGGTGCTGTCTGTCCTGCAGGATGGAGCCGGGAGCTTCCCTCTGCTGTTGCTTTTGCCTGTCCTTTGAGCTGTTTTTCTTTTCAGTTTTCCACCCATGTTTCTTAGGGATGGGTGAGGTTTGACTGGCTCCTCAAGCCACCCCTGAGAAATGTTTATTTTACTGTTTGATCTGCTCACAAACCACACAACCACAGCTGGGGCTTGGGCTGGGGACACCTTGACCACCAATGTGTCTGGCCCCCAACTCCTGCCCATCCTCAGCTGAGCCCCGAGCCTGGGGGATGTTTGCTCCAGCTCAGAGGGCAACTTTGGGCTAAACCCCCCTGCTTTGGGCACTGGCAGGGCAGGAATGGCGTGGCTGTGCCCACCTGTCCCTGGTGACAAGAGCTCTGCCCGTCCTCACAGCGCTGCCATAACCCCAGGCCCGACCAGGCCCAGCTGCTCTGTATCCTCAACCACCATGCCCTCAATGGTGCCCGCAGCTGCATGGCTCTGGCAGGGGCAGAGAGGGATGGAGGGAGGCAGGAGCACCTCCAGTGAGGGATGGAGGGAGGCAGGAGCACACCCAACGAGGAATGGAGGGATGCAGTGGCCCCCAAGTGTGGAAAATCCGTGGCAGCAGCCGCTCTCCCCAGGCATTGACAAAATGGCGTCAGGGCTCCCAAATGGCGCCAGGGCACCCTCACAGAGGGGTGCCTGTGCCAGAGGGAGGCAGGAGCACCTCCAATGAAAGATGGAGGGAGGCATGAGCATCCCCAGTGAGGTATGGAGGGAGGCAGCGGCCTTCAAGTGTGGAAAATTCACCTCAGCAGCCGCTCTCCCTGGGTATCGACAAAATGGCGTCAGGGCTCCCACACAGCGGGGTGGCTGTCCCAGAGGGAGGCAGGAGCACCTCAATGAGGGATGGAGGGAGGCAGGAGCACCCCCAGTGAGGGATGGAGGGAGGCAGGAGCACCCCCAGTGGTGGCAGTGGCCCCCAAGTGTGGAAAATCCACCGCAGCAACCGCTCTCCCCTGGCATCAACAAAATGGCGTCAGGGCTCCCAAATGGCGGCCGGGGCTGGCGGGGAAGGGCCCGGCGCGGTGCCAGGGCCGCTGCGAGGGCACAATGAGTGGCACATAACGGCCCTGGCCACGGCCGCCCCTCGCCATGGCCGTGCCAGCTGTGCCCCCCTCCCTCCGCCTTGGCACAGGCAGGCAGCCCCGCCATGGCCGCCTCTGAGGAGGATTAAGGCCGCAGTTGTGTCTCCCTCTTTCTTTCCCCCTCAGTGGCTGAGAACAGGAAACGTGAACCTATCTGAGACTAATTGACTTGCAAATTAATCGTTTGTCCCTGTGCCTGATAATTAGTGCTAACGATTTTTACACTCCCCCCCCCCCTTCTTTGCTCTCTCCTCCTCCTCTTTATTTTAAAGGGGGCTGTTTTCCCTTTCTTTTGCTCCTCTTTTTATCCACCCTCGCTCCAGTTCTTCCCTGAGGATCCCCAGCTGCCCCTGGGGTGGGGATGGCACCGGGTTTGGGGTGCAGGGGCCTGGCAGGGCGCACAGCTGCTGCTCTGCTTCCCACGCCTCGGTGCCAACCTCCACGCCAAGGACAATGAGCGGGGCTGGGAGAAGGGCTCGGGATTTGGGGGGCTGCAGAGGGGCTGGGAAAAGGGGAAACCATGTGGCATCGCTGCAGCTGAACCCACAGTTCCAAAATTTCCCAAATGACCAGGAAATGGGTGTTAAAAAAAATATTAAAAATTAAAAATCGCTTCAAAAAGGAGCAAATTGGATGTTTTCTCCAGCCTTCCTTCTTCCTTTGTTTTTCTTCCATGGATATATCTTGTTGTCACGAGTCAAAAAAGGCATTTCTCCCGGAAAAAGGCAGCTCAAAGGGAATATTTGAGGCTGGGGATTGGAATCACTGGTGGTGTGACTTTGTCCAAAAGTGCCACCTGAAGAAAGGGTGCAGCAGGGGATGGACAGAGCTGCAGTTGGAGCATGAATTTTGTGTGAGAGAAGGGGAGAAAGTGGGTTTGTGGTCATTTTTGGGATTTGAGGCTCAAAGAAAATATTTGAGGCTGGGATTGGAATCACTGGTGGTGTGGCTTTGTCCAAAAGTGTCACCTGAAGAAAAGGCGCAGCAGGGGATAGACAGAGCTGCAGCTGGAGCATGAAGTTTGTGTGAGAGAAGGAGGGAAAAGGGGATTTGTGGTCATTTTTGGGGTCTGAGGCCTCTGGTGCAGCCCAGTAGAGCTCATTTGTGCCTGGGAGCAGCTCAGGGCTGACAGGAGAGGATGTGTTCATATTGTTGGTGATACGTCAACAGGAAAATGCACTTTTGTTGAAATTGATGTATTTTATGAGAATATTTCCCTGTCAGCAGCAGAATAACCCCACTAATATGATATTCCAATGTGTTTATTGAGGTCTGGTAACATAACATATCATAAAATACCTTAACAGCAGAATAACCCCACTAATATGATATTCCAATGTGTTTATTGAGGTCTGGTAACATAACAAACCACAAAGCACCTTAGTGCTTTACTTTCAGTAAACTTCTGCTGTCTGTTACCTCTCCAGTGACACTGCACTGCACAAATAATTGCAAATTCTGCATGTGATTGTCATGTTCCAGTGCAATTCAAACCCAAACTCTTTGTTGCTCCTGCGTGGGAACTCTTGAGGAATTCCACTCAGCAATTTTAATTTTTTTTCTTCCCTGTTTGTTAGGAGGAACAGATACCATTTGAGGGAGATGTGTTGGGGAGGAAGGGGACCTTTTGTGACGTTGAGCTCCTCTTTTTTTCCCTGGCAGAGTGGGATTTGGAGAGAGGTAAAACAGCCCCTCTGTGCCATGCTCAGCACATGACAGACCCTGACCAGCCCCAAATTGTGGCAGAGCCAGGGTTTTTCCACTTTTCCCATTCCTGCCCCTGAGTCAGGCTGCAGGACAGACACCCATGTCCAGCTGACCTCCAGTGGTGGCCCTCCAGGGTGGAGGAGAAGCTCCCACTGACCACCTCATCCCCTTCAGCCATGAGGTACTTCCTTCTCTGACACTCAAATAATTAAAGAGGTCCTTTCCTTCCAGCTCTTCCCCCAACTGCTGCTGATGCCTGACACTATTTCTCAGCCAAACCCTGCTGTAATCCTGGTTTTGCTCCCCTTCCTTTGTGTGCAGGGCTCTCCTCATCTCTGCTTGTGCAGCTCAGGGGCTGCTGATCCCCCTTCCCTGGGAGCTGGGAGTCCATAAACCCTGAGCCTCTCCCGGCCTCTGTGCTCATCAACTCGCTCTGTTTGGTTTGTCCTGAGTTAATTACACACAAACTCTGGCCTGTTGGCACACAGGGGCTCTTTGTTCCTTCAAGAATCACTTTGCCCTCTGAGGTCACTGCGGCCAGGACCTGCTGTCCCCAAGGGTCATCCTGCACTTTCAGGCAGATCCCTGATCCTGGCTAGGGTGGGATGGGGCAGGTGGGAAGCTGGAATGTCGTGGTCCAGGTGGGATGGGGCAGGTGGGAAGCTGGAATATCGTGGTCAGGCTGAGATGGGGCAGCTGGCAGCAGGGCGAAAGCTGGAACAGGGAGCTGAGGCACGGCTGGTGCCTTTTGGGTCAAGCTCATCGAAGTAATGGGATGATTAGCAAGGATTGCTGAGCTTGATGGCTGGGGAGGAGGAGAGAGGGTGAAAGAGACGTTAGGGCTGGATTAACCCCTGTCAGACCTGTACAAGAGGTTTCCCAGATTAAACACAAGCTCAGCGGGCTGTAAACGCTCCCCTGAGCAGCTCTGGAATGAAAGCTCTGCACTTTGTGTTAGGGACCCGATTTTCAGAGCATTCCTGTGTTAGGAACCCGACTTCCAGAGCATCCCTGTGTTAGGGACCCAACTTCCAGAGCATCCCAGCTCCCCTTTGTGCTGCTTTAACTGCCCTGAACCAACACCCCTGTGTTTTAGCGACCTAAGTGCCACATTAACCTGGACACTTGGCTCTGATTCATTTTCCAAAGGGCTCAGGAGCAACCGGTGAACTTTTATGGGGCTTTTTGTCCCTTCAAGAAGTTTTGGGTGCAGCACTGTGGAGGGAGAGGCTGGCCAGGACATGGCTGTGGTGGGTCTGGAATGCTTTTTGGCATTCCAGAGCAGCAGAGACCCTGAAATCCTGTGTAGGGGTGGGTGCTCAGAGCCTCTGGCCAGGGACAGGGGTTGCTTTGGTCTCCTGCTGGCTCAGCTTTGCAGGGGGACTGGAGTGGATCCCCTGAGGAGTGCAGGCAAGAGCACTGAGATGGCATGGATAATGTAAAATTGGAAAATCAGGTGACCCCAACTCTGGGAATGATTGGCATCTGACTCCAAGGCTTCAGAATGCTGAACACTCATTTTATTAAAATTATATTACATGATATTCTACTATATCTATATTCCATTATATTCTATATATTACATGATATTCTACTATATCTATATTCCATTATATTCTATATATTACATTGTATTCTGCTATATCTATATTCCATTATATTCTATATATTACATTGTATTCTGCTATATCTGTATTCCATTATATTCTGCTATATCTATATTCCATTATATTCTATATATTACATTGTATTCTACTATATCTATATTACATTATATTCTACTATATTAGTATTACATTATACTTCTAACTACTCAAAACTTGTGACTGTCTGCTTGAGAGTTTTGATTTATACTCGTGGATCCAATTGGTCACCTCAGGTAAATAATCTCTGGAATACATTCTACATGGGCACAAACAAATAAGATAAGAATTGTTTTGATCTCTGTGCTTCCTTAGGAAAAAACCTGAGAGAGAGAATTATGTTTCTGTCTGTTCAGAGAATGTGAGTGCCACACATGGAGGGCTCAGTGCCCCTTGGCAGGACTGTGGCCATCCTGAAAACCCTTTCTGACCTCCTCCTCCCCAACCTAGGCATGACCTCTGTGCTGCTGCTGGGGAAGTCAGTGCCTCCCCTCTTCAGCATCCTTCAGGATCCTGCTGGGTGAGACGAAGGGATGAGTTACAGCTGGTTTGAGAGGGTGATGGGGCTGAGAACTGGCAGCAGCAGTGGGAACCATGCCCTTCAATGCCCTCCAGAGTGGCAGAGGGCCCTGGGGCTCACCAGTTCCGCAGGGGAGGTTCCCCCTTCTCAGGATCTCTGTTGCTCAGAGTGACCCCGAGATGTGTTAGAAATTCTCTTTTCCCAGCCTGGCTGTTGAAGAAGGAGTCAGAATTCTTCAGTTCTCAGTCTCAAGATTGTTTTTTGTTTCTTTTCTATAAATTTTTTTCTCCTGTCCAGCCGAGGTCTGCTCAGCAAGACAGACAGAGGCACACTGCCTGCCCCCAGGGTGATGTTATCTTTTTATACTAAAAACTACGTGTACAATATTTACAACTACTTCCCAATATCTATCACCTGTGTTAGACAGTGAGCTTCTACTCTAAACCAATCTAAAACCATCACAGCAGAAGCTGGAGGCCAAGAAGAAGAAGAAGAAGAAGAAGAAGAAGGTGAAAGGCTGGACACACCCAGATTCCTCCATCTTGCCTCCTGAACCCCCATTCTAAAAACCCAAAAAAATCTATTTTTCACCCTGTGATAAATTCACTATCATTCCACTTAAACTGTTGTGGCTTGCAGATCCTCATATAAGGTTGGTAAATTTTTCCTTGGGTCATAATCAAAAGCACAGGTGTCTTGGGCTCTGTGCCAGGGTCTCTGAAACCCCTGGCAGGGGTTGGAGCCACCCAGGACAGCCAGAGGGATGTCCTGAATTCCAACACCTACTGCCCCTATCCTTGGGCAGGAGGGCACTGCCCCACAGGTGGGCACTGTCTCAGAGGTGGGCACTGTCCTGGAGGTGGGCACTGCCCCAGAGGTGTGCACTGTCCCATAGTGGGCACTGCCCCTGAGGTGGGCACTGCCCCAGAGGTGGGCACTGTCCCCGAGGTGGGCACTGCCCCAGAGATGGGCACTGTCCCATAGCGGGCACTGCCCCAGAGGTGGGCACTGCCCCAGAGGTGGGCACTGTCCCAGAGTGGGCTCTGTTCTAGAGGTGGGCACTGCCCCAGAGGTGGGCACTGTCCCATAGCGGGCACTGTCCCCGAGGTGGGCACTGCCCCAGAGGTGGGCACTGTCCCCGAGGTGGGCACTGTCCCAGAGTGGGCTCTGTTTCAGAGATGGGTACTGCCCCAGAGGTGGGCAGAGGGTGATGGGGCAGAGGGTGATGGGGCAGAGGAGGGCACTGTCACAGAGTGGGCACTGCCCCAGAGTGGGCACTGTCCCCGAGGTGGGCACTGCCCCCGAGGTGGGCACTGCCCCAGAGGTGGGCAGAGGGTGATGGGGCAGAGGGTGATGGGGCAGAGGAGGGCACTGTCCCAGAGTGGGCACTGTCCCATAGCGGGCACTGCCCCAGAGGTGGGCACTGCCCCAGAGTTGGGGACTGTCCCGGAGGTGGGCATTGTCCCAGAGTGGGCACTGCCCCCGAGGTGGGCACTGCCCCAGTGGTGAGCACTGTCTCAGAGGTGGGCACTGCCCCCGAGGTGGGCACAGCCCCGTGCAGACCCTCGGGGCTGGGCTGCCCAGACGCCGCCTCTGCCTCGAGGCGCTTTCCCAATCCTGCGCACCTGGTACTCTGTCAATGCAGCCACTTGGCTAAATGTGGGTCATTGTAGGAGGATGCAGCCACTCGAGCAAACAAGCCTCAATTGCCCACTGATTGGGGTGGCTGAGAGCACCATCACTGAAATTTCTGAGGGGGGAGGCATTAATAATCCCCATTCTGTCTCTGCAGCCCTTGCCCCCTTGTTATTTCCCTCTTTGTGTCTTAATTTGGCCCATTATTATTATTTTATAAAAGGGCCTTTTCTCCACCCCCTCCCTCTTGAAGACACTCCTTAGACCGATGGGAAAATGGCAAGGAATAATTATGAAAAACATCAGTGAAGAGAGGGCCATCTGAGAGGGATTAAAGGATTACAATTAAAACTCATTTTAGGGAGGTGATGTGACATTAGCGTTTTCATTCTTCCCCCCCACCCCCCTTCCCCAAACACCCTCCAGGATATCTGGGTCTAAGTTGATTAAATGACAAACTCCAGCTCAGAGGGAAACAACAACAAATTAAAAACTGAGTAAAATGAAAAACAACAACCCAAAAATGATTTACAAAATGAAGTGAAAACGAGGTCACTGAGAATTACTGGAAGTCTGGCGGCAGCTGAAAAGGGGTGGACAGAGCACCTGCCACTAATAGCAGGTTTCTGATGGTGGGAGCATCTCCCTGCTCCTGCTCCAGCAGCAGGTGAAGTTGTCTGAGGAGGACACAACAGGAGGGTTGGGCCGTGGCATGGTTGTTTTGGCAGGGCTGGTGCTGGGCACTGCTTTTGGCAGCTCTGTGCTCCACTGGGGCCGTGCTGGGCTTTGCTTTGGGAGCTGGGTGTGGATGCAGTGCTGGCCCTGCTGTCCCTCCAGCAGGAAACCTGGGAGATTCCCTGTTGGAACTCAGTGCATCCCTCTGAGTGTCCAGACTTGCCCAGGACCCTGATGGGCGGGCTCAGAGACGCTGGCACACAGCCCAGAACACCTGGGGATTTGATTTTGACCCCTGGAGCAAGTTGCCAGCTTTGTATGAGGACGTGAAAGTCACACAGGTTTGAATGGTGTAA
>JAWWMQ010000113.1:5112080-5127035 GCA_035047885.1 Chlorospingus flavigularis
CCATTCCCAGCTCAGAACCCCCATTCCCAGTTCAGAGCCCCCATTCCCAGTTCGGGGAGCCCATTCCCAGTCCAGAGCCCCCATTCCCAGCTCAGAGCCCCCATTCCCAGTTCGGGGGCCCCTCCCAGTGTCCCGGGGCACCTCCTCAGGCTGGAATTCTCCGGGATTCCAGGCCCAGCTGCCCCGGGGCTCCTGTGGGGCAGCAGCTGCTGCAGGGCTTGGGTTACAGCCTGGGGGGGGGGGATTGATCCCTGCAGGACCCCCCCCCAGCCCACCCTGAATCCCCCCCCGGAGCCAGAGGGGCCCAGCCTGGCCAAATGTGTCTGAGGGGGGGCAGCAGGGCTGGGCTGGAGCGTGGGGAGGGGGTCCCAGCACCCCCAAAGCCCACCAGAACCTCTGGAACCTTCCTCCTCCTCCTCCTCCTCCTCCTCCTCCTTCCCCCTCCAAGGGTCCCTGGTCAGTGCCCCCCCTGGGTGGGGACCAAGGGAACGGGAGTGTCCCAGACCCTGCTTCAGACCCCAGACACCCAGCTCTGACCCCTGGAGAGACCCCAGACCCCCTGGCCAGACCCCAGACCCTGGTTCAGACCACAGACCCCCAGTTCTGAGCCCTGGAGAGACCCCAGACCCCCTGGACATACCCCAGTCCCCCAGTTCCAACCCCAGTCCCCAGTTCTGACCCCTGGCCAGCCCCCAGTTCTGCCCTCTGTACGGACCCCAGCCCCCCAATTCAGGCCCATGGACAGACCCCAGCCCCCCAGTTCTGACACCTGGAGAGACCCCAGCCCCCCAGGCCATCTCCCAGCCCCCCAGTTCTGCCCCCTGCCCCCTCAGACAGGCCCTGGTTCCCCAGTTCAGACCCCCCAGTTCAGCCCTCGGACCCGTCCCCACTCTTCCCCCCTCCCCTGCTAACAAACCCCATTTGGGGAAGGGGAGCACAATCAGGAACACCCAGGATCCCCCTGGGACCATCCGGGACCCCCAGGATCCTCCTCAGGACCACCCTGGGACCATCCAGGATCCCCAGAACAGCCCCTGGGACCCCCAAAACCCCTGGGAGCCCCTCAAGCCTCACCCGTGACCCCTGAGCCCCCCCAGAACTGCCGGTGTCCCCAGCCCAGTGCCCCGAAACTCCCCCAGTGTCACCCCCATGTCCCCCCACCCAGGCCACGCCCACTGCCACGCCCTGTACATAGCCACGCCCCTTAGCCACGCCCATGGCCTTGGCCCCGCCCACTGCCCCGCCCTCCGCGAGCCCCGCGCGCCCCCTGCCGGATGCGCGCCGCACCTGCATTCCCCGCTCTCCCCTCTGATTGGCCACCCGCTCCCAGCCAATGAGAGACAAGGAGTCAACACCCAGCTGCTGTCTCAGCCAATCGCAATCCGAAGTGGCGCCCCGCCTCCCGAGAGGGCAAGCACCGCCCCTACAGCCAATCAGCGCCGGGCCCGCAGGGTGATGGGCGGGCGCAGGAGGGCGTTTCCACCAATGGGCGCGGCGTGCGGCGCGGAGGGGGCGGGGTCAGCCCGGCGGCTTCCAGAGAGTTCGGAGACGGCGGCGGAGCGGCGGCGGCGGTGAGTGAGGGGGGGGGTGGCCCCGGGACCCCGCCGCGATCCCCGGAGCCCCCCGGGCCCTTCCCAACCTCCCCGCGACCCCCGCCCCGCCCGTGTCAGCGGGGTACCCACCCACACAGCCCTGAGGCGGCTGCTCGGGGTGCCCTGAGGGCCTGCAGGGCTCGGTGGGGGCTCTGAGGCGACCCCTCCTCCGGGAGCACCGGGTTCGGGTCCGCTCCGCCGCTCCGTGTGAGGTGTGGGGGCCTCCGCGGCTGTGAACGGGCTGTCACTGTGTCACCTCTGCCCGGTACCCCCGGTGCGCGACCTGAGGGGCTGAACCGCTCCTCACGGGGCTGCTGGGCTGGAGCGACCCGGCCTGAGGGGCCCGGCCCCGGGGGTCCCGGGGGACAGACCCCGCTCCAGCCAAGGGGATCCCGCCTTGGACCGGACCGACCCCGGGGGGACAAACCCCGCTCCAGCCAAGGGGATCCCGCCTTGGACCGGACCGACCCCGGGGGGACAAACCCCGCTCCAGCCAAGGGGTTCCCGCCTTGGACCGGACCGGTCCCGGTGAACAGACCCCACTGCGGTCCCCGGACTCGCTCCGCAGTGGGAAGCCGGGGTTATTTACCCGTGTGCTCCCCATGTCACAAGATAAACGTGTCCCCACCCCACGCGGACCTTATCGGCTGTGACACACGGCCCGGGGGGGCACCGGGCACCCCCGAGTCCACCCCTCACTGCCGGACCCCCGTGCGGTGCCTGGCTGTCCCCGGTGGCACCGGTTCGGACATCCACTGTCACCCACTGTGCATGAGGGACAGCAGGGATCAAAGCATTTTGGGGGGACGGGATTTGGGGTCTGCTTGCAGGAGTTCTGTGTGGGGTTGTTGTCACCACCCTCTGTCACACTGCGGGGAAACTGAGGCAGGGCTGTGCAGGGGGGCAGCAGGGATCAAAGCCTTTTGGGGGGATGGGATTTGGGGTCCACTTGCAGCAATTCTGTGGGGGGTTGTTGTCACTACTTCTTGTCCCACTGCGGGGAAACTGAGGCAGGGGCCAGCAGGCCTCACCCAGCGGGGTTTTGGGGTCACTCAGAGCTCCGGCTGGGTGGCAGTGCCACGCTCACAGCCCTGTCCTGTCCCAGCACGTCACAGCAGCCGGGAAGATGGTGAAGGAGACGGGTTACTACGACCTGCTGGGCGTGCGGCCGGGCGCCAGCCTGGACGAGATCAAGCGGGCATACCGGCGCCTGGCACTGCGCTACCACCCCGACAAGAACCCCAGCGAGGGCGAGCGGGTACGTGCGGCCCCCCCAGCCCCTTCCTGAGCCCCCCATGCCCAGCTGACCCCTCTGTGCCCTCCCCAGTTCAAGCAGATCTCGCAGGCCTACGAGGTGCTGTCGGACGCCCACAAACGGGCGCTGTACGACCGCGGAGGAGAGCGAGCCATGAAGGAGGGAGGCCTGGGGAGCCGCGGGGGAGGCGGCGGCTTCGGCTCCCCCATGGACATCTTCGACCTCTTCTTTGGAGGGGGAGTGAGGATGCGAGGCCGGGCAGACAGGAGAGGTGAGGGGCTGAGGGATGAGGGTTGTGGGACTTGCTGGTGACCCTGGGGTGGGTGGGAGGGTGGCCAGCACCATGAGGAGGTGACAACTCTGTTGGCATCTCTTGATGGGAGGGGGCTGGTGCCCAGCACGGGGAGGAGATGACAGGAGGTGACAGCCTGCTGGGACCTTTTGGGACTGGAGCATCGTGGTCACTCAGGAGGTGACAAACTTGCTGGGACATTTTGGTGGGAGGGGGCTGGTGCCCTGCATGGTTAGGAGGTGACAGAAGGTGACAAAACTGTTGGGACCTCTTGGTGGGAGTTGGTTGGTGCCCAGCACACTGAGGAGGTGTCAAACCTGATGGGACCTTTTGGTGGGAGGGGGCTGGTGCCCAGCACACTGAGGAGGTGACAGAAGGTGACAAGCCTGATGGCAACTCTTGGTGGGAGGGAGCTGGTGCTCAACACCATGAAGAGGTGACAAACCTGATGGGACCTCTTGGTGGGAAAGGTCTGGTGCCCAGCACAGCACTGGTTTGGAGGACAAGGGACTGCTGGGAAGCATGACTGGGAAAGGACTGGCACCCAAATGCAGTGTGACATTGGCTCAGGGGGTCACAGAGGCTGGTGCCCAGCATGGCACTGGTTCAGGGGGTCACAGAGGCTGGTGCCCAGCATGGCACTGGCTCAGGGGTGACAGGAGCCTGGTGCCCAGCATGGCACTGGCTCAGGGTGACAGGAGGCTGGTGCCCAGCATGGCACTGGCTCAGGGGGTCACAGAGGCTGGTCCCCAGCATGGCACTGGCTCAGGGGTGACAGGAGGCTGGTCCCCAGCATGGCACTGGCTCAGGGTGACAGGAGCCTGGTGCCCAGCATGGCACTGGTTCAGGGTGACAGGAGCCTGGTGCCCAGCATGGCACTGGCTCAGGGTGACAGGAGCCTGGTGCCCAGCATGGCACTGGCTCAGGGTGACAGGAGGCTGGTCCCCAGCATGGCACTGGCTCAGGGATCCAGCCAGGCTCCCCAGGCCGTCTCTGCCCCTGCGGCACAGCCCGCTGCAGCTCCTCACCACCCTCATTACTTTCTCCACCTGCCTCTCTTCAAAGGGCCCTTCCCTGTCCCTGTCCCGGCTTTCCCCCGCCGTCCCCGGCCCCGGGGCTGGGCTGAGTCACCGCAGCAGCCCCGGGGTGGCAGCAGGACGCGGGGCCAGCCCGGTGACTCGGGCCTGGGTCACAGGGACACAGTGACTCTGCCGGCTTCTTGCTGAGATGGCAGGAGTTAATTGCAGGGCAATTAGGAGGCCGAGGGAGTCATCTGGAGCAGCTGGGGGTGGCTGAGAGCCCTGGGGTGGGAGCCGTGCCCTGCCCACGCTGGGGACCCGCCACTGCCCCAGGGTGGCATCCAGGCTTGGAGTGAAGCTGTCCCTGCTGTGTCCTTGAGGAAGGAGCAGGGCTGGCTCACCTGGTGAGCCTGAGCAGTGCCCAGTGCCTGTCTGGCTGTGGCACAGGGGCTGGCACAAGGCTGGTGCTGAGCCAGGCTCTCCCCATGCCCAGGGAAGACAGTGGTGCACCAGCTCTCGGTGTCACTCGAGGATCTGTACAACGGCTCCACACGGAAGCTGTCCCTGCAGAAAAACATCATCTGCCGCAAGTGTGGAGGTGAGTGAGGGGCTGAGGGGCTGCCCCAGCACCCCCCCAGCCCAATGTCTGACCCCCTGCCCCCCCTGGCACAGGCTGCGGGGTGCGGGAGGGCGCCCAGAGGAGGTGCCCCAAGTGCCACGGCTCGGGCATGGAGGTTCGCATCCACCAGCTGGGGCCCAGCATGATCCAGCAGATCCAGACCGTGTGCTCCCAGTGCCAGGGCCAGGGCGAGTGGATCCGGCCCCGCGACTGCTGCCTCACCTGCAACGGCCGCAAGGTGGTGCGGGAGAAGAAAATCCTCAGCGTGCACCTGGATAAAGGTGAGGCAGGGCTGCGTGCACGGGGGGGTCACCCCAAAGCGCCACACGGGCTCTGAGCCTCCTTCACCCTCTTCACAGGCATGAAGGACGGGCAGAAAATCACCTTCCACGAGGAAGGAGACCAGGTGCCCGGCCTGGAGCCCGGGGACATCATCATTGTGCTGGATCAGAAGGAACATCCTGTTTTCCGGCGCAGCGGTGACGACCTGATTGTCAGGAGGGAGATCAGCCTGGCAGACGCCCTGTGTGGGTGCAGGCAGGTGATCCACACCCTGGACAACCGCACCCTGCTCGTGTCCTCCCCGCCAGGTGAGGGGCACTGAGCACCTGGGAGTGGCACAGCACGACAGGGATGTGCCCCCTGTTGATGGAGTGACAAAACTGTCCTTTGTTTCCTTGAAAAGGATAAAAGCCCAGTTTGTCTCCTCAATTAGGTAAAAAGAGACCTCATAAGAGGTGTCCCCACTTCCCGGGGGGGGATTTCACCTCAAATTTAAGGATGGCCAGTTGGACAGGAGCTAAAAAGTCCCACCTAAGCAATTTATTAGAAAAAGAACAGAACAAGGGAAATAATTACTTTTGTGAAGTGTTTTAGGAGCTCTTGCACCTGACTCTGCTTTTCTATGTAAAGAGTTTTGTTATTTTGTCTTTCCAGCACTACCACAGAAACCATCCTGCTGATTTTATGCCTTCTAAAGTAGCTGAGCTATTCTGGGTGTGATATAAATCTCCAAAAACTTATAAGATCTGGCTCAAGGAGACCAATACATCACACCAGGAGCTGCCAGCACAGCAGGGTCACCCTCATCTCTGTCTCTCAGGTGATGTGATCCGACCTGGGGACCTGAAGTGCATCCCCAACGAGGGCATGCCCATCTACAGGAGCCCCTTCCAGAAAGGAAAGCTCATCCTGCAATTCGAGGTGAGCTAAAGCAGCGTGCTGAGACTCCACATCTCCCACCTGTGGCCTTCCCGAGCTGCCTCACAGGTGATGTTCTTCCTCTGTGTGCCCTCAGGTGAAGTTCCCCGAGCCGGGCTGGCTCCCCACCGACCGCCTGCGGCAGCTGCAGGGCTTCTTCCCGCCGCAGGAGGAGGTGATGGCCACGGAGGACACGGAGGAGGTGGAGCTCAGCGATTACACGGCCCACGGCGGGCCGGGCCGGCGGCCCTACACGGGGGAGGCTTATCACGAGGATGATTTTGAGGATGGCATGAGGCAGCATGTGCAGTGCCAGACCTCATAGCGGGGTGGGGCCCGGGAGCAGGCGGGGCACAGGCGGGGCAGGGGAGGGGCTGCCACCTTCAGGGATGTATATAGGGCGCCTTTCCGACAGCACTTCACCTTCCCGGCCCCACAGAGCCGGCAGAGCCCCCTGTCCCTGCCGTGGGGGGCACGGGGTGGGCTCCAGCTGCCGCTGCTGGAGAGGAGCAGTAACAGAGGGGGTACCCGCTGCCCCTGCCTCAGTTTCCCCATCTGCAGTGTGGGGAACAGGGGAAGTGCCCCAATCCCACCCCCACCCTGGGGCCCTGCTGCCCGGGCCCTCAGCTCCTTGCTTTGCCCGTTTCTTTCCTTACTGGAGCCTGGCTCAGGCCTGGGATGCAGAGGGGGTGGCTCTTTTCTCTTTGCACAGGACAGGAGGGGTTGGGGGGGACCCGTCCCTTCCCTTTAATTTATTTTTGGAAGAATTTTAGAAGTTTTTCTTTTTTTTTTTTTTTTGGGGGGGGGGCGGAGATGGGGGGGTGGTGACTTTGTACTTGGCATTAAATGCGAATCCCAACTCGGTGTGTGGGGTTGAGCCTGGGGCACACTGTGGGACAGGGTGTGGGGCAGATTATGGGGTTGAGCCTGGGGCACACTGTGGGACAGGGTGTGGGGCAGATTATGGGGTTGAGCCTGGGGCACACTGGGACAGGGTGTGGGGCAGATTATGGGGTTGAGCCTGGGGCACACTGTGGGGCAGGGTGTGGGGTTGAGCAGGGGGCAGTTTGTGGGGCAGAGTATGTGGTTGAATGTGGGACAGAGCCTGGGACAGTGTGTGGGGCAGGTTATGGGGTTGTGCTTGGGGCAGGTTATGGGCTTGGGTGTGGGACAGGCTGTGGGGTTGAACATGGGGCAGGGTGTGGGTTTGAGCATGGGGCAAAGTGTGGGGCAGGTTATGGGGTGAGCCTGGGGAAGGGTATGGGGTTGAGGGTGGGGCAGGGTGTGGGACAGGCTGTGGGGTTGAACGTGGGACAGTTTGTGGGGCAGGTTATGGGGTTGAGCATGGGACAGAGTGTGGGGCAGGGTGTGAGGTTGAACATGAGGCAGGCTGTGGGGCAGGGTGTGGGGTTGAGCATGGGGCTGTGTATGGGGCAGGGTGTGGGGTTGAGCGTGGGGCAGCAGCAGCCCCAGGGCAGTGACTCTGCCCCGCTTTGATCTCGGGCGTGCCTCAGTTTCCCCATCCTTACCCAACCCCGGGCGGTGCCGGCTCCGGCTCCTGCCTTCCCCTGCCCCTGCTGCTCCTCCTGCTCCAGACCCCAGGCCTGGCTGGGGAGGGGTCTGTCCCATTCCCTTCCCCCTCTGCCAGCCCTGCAGCCCCCCCTTGTCCCCTGTGTGCACACAGTCTCGGCCCCGTGCACACCCCCAGTCCCTCTGTGTGTCCTTGTCCCTTCCAGAGCCCTCCTGGACCCTCTGCATCATCCCAGCATCCCTGGAGACCCCAAACAGAGGCAGATTCACCCCAAATAGCTTCAACCCTGCACTCACCCCATGAGTGATTGCAGCCACAGCACAGAGCTAGGTTGCTGGGCTGGTAAGGGAGATCCCCCCAAAAATTACCCTTCTGGGGGAGCAACTGCATCCCATACCCACCCTGCCCCTCCACGTGCTGGAGCAGGCTCCCCTCCACAGTGGGATGGGGGTGAAACCCCCCCGGCCCTGCCCAGGGGAGCCCAGGCCGGGGGCGCTCTGTGGGGTTGGAGCTCCCTCCCTCCCCTGGAACCCAGGAAAGCTCCGGCGCCAGCTGCAGCTGCAGGGGGAGAGGAGGAGGAGGAGGAGGAGGAGGAGGAGGAGGAGGAGGCAAGGAGAACAATGCTGGCCGGCCGCCAGCCGAGGGGAGTGGGGGAGAAGGGGGGAGCTCCTGCCCAGCCCCCGGCCCGGCGGGCACGGGGAGGGCTGAGCGCGGGCGGTGACAGTGACAGTCCCTGTCCCGCGGGGCTCCTCCCTGAGCCACCCAGGCAGCATTGTCCCTGCTGCCCCGAGCCGTGGGGACACCCCCGAGAGCAGGGTGCCCTCCTGCCACGCTGGGCACAGGGACCCTGTGCCATGTGCCAGAGCCCACCTGGGCACGTGGCACCATGGCTGCGTGGTGCCCCGGCCGTGCCAGGCACCGAGCAGGGTCCCCAAGCTTGTCACACAGCCAGAGACCCCTCTGGAGAGCAGGACAGCCGAGAGACCCTCCTGGGGCTGGCACCTCCATGTCCCCAGCTCCTCGGTCACTCAGGACATTTTGGGGTGTGGGGGATGCCAAGGTGCCAGCCTGGACCAGCCAGGGTGGGCTCTGAGCTGGGCATCAGGCGGCCTGGGGGGTCTTGGGGTGACTGGGGGGACACAGCTTGGCTGGGGTCATGCTGGATGTGTGTCTGGGGGGGGTTGTTCCTCCAGCTCAGCCTCCCTCCTCTACCTCATCCCCAGCGTCACCGGGGCTGGGTGAACCCCCCATGCCTGTCTGTCCCTTTAAGGACACCCCTGTCCTGTCCTGCTGTCCCCTTTAGGGACACCTCTGTCCTGTCCCCTTGTCCCCTTTAGGGACACCCCTGTCCTGTTCCTCTGTCCCCTTCAGGGACACCCCTGTCCTGTTCCTCTGTCCCCTTCAGGGACCCCTGTCCTGTGCCCCTGTCCCCTATAGGGACACCCCTGTCCTGTCCTGCTGTCCCCTATAGGGACACCCCTGTCCTGTCCCCTTCAGGGACATCCCAGCAAACCCCCCGGATTCAGGCAGACCGAAGCCCCCTCCCCGCTCCCTCCCAGCACGGATGAGAGAGCCGCGGTTCCCCCACACCCATCCCAAACTCAGCTTCCAGAAAAATGCACGGGAAAAATTCCGGGGTGAGGGGCCGGGGCCCCCCAGGGTCGCGCATTCATTGCCCGCTTTGTCTCCGCACATGAAAGGCGAGGGGCCAGCCCGGCCCCCTGCCCAGCCCGGGGGGGCAGCGGGGTCACCGGGCGGGATTAGTGCCGGATTAGCGGCGCCGGGACCGCGACACCACCCAGGCAGAGCTGCGGGAGGGGGGCTCAGCCCCCCGGAGCAGTTTTGGGGTCACTCATCCACGGCCCCTCCGCCCCAGCTCCGCAATTCGCTTTTGTTCCGAGAGCAGCCGAGCTCCGGGGAGGGGGCGCCTCCCGCTGCTGCCCCTCCGGAGCCCCCCGGGACCCCCGAGCCGCTGTGGGGGGAGCGCAGGCAGCCCCAGCCCCCCTCTTCCCCCATTTCTGGGGGTCCCGGAGCCCCCCCAGGCATCCCCCCAGGCCGAGGCGAAGCGGAGCCGTCCCCAGGGCTCCGGGGAAAGCGGAGATTCCTCCGGCGGGGGCGGGGGGCTCGGCTGGATTCCATTACCGGCGGCTCCCGGGGTCTCCGGGGGTGAAGTGGGGAGGGGGCCGGGACCCCCGGCAGAGGCGGGACACGGCCCTGGGAACGGCGCCAGGGGTGATGGGCGCCTGCCAAGCGTCCACCTGGAGATACCGGAGCCTTCCTCCCCCTCCTCCTCCTCCTCCCCAGGGAAGGTGTAATTCCACCCTCGCTGCTTCTGGACGGGCTCCCGGGGTGCGGCAGCACAGCCCGGCCGTGGGGGTGAGGCCAACACCGAGCCCTGGCTCCTTTATCCATCCCCCCCATGACAACACCGAGCCCTGGCTCCTTTATCCATCCCCCCCATCACAACACCGAGCCCTGGCTCCCTTCTCCATCCCCCCCAGGACAACACCGAGCCCCGGCTCCTTTATCCATCCCCCCCATCACAACACCGAGCCCCGGCTCCCTTCTCCATCCCCCCATCAGTGCTCGGTGGGGCGGTGCCCCCCAACTGCCCCACGGCCGCTCGGGAGGGGGGCACTGCCCCAGAGGGGTCCCGGCCCGGTCTGGGGGAGCCGAGCTGGGCAGGGAACGGGGGGTAGGAGCGCCCCAAAGCTCGAGGCAGGGCAGTGCTGCACCCCGATCCTTCCCAAACCCCGACCTTCTCTGCACCCCGATCCTCCCCGCACCCCGATTCTTCCCAAACCCCGACCGTCCCTGCACCCTGATCCTCCCTGAACCCCGATCCTCCCTGAACTCTGATCCTTCCTGCACCCCGATTCTCCCCGCACCCCGACCCTTCCTGCACCTCCCTGCACCCCGATCCTCCCTGAACCCCGATCGTTCCTGCAGCCCAAATCCTCCCTGCACCCCGATCCACCCGGCACCTTCCTGCACCCCGAACCTCCCCTCACCCCGATCCTCCTCCCTGCACCCCGATCCTCCCCGAACCCCTCAGCTCAGCCCCGTTGTCCTGGGCTAATTAACTCCATCCCATGCAGAGCAATTAGCGGCCAGCCCGGTAATTAACAAACCACAGAACAAACCCAGGGGTGCCCCCCGGCTCCCCCACCCCAGCCCGGATGGGGTCTCATGCTGGGAGCTGGGACAGAACCCAAAGTCCCGGCCCCACGCCGCCCTCCCTGCCCCACAATCAGCCATGGTCACCCCACAGTCACCCCAAAGAGCTCCGGCCCCACGCTGCCCTCCCTGCCCCACAGTCACCCCTCAGTCACCCCGCAGTCACCCCACAGTCACCCCACGGTCACCTGGTGCCACCACCCGCTTCCCACGCGGGATGTGCCAACCCCGCTGCCACCCTCGCCCCCGGCCCCTTGCGCAATCGCCCCACAGGGGATGAGGGGGGCAGGATCTGGGTGTGGGATTTGGGGTGCAAGATCTGGAGTGTGGGATTTGGGGTGCGAGATCTGGAGTGTGGGATTTGGGGTGTGGGATATGCGGTGTGGGATTTGGGATGTGAGATGTGGAGTGTGGTATTTGGGGGGTGAGATTTGGGGGGGTGGGATCTGGCGTGCAGAATCTGGGGTGCAAGATCTGGAGTGTGGGATCTGGGGTGCAGAATCTGGGGTGTAGGATCTGGAGTGTGGGATCTGAAGTGTAGGATTTGGGGGGTGGGATCTGGGGTGTGAGATTTGGGGTGCGAGGCTTGGGAGTGTGGGATATGGGGTGCGAGGCTTGGGAGTGTGGGATATGGGGTGTGGGATCTTGGGTGCAGAATCCGGGGTGTGGGATGTGGGGAGAAGGATCTGGAGTGTGGGATTTGGGGTATGGGATCTGGAGTGTGGGATTTGGGGTGCAGAATCTGAGGTGTGGGATCTGGAGTGTGGGATTTGGGGTGCAGAATCCGGGGTGAAAGATCCAGTGTGTGGGATCTGGAGTGAGGAAATCTGGGGTGCAGAATCTGAGGTGTGGGATCTGGAGTGTGGGATCCAGGGGGAAGGATCCAGGCTCTGAGATCTGGAGTGTGGGATCTGAGCTGTGGGATTTGGGATGTGGGGATTTGTGGTGTAGAATCCAGGGGGAAGGATCCGGGCTGTGGGATCTGGTGTGTGGGATCAAGAGTGTGGGATTTGGGGGGTGGAATCTGGGGTGCAGAATCCGGGGGTGTGGGATTTGGGGTGTGGGATTTGGGGTGCAGAATCCAGGCTGTGAGATCTGGAGTGTGGGATTTGGGGTGCAGAATCCGAGGTGAAAGATCTGGGGTGTGGTATCCAGTGTGCGGGATTCAGACTGCAGGATTTGGGGTGCAAAATCCGAGGTGTGGGACTCAGACTGTGGGATTTGGGGTGCAGAATCCGAGGTGAAAGATCTGGGGTGTGGTATCCAGTGTGTGGAAATCTGGGGTGTGGAAATCTGGGGTGTGGAATCCAGCGTGTGGGATTCACACTGCAGGATTTGGGGTGCAAAATCTGAGGTGTGGGATTCAGACTGCAGGATCTGGGGTGCAGAATCCGGGGTGTGGAATCTGGAATGTGGGATTTGGAAAGTGAGATTTGGGGTGTGGGATTCAGACTGTGGGATTTGGGGTGCACAATCCAGGGTGTGGAATCTGGAATGTGGGATTTGGAGTGCAGGATGCAGGGTGTGGGACTCAGACTGCAGGATCTGGGGTGCAGGATGCAGGGTGTCAGATTCAGACTGTGGGATTTGGGGTGCACAATCCGGGGTGTGGAATCTGGAATGTGGGATTTGGAGTGTGAGATTTGGGGTGTGGGATCTGGAGTGTGGGATTTGGGATGCAGAACCCAAGGTGTCAGATTCAGACTGTGGGATCTGGGGTGCAGAATCCGGGGTGTGGGACTCAGACTGCAGGATTTGGGGTGCAGAATCCAGGGTGTAGGATCTGGGGTGCAGAATCCGGGGTGTCAGATTCAGACTGTGGGATCTGGGGTGCAGGATGCAGGGTGTGGGATTTGGAGTGTGGAATGCAGGCTTTGGGATCTGGAGTGTGGGATATGGAGTGGAGGATCCAAGGTGTCAGATTCAGACTGTGGGATCTGGGGTGCAGAATTTGGGATGTGGGATCCAGAGACCCCAGGGTGTGGGATCTGTGTGCCAATGGGGTGGGAGGAGAGTCAGGGATACCCCTGGAAGGGGTCACAGGACATTTATTGGAAAATGGAGGAGACAACAGAGGGAAGGGGAGGGGGCTGGGACCTGGCACTGCCCCAGGCTGGGGGGGTTTGGTGTCCCCATCTGTACCATATTCACAAATAAATACTGGGGAGGGGTGGCGGGGCAGGGCTGGGGGCTGCGGGAACCAAGAGCAGCCCAGCAGAACCCCCAAACCAGCTCGAAGCAGCCCCAAAGGCGGGGAGGGGCCGCGTTACCCCCCGCCGCACCCGGCACCGAGCCAGGCCCGAGAGCAGAGCGGGGCCAGGACGGCCCGGGAGGTTCTGCTGGCCCCGAGAGCCCCGCCCTGCACGGGGAGGGAAATCCGGGTGTGTGTCCCCCCCTAAAAAGGGGGTTCGGGGATGCAACACCCCCCCCTGTGACAGGGGAGCAGTGCAGGGGGCTGAGGGGACACGGGGAGGAGAGGGGGGATGTGGGGAGGGGTCACTGAGCGGGGGGGTCACTCCCGAATGTACACCCTGGTGCACACAACGTCATCGGCAGTCATGGTCTGCGGGGAGAAGGGGGCGGTCACAGGGGCGGCTGTGCCCTCCCGTGTCCCCATCTGCCCCCTCTTGTCCCCTTTCCCCCTTCCTGTCCCCATTCCTCCCCTCCTGTCCCCATTCCTCCCCTCCTGTCCCCATTTCTCCCCCCCTCTTTTCTCCTGTCCCCATCCCAGTGCGCTCCTGTCCCATCCATCCCCTCCTGTCCCCTTTCCCCGCTCCAGTCCCCATCCACCCCCTCCTGCCTCCATCCACCTTCTCCTGTCCCCATCCCAGCTCCTCCTGTCCCTTCCACCCCTCCTGTCCCCATCCCAGTGAGCTCCTGTCCCATCCACCCTCTCCAGTCCCCTTCCACCCACTCCTGTCTCCATCCCAGCACCCTCCTGTCCCCATTCCCTCCCTCCTGTCCCCATCCACCCCCTCCTGTCCCCATCCCAGTGCGTTCCTGTCCCCTTCTGTCCCCATTCACCCCTCCTGTCCCCTCCTGTCCCCATACCAGTGCCCTCCTGTCCCATCCACCCCCTCCTGTCCCATTCACCCCCTCCTGTCCCCATCCCAGCACTCTCCTGTCCCCATTCTCCCGCTCCTGTCCCCTTTCCATCCCTCCTGTCCCCATCCACCCCCTCCTATCCCATCCACCCCTTCCTGTCCCCATCCCAGCTCCTCCTGTCCCCTTTCCCCTGCTCTTGCCCCCATCCACCCCTCCTGTCCCCAGTCCGAGCTCCGAGGGAGTTCCCAGCGGGCAGCGCTGCCCCCAAGCCCCGGCTGGCCCTGGTTGGTCCCGGTTGGCCCCGGTTGGCCCCGGTTGGTCCCGGTTGGCCCCGGTTCCCCGTTGTTCCCCTCACCAGGATGAGCTCGCCATCGTTGCTCATCTCCCGGGACCAGCCCGTCCTGGGCCCGTCTCCCTTGAGCAGGCGCTGCTCGCACACCATCTTGTTCTTGCTCTCATCCTCCCACCTGGCCAGGCTCTGCGGGCACGGGGGGCAGCGATGGGGGGCGTGTGGGCACCCCCGGGCACCTCCTGCCCACCCCGGGGGGTGGGGGGCACAGGGAAAGGGGTGGGGGCACAGGGAATGGCTGAAGGGCACAGAGAAGGGGTTGGGGGCACAATGAGGGGTTGGGGGAACAGGGAAGGGGTTGGGGGCACAGGGAGAGGTTGATGGCACAGGGGAGGGGTTGGCAGGGAAGGGGTTGGCGGCACAGAGAGGAGATGGGGGCACAGGGAGGGGATTCAGGCACAACTGGGGCTGGAGGGCACGAGGAGGTTGGGGGCACAGGGAGGAGATGATGGCACAGGAAAGGGGGTTGGGGGCACAGGGAGAGATTGAGGGGCACGATGAGGGATTGGGGGCACAGGGAGAGGCTGATGGCACAGGGAAGAGGTTGGCAGGGAAGGGGTTGGGGGCACAGGGAGAGACTGAGGGGCACAATGAGGGGTTGGGAGCACAGGGAAGGGGTTGGCAGGGAAGGGGTTGGGGGCACAGGGAAGGGGATGGGGGCAAAACAGGGGTTGGGGGTACAGGGAAGGGGTTGGAGGAACACAGAGAAGTTGAGGGGTACAAGGAGGGGTTGGGGGCACAGGGAAGGGTTGAGTGGCACAATGAGGGGATGAGGGGCACCATGAGGGGTTGATGGCACAGAGAAGGGGATGGGGGGCACAGGGAAGGGGTTGAGGGGCCTGGGGAGAGGTTAAGGGGCACAGGGAGGGGATGAGG
>JAWWMQ010000113.1:5160032-5173002 GCA_035047885.1 Chlorospingus flavigularis
AAGATCATCCAGTTCCACCCCCTGCCATGGGCAGGGACACCTCCCACTATCCCAGGTTGCTCCAAGCCCTGTCCAGCCTGGCCTTGGACACTTCCAGGGATCCAGGGGCATCCACAGCTTCTCTGTGCACCCTGTGCCAGGCCCTCACCACCCTCACAGAATAATTTTTCCCTAATATTTTATCTAAACCAGCATCTGGAGTCCTGGAGTGGTTTGGGTTGGAAGAAACCCTTAAAACTCATCCTGTTCACAGTGCCCACAGGCAGGGACAGCTTTCATAGCCCAGCCTGTTGCCAGGTGGAGGTGATGGTTGTGTCACTGGTTTTGGTGTGACAGGAGTGCCTGTGGCTGTGGAGAGAGCTGAACTGGGGTCATTTCCATGGGGACTGGTGGATTTATAAACATTGTCCATGAATAGTGACCTGGCAGCATTTGGGGGAGCCCAGATGAACTCAGTGCTGTGTTTGGGGGGGTCACAGAAAGAGGAGGAGAGGACACAGGTCCCCCATCCCTTCCTGCTCCCAATAACCATCCCAGGGTGGCAAATCCCAGAGCTCTGGAGGCTCAGCCTTTGGGACAGAGGGTTGGGGGATATCCCAGTCCCTCCTTGCAGCAGTGTGGTGGGATTCCAGACAGCTGGAATGAGCAGGGATCTGTTCCTGCCTCACCCCTCTCTGTGCTCTGCTGTGACCACACAATCTGCAGCTTCTCAGTGTTGAGTAGATGAATTTAGAAGGGACAAAAAGTCCCTTAAACTGGAGCTGGTGTGAGCAGTTCCCACTTGGGGTTCCTGGGGGTCCCTTGGCCTGTGGCTGACATCCTCAGTTGTTGCCTATTTCTCCTTAAAATCCCTCCCATGGCTGTAGTTCACCCCCTGGAGATGCTCCAGGGCAGCTGCAGTGTCCCCCAACTCTCTGTATTTATGCAAATTCCTTGTCTTTCCCTGTTTGTGATTTATGGTTTATGATTTGGAGGCAAACTGGCACAAGCCCTCAATCCCTGCTGCCTCTTCCAAGTTCTCTGAGGAGCCATGAAATGATAAAGATACCTTTTCTGCTGCCAACCAGGCTTTCCACACAAGTTTTGACCAGATATTTAGGAATTTCAGCATTTTTGGGAACAATTCTCTGTGTCCCTACAGGAACTTTGCATCCTTTGTGTGGTTTGTGCTTCCCCTCCAGTCATTTTGTTGTTGTTTGTCCCTGACCTGTAGCTGTGCACCTGCAGTTCTTCCCTCCCTTTGGGTTTATTTTCCTGGGATTTACTAAAATAAATTTTTTAGTTTGGTGTCTCAAGTTGTGCTGAGCTCTGGTTTTTCTCTCTCAGTCAGATTCAGAGGAAGATGAACCAGCAAAGAAAAAAAATACTCTTCAGGTAAATAACAAGGGAACAATTTTCATGGGAAAAAGTGTTTGACTACTCATGTAAATCATCCACTCTGATCATCTCATGGCTTTAGGGATATTCCTGAAATCCTGTGGGTTTTCAAGTCCTTTCTTTTGAGCACTTTCAGCTATTTAAGTATTGGTGAAAGAGGCATTAATTTGGGAATTGGGCAGATATTTTCAACATTTCTCTTCAGAATCCTCTTGGCTTTTTATGCAGTGTATTCAGAGTGGCCAAATGGTGAGAAACCCACAACAAGTGTTAGAATTGGGGGGATAATTGTCAGTAAGTCATGAAAAGTGAATAATCTCCCTCTTTTCTTTCTGGGATCAATTTGTCCACACTGATCACCTTGTGTAAATCATCCACTCTGATCACCTTGGGCAGATATTTAAATTGGGCAGATATTTGCCACATTTCCCTTCAAAACCCCCCCAGACTTTTTATGCAGTGCAGAGTGGCCAAGCAGTGAGAAACCCACAAGAAATGTTAGAATTGAGAGGGATAATTGGCAGTAAGTCATGAAAAGTGCATAATCTGCCTCTTATCTTGCTGGGATGCATTTATCCACACTTATCACCTTGGGCAGATACTTGAATAGAGCAGATATTTGCAACATTCACATTTCCCTTCAGAATCCCCGTGGCTTTTTGTGCAGTGTATTCAGAGTGGCCAAGCAGTGAGAAACCCACAAGAAGTGTTAGAATTGAGTAGGATAACTGTCAGGAAGTCATGAAAAGTGAATAATCTGCCTCTTTCCTTTCTCTGATCCATTTGTCCTGCTGGACATCACCAGGGACGCAGCGAGGGCTCCGGCTTGTCCGCTCTGCTCCCTCAGCCCAAAAACACGCCAGTGAAAGAGACCAACCGCTTGCTCCTGCCCTACGCCTTCTCCAGGAAAGCAGGAGAAAACTCCTCTGACTCCAAGCCTGCCAAGGCCCCCAGCTCTTCCTCCAAACCCAAAGCCGTGCCCAAGCCGGCCGTGCCCACCACTCCGTCCCCGTCGGCCATCAAGGCGGCGGCCAAGAGCGCGGCGCTGCAGGTGACCAAGCAGATCACCCAGGAGGAGGAGGACAGCGACGAGGAGCTGCAGCCAGAGAACTACTTCTCCTTGTCGGACAGGAGCGAGCCTGGCACCGTGGGCACCGAGCCCTACCTGTACCCGGGCTCGGAGGAGCCTCCCCCTGGCACGGAGCCGCAGCCGCAGTTCCAGGACGCGGCCGCGAACGCCCCGCTGGAGTTCAAGACAGGGGTGGGCTCCAGTGGAGTTCAGCACAGCTGGGCACCCAAAGCCACTGAGGACTACAGCAGCCAGCCCTATGGGCAGTTCCCCTCTGCCTATGGAGAGCCTGGAGGGTACTACCAGGTGGGTTTGTTGGCCAGAGGGGAGGGGAGGGCTCTGAGGAGGTGATTGAGTGGCTCCAGTTGGGTGCTGGGTGCTGCTGCTGGGAGTGCAGCCTGTGTGGGGTGCCTGGGCAGGGAATTCAGCCTGTGTGAGGTGCCTGGGGCATGGGGCAGGGAATGTAGCCCTTGGGAGATACCTGGGACACAGAGCAGGTAATCTAGCCTGTGTGAGGTGCCTGGGCAGGGAATGCAGCCTGTGTGAGGTGCCTGGGCAGGGAATGCAGCCTGTGTGAGGTACCTGGGGCACAGGGCAGGGAATGCAGCCTGTGTGAGGTACCTGGGACATGGGGCAGGGAATGCAGCCTGTGTGAGGTACCTGGGGCACAGGGCAGGGAATGCAGCCTGTGTGAGGTACCTGGGGCACAGGGCAGGGAATGCAGCCTGTGTGAGGTACCTGAGCAGGGAATGGAGCCTGTGTGAGATACCTGGGGCACAGGGCAGGGAATGGAGCCCTGTGTGAGGTACCTGAGGCACAGGGCAGGGAATCCAGCCCAAGCTATCTGGCACAGGGAGCCACTGGGCACAAGGGGATTCCCACACTGTGAGAGATGTTCTTTGCTGGACAGATGTTTAACAGCTGCATTCCTGTGAAAATGCCCTGCATGTGAGGGTGCAGAGTCAGGGCTCACTGGAGCTGGTGTCTGAACTCTGGTTGTTTCTAATAATTCTAATAAATAAAATTACAGTTAATAGAATTATAGTAAATAGAATTCTAATAAATAGAATCCCAGACTGGTTTGGGTTGGAAAGGACCTTAAAGCCCATCCAGTCCCAGGGTTCCAACCTTCCACTATCCCAGGTTGTTCCAAGCCCTGTCCAACCTGGCCTTGAGCACTGCCAGGGATGGGGCAGCCACAGCTACTCTGGGCAACTTGTGCCAGGACCTCACTGCAAGGGAAGAATTCCTTCCCAATATCCCATCCTGGCAGTGGGAAGCCATTCCCCTTGTCCTGTCACTCCTTGTGAGAAGCCCCTCAGGGTGTTTGTTGCTTTGTCCCTTTCATGGAATCAGCCCACGGGACAGTCTGTGCCTGGTGCCACTCCAGGATTGCTCTCATGCCAAACTGGTTTCCTTTTCCCTGTTTCCCTGCCAGGATTACTACAGCAGTGGGTACTACCCTGAGGTGGAACCAGCCCAGGCCTCACCCCAGGAGACCAGCACCGACTCCTCCTTCATCGATGACGAAGCGGTTGGCACCTGATTTTCTGTCCCCACATTCTGTGCAATTTGGTTTTGAGCTCTGCCAGAACTCAGGAGCCTCTTTGCAGCCACACTCCTGCCCCCCAGCACTGCCTGGGTTTCCAGGGCTTTGGGCTGGGTGGTTTTTCTGGGGGTGCCTCGTGCTGTGTTGTGGGCACGTGTGGGGTTCTGCTCCAGCTGGGTCTGCAGACCTGATAAATACAGAATAGAAGCAATTGTTGAGGTTGCAGAAGGCCTCCAAGACCATCACCCAAGCGCCAAGGCCACCACTAAACCATGTCCCCAGGTGCCACATCCAGTTGGCTTTTAAATCCTTCACCACTGCAGCCTGTGCCAGGGCTGCACAACCCTCTGGGTGGAGGAATTTTCCTTATATCCAACCTCATCTAACCCTGGCACAACTTGAGGCCATTTTCTCTTGTCCTGTCCCTGTTCCCTGGGAGCAGAGCTCACTGGTTGTCCCCTCCTGTCAGGGAATTGTGCAGAGCCACAATGTCCCCCCTGAGCCTCCTTTTCTCCAGGCTGAGCCCCTTCAGCCTCTCCTGGTGCTCCAGCCCCTTCCCCAGCTTTGTTTGCTTTTCTGGACATGCTCCAGCTCCTCAATCTCTTGTCATGAGAGGCCCCAAACTGACCCTAAGATTGGAGATGCCAGCACAGAGGATGGGCACTGCCTGGAAACAGCAGCAAATGCTGCTTTCTGCATAGGAAAATGAAATTATAACCTTCATGCTGAGTAGTTTTAGATACTCTCATGTACAGCACGCTGAAAATCTCCAAAAGATCAAAACCCCAGCTGGAAAAGTGTTTGCTGTGCCTGGTGTCAGGTCAGTACTGGGTGTAATTGCAGCTCTTGTGTTCTGCCTTCAGTTCAAACGTCTGCAGGGCAAGAGGAATCGTGGGAGGGAGGAGATCAACTTTGTGGACATCAAAGGTGACGACCAGCTGAGTGGGGCCCAGCAGTGGCTGACCAAATCCTTGACAGAGGAGAAGACCATGAAGTCATTCAGCAAGGTGAGGGTGAGGGAGTCTCTGCTCAGTGCCCAAATCCTGCTGGAGCTGTGCTGGGTGCTGGGCACTCACCAGGGAGGGTAAATGATGACATGTGAGAGCAGTGGAGTTCCTCAGAACACAGCATGTGGGTGGGGAGGGCCAGCCAGGAAGTGTTTCAGCCCCAGGAATCTGCAGTTAATGGGGAACAAATGCTTGGGATGGCTCTGTGCAGGCCCTTGTCTTGGTTTGCTGTCCAAGCACCTCTCCAGGCTGAACAATTCAGCTCTTTCTGCTTTTCCAGAAAAAAGGAGATCAGCCCACAGGACAGCAGAGGAGAAAACACCAGATCACGTACCTGATCCACCAGGTGAGTGCCCTCCCTGTGGTGTGTGAGCTGATCCAGCAGCCCTGCAGGGCAGCACAAGGCTGGGGTGCCAGGGGCTGGCCCTGAGAACCCCCTGGGGAGACCCAGTGGGGTCAGAAGTGAGTCCTGGCCCTGAGGAGATCCCAATCCTGAGTTTTCAGCTTTGCTTTACTCTTCCTGCACATTCTGAGGCTCTGGGATCCTGTCCTGGATTCTGGCCCGGGACTGAATCTGAGGGTCTCCCATCCTGAGATTTCAGCTGAGGGGCTCCCATCCTGAGATTTCAGCTGAGGGGATCCCAGTCCTGAGATTTCATCTGAAGGGCTCCCAGTCCTGAAATTTCAGCTGAGGGGATCCCAGTCCTGAGTTTTCAGCTTTGCTTTTTGCTTCCTGCACGTTCTGAGGCTCTGGGATCCTGTCCTGGATTCTGCCCTGGGGCTGAATCTGAGGGGCTCCCAGTCCTGATCTTCCATCTGAGGATCTCCCAGTCCTGAGCTTTGGGCTGAGGGGCTCCCAGTCCTGAGATTTCAGCTGAGGGGATCCCAATCCTGAGATTTCAGCTTTGCTTTGCCCTTCCTGCACGTTCTGAGGCTCTGGGATCCTGTGCTGTATTCTGCCCTGGGGCTGAATCTGAGGGGATCCCAGTCCTGAGAGTTCAGCTGAGGGGATCCCAGTCCTGAGAGTTCAGCTGAGGGGATCCCAGTCCTGAGCTTTGGGCTAAGGGGATCCCAGCCCTGAGCTTTCAGCTGAGGGGCTCCCAGTCCTGAGATTTCAGCTGAGGGGCTCCCAATCCTGAGATTTCAGCTTTGCTTTGCCTTTCCTGCACATTCTGAGGCTCTGGGATCCTGTCCTGGATTCTGGCCCGGGACTGAATCTGAGGGGATCCCATCCTGAGATTTCAGCTGAGGGCCTCCCAGTCCTGAGATTTCAGCTGAGGGCCTCCCAGTCCTGAGATTTCAGCTGAGGGCCTCCCAGTCCTGATATTCCATCTGAGGGGATCCCAATCCTGAGATTTCAGCTGAGGGGATCCCAGCCCTGAGATTTCAGCTGAGGGGATCCCAGTCCTGAGATTTCAGCTGATGTGCTCCCATTCCTGAGATTTCAGCTGAGGGGATCCCATTCCTGAGATTTCAGCTGAGGGGATCCCAGCCCTGAGATTTCAGCTTTGCTTTTCCCTTCCTGCACGTTCTGAGGCTCTGGGATCCTGTCCTGGAGTCTGCCCCGGGCTTGGCTGCTGAGCCCATCCCCATGAGAAGCTGCTTTTCAGCATCAATGAAATGCCTGTGCATCCCAATTAATCCAGGCTTCTGTCAGGATGATTGTGCAAAGCCCTCTAACGAGGCTTCTGGCTGAAGGGCTCCCTAATCCACATGAGGCAGGAATGCTGCTGAGTCACTGAAACACACAGGGTTTAACAGCATCCTCTCCATGTCTGCAGGCCAAGGAGAGGGAGCTGGAACTGAAAAACACATGGTCTGAAAACAAGCTCAGCAGAAGGCAGACTCAAGCCAAGTACGGATTCTGACACATCTGTCCTGCTTTTTGGCTGCTGTCACCTGCTGTGTCCGGTGTCTGCTGGCCTCCTGGAGATCAGCCAGGCCCCAGCATGGGGCTGGGAGGACACTGCACTCCCTGGCCTGGCAGAAGAAGGGGCATTGCAAGCAGGTCCTGAAACTCCAGCTGTAAATCCTTCCCCTCCCTCCTTGTAAATGTGGAAGGTTCCCAGCGGCCAAGGACGGTCCCGAGGCACCACAGGGAACGTGCTGGGTGTGAGGCTGCAGCTCCTGTCCTGAGGGAACAGGCTGGGCCTCCTGACCCTTCAGCAGAGGCTCAATAAACTCCCAGTTCCCACTTTGCTCCTCTCTTGGACTTGCTGTGCGTTGAGAATGTCGTTTTCCTTTCTAAAACACGGTGAGTTCCAAGAGCAAGCCTGGCTTTGGAATTTTTCTTTTGGTCCTTACCTTTAAGGTGTCCTCACAGCTGTTTCCTCGTGTCTGGGCTGCTCCAGCACTCCTCTCATGTCAATAATTTTGAATAATTTTGATATCCTGGTTTTTAATTGGGTGTTTTTGCTCTGGGCTCCACAGGCTGAGCCATGCTGAGGGGACACCCCTGACCTGCACCACACGTGGAGGGAGGGGAGGTTCTCCTGCCTGGCACACTCAGGGCTTTGGGTTACCCTGAGCCATGTGTGCATGTATATTTTCCTTCCTTTTTCCTCCTCTTTCCTTCTCCCCCAGCCCAAGGCCTCCTGTCCTGCCCCAGGCTGTTCTCAGACTCATCAAAGTGAATGTCCCTCGTGTGGCTGCCTGGGACTGAGCTCTGCACTTTCCTCTGGGCACACACAGAGGAGAGCTGCCAACTGTAATTTTTTTTTTTTCCAGCTTGTTTGTATCAATTCCGTTTCAATTAAGTGTTGACTTTACCCTCCTGGCTGGGAAGAGGAGACTGCCCAGCCCTAATTTCTTCAAATCAAACCTTTTTTTTATTTTTATTTAAGGAATTCTGTCAAGGTGATGCGACTGCAAATCCTGTGCAGCTCTGCTGGCCCAATCCATGGATCCAAATCTGTGGCATCACTTTGGTGATGCTGAAGGGAGCAGAGAGCTGGCCTGGTTATTTAACTTATATTCCCACCAATCTGGGTTTTATTTTTGGCTCAAATGGCCAATATTTGTTATTCTGGTAAGAAGAACTCCCAAGAGGTGGTTTTTCTCCCATGTTACCTCTTAAAAACAGGCAAACCCCCGTGACTGAAGTCTTTTCTTAGAACATTTTAAACTAATCTCATTTTTAGTTTAGCTCCCTGTATGTTTAGTACTTTGCAGAGCCTGTTTTGAGTATTTGAATGATCAGAATAAAGTTACTGTTGAGTAATTTATTCCTATCTTGTATGTACAGTGAAATCCTCCCAGAAGAGATTTGCTGAAGGAATATATTTCTAAATGAACCCACCCAGCCCTGTTTCCATCACCAGGGGCTCAGATCCTCATCCAGGTACCCTCTTGGCCAGGGGGTTTTGCACTGTGGGGGCTGGAACTGCCACGTTCCCCTTTCCATTTCTCATTGGGGTTATGGCTTGGCTTTAGCACCAAGGGAAGTTCCAAGGGCTCCTGTTCCACTTTCAGCCCTCTGAGACCAACAAAATTCAGGTCTGTGAAAGGTCAGAAGTGAATTTTCCCAGAGATAAAACAGCTGCAGTCCTCCAACCCTCCTTTTCCTTCCAAGCCAGGGCTTTGGCCATCCTGGCTCCCTGTTCTGGGAGCACCACTGGCACTGCCCAGCCCCACTGTGGCTCTCCAGGGTTTGTGCCCCACAGGGCAGCCCTGGGACAGTGGTGTCATCCCAAATTTTGTGGCTGAGGAAGCAGGCAGGGCTTGGGGAGGTTCAGTGTAGCATCACTGCAGTTTCTGACCAATTTAATATCCAAGTGCATGCACCGACTGTGCCAAACTCATCCCTGTTTTCCCTGTAACCTGTAGCCTTTTTCCCAGTTTCTGGCCAATTTAATATCCAAGTGCATGCACCAACTGTGCCAAAATCATCCCTGTTTTTCCTGTAACAGCCTTTTCCCCTCATTTTATTACCAGAAGTCTCTTGGAATGTGTTCATGGGTAAGGTCATGCTCCCCCTGTGCTGTCCAGCAAGGTTGGGAAGCTGGAGGAGCAGGTTGGCACTGCCAGCTGGGGCCAACAGCATCCTTGGAGCTCCTTCCAGAGCCAAGGGCTTCCTGCAGTGATGGGGAGGCTGAGGTTGCTCCTGCAAGGATCCAGGTGCTGTCCAGGTGGTTTAGGAGCAGTCCCCAGGCAGCTGCTCGTACACATTCTCAGCCATGGGCTGCAGGTCCCTGGGGGTGCTCCTGCTGTACACGGGGTCATCCAGCTCCAGCTCCAGCTCTGGGCTCTGCACAACCTGGGGGATCCCCAGGGAGAGGGAATTGAGAGCCAGGAAACAGCACAGGGTTGATGTTTCACCCTCCCAGCCCTTGGCTTTGGGACAGGGACTCAGTTTTTGTAGGGAATTGGAGTGACAGGATAAGGGGGAATGGTTCCTGCTGCCAGGGATAGGTGGGATTTTGGGGAGGAATTATTCCCAGTGTCAGAGGGAAGGGTTGGATGGGATATTGGGCAGGAATGGCCTCCCAGTGCCAGAGGTAGGTGGGATTTTGGGGAGGAATTATTCCCAGGGCCAGAAGGAAGGGTTAGATGGGATATTGGAAAGGAATTCTTCCCACTGCCAGGGTTAGGTGGGATATTGGGAAGAAATTATTCCCAGTGCCAGAGGTAGGTGGGATATTGGGCAGGAATTCTTCCCAGTGCCAGAGGGCAGGGTTAGGTGGGATATTAGGGAGGAATGGCCTCCCAGTGCCAGGGATGGATGGGATATTGGGAAGGAATGGCCTCCCAGTGCCAGGGATAGGTGGGATATTGGGGAGGAATTCTTCACAGTGTCAGAGATAGGTGGGATATTGGGGAGGAATTATTCCCATTGCTAGAGGGAAGGGTTGGATGGGATATTGGGCAGGAATGGCCTCCCAGTGCCAGAGGTAGGTGGGATATTGGGGAGGAATTCTTCCCACTACCAGAGGGAAGGGATGGATGGGATATTGGGAAGGAATGGCCTCCCACTGCCAGAGATAGGTGGGATATTGGGGAGGAATTCTTCACACTGTCAGAGATAGGTGGAATATTGGGAAGGAATTATTCCCACTGCTAGAGGGAAGGGTTACATGGGATATTGGGCAGGAATGGCCTCCTACTGCCAGAGATAGGTGGGATATTGGGAAGGAATTCTTCACAGTGTCAGAGATAGGTGGAATATTGGGGAGGAATTATTCCCACTGCTAGAGGGAAGGGTTAGATGGGATATTGGGAAGGAATTCTTCCCAGTTCCAGGGATGGGTTAGGTGGGATATTGGGAAGAAATTATTCCCAGTGCCAGAGATAGGTGGGATATTGGGCAGGAATTCTTCCCAGTGCCAGAGGGCAGGATTAGGTGGGATATTAGGGAGGAATGGCCTCCCAGTGCCAGGGATGGATGGGATATTGGGAAGGAAATCTTCCCACTACCAGAGGGAAGGGATAGATGGGATATTGGGAAGGAATGGCCTCCCACTGCCAGGGATAGGTGGGATATTGGGGAGGAATTCTTCACAGTGTCAGAGATAGGTGGGATATTGGAGAGGAATTATTCCCATTGCTAGAGGGAAGGGTTGCATGGGATATTGGGCAGGAATGGCCTCCCAGTGCCAGAGGTAGGTGGGATATTGGGAAGGAATTCTTCCCACTACCAGAGGGAAGGGTTAGATGGGATATTGGGAAGGAATGGCCTCCCACTGCCAGAGATAGGTGGGATATTGGGCAGGAATTCTTCCCAGTGTCAGAGGGAAGGGTTGGATGGGATATTGGGCAGGAATGGCCTCCCAGTGCCAGAGGTAGGTGGGATATTGGGAAGGAATTCTTCCCAGTGCCAGAGGGGGGATATTGGGAAGGAATTCTTCCCAGTGCCAGGGATGGGTTAGATGGGATATTGGGAAGGAATTCTTCCCAGTGCCAGAGGGAAGGGTTAGATGGGATATTGGGAAGGAATTCTTCTCTGTAAGGGTGATGAGGCCCTGGCACAAGTTGCCCAGAACAGCTGTGGTTGCCCCATCCCTGGAGTGTTCCAGGCCAGCTTGGACAGGGCTTGGAGCATCACGGAAAGTGTCCCTGCCCCTGGCAGAGGGCGGAATAGGATGGGCTTCTTTCCAACCTGAACCATTCCAGGTTTCCATGCTTCTCCCTGTGCTCCTGGTGTGGAGCAAACCCTGATCCCCCAGACTCCAGGAGCCTTCTCGTGTTGGGGCTGAGCTCTGGAGCTGCCTTGGGGGTGCACCCACCTGTGTGCCTGTGCTGGGAGCTCCTCTGTCCTCCCTGTCCCTGCTGGAAGCCCCCGAGTGCTGCCTCCTCCTGCAGTCCTGGCTGGAAACGCTGCGGAACAGCCGCCGGTGGGGCCGGCCTTTGGGGGGCAGCGTGGAGAAGGCGTTTTGGGGGGCTTTGGGGGGCCAGGCAGGCACACCCTGCCCAGCCAGGGCCACCTCAGAGTAGATGTTCTCCTCGGGGCTGCCACGGGGGCTCCAGCCGCGAGCCATGGCATAGAACGGGATGGGCTCCTCGGGGATTGGGGGTCCCCCTGGGGTGGGGGGTCCCCCTGGGATGGGCTCCTGGGGTTTGGTGGGGCTGGGGTCGATCTCCTCGCGGGGCTCAGCGTAGATGTGGAAGCACATGAGCTGCTGGTACTTGGCCTCGGGGGGCTCGGGGCGGGCGGATTCCTTGTGCACCTGGGCATAGGGAGCCTCGGGGGCTGCGGCTCTGCTGGAGGGGCTCTGCACCTGGGCATAGGGAGCTTCAGGGGCTGCCGCGCTGCTGGAGGGGCTCTGCAGCCCCCGAGCCGCCCCCCGGGAGCTGCTCTTGGCAGGGAGAGACGGCGGAGCCTGGGGGGAGATGGGACAGGGCGGAGGTGAGGGTGGGAGTGGGTGTCACTGCATCCCATCCCTCCCATCCTGTCCTTGGGCAGTGCCTCCATCCCCCTGCCCCGTTATCTCCCTGGTGGAGATGAGGACTGGCAGTGGGTGTCACTGCATCCCCCTGCCCCGTTATCTCCCTCGGGGAGGGCTGGGAGTGGGTGTCACTGCATCATCCTGTCCTTGGGCAGTGCCTCCATCCCCCCTGCCCTGGCATAGGTGAGGGCTGGGAGTGGGTGTCACTGCATCCCTCCTGTCCCGTTACCTCCCTGGCACAGGTTAGGGTGGCAGTGGCTGTCTCTGCATCCCATCCCTCCCATCCTCTCCTTGGGCAGTGCCTCCATCCCCCTGCCCGTTTTTATCTCCCTGGCACAGGTGAGGGTGGCAGTGGCTGTCTCTGCATCCCATCCCTCCCATCCTCTCCTTGGGCAGTGCCTCCATCCCCCCTGCCCTGGCATAGGTGAGGGCTGGGAGTGGGTGTCACTGCATTCCCCCTGCCCCAGTACCTCCCTGGCACAGGTGAGGGTCGGAGTGGGTGTCACTGCATCCCATCCCTCCCATCCTGTCCTTGGGCAGTGCCTCCATCCCCCTGCCCGTTTTTATCTCCCTGGAGGAGGTGAGGGCTGGCAGTGGGTGTCACTGCCCCATGCTGTCCTTGGGCAGTGTCTCCATCCCCCCTGCCCCATTACCTCGGCTCTGGGGGGCTCCAGGGACACGGCGCTGTGCTCTGGGAGCGTGGCCGCTGTTTGGCTCAGTGGGGAATGAGCAGCATCACCCTGTGGCCGCCCTCGGGGCTCGTCCTTCTGCGGGGAGAGCAGAGAGCTGTCGGGATGGCTGTGTGCTCAGGGCAGGGTGCTTCTGTTAGCCAGGGTGGCTTCCAAACCCGGCTTTGGTGATGCTTGGATTTCCCTTGGGAAAATTCTCCGGATGGCTGCCGGTGTTGTGCGTCCCTCGGGTCCCTCCCCTGATAATTCCCTCCCAGGTGTGTCAGTCACCTCTCCTTCCCCCTCCCAGCACTGTCTGTCAGTCCTGGAATTCCAGAAGGGCATCGAGTGATTGGCACATTCAAACCCCTGGGGGGGCATTGGGCCATCCAGGTGTCCTTTGTCCCTTGTCCCTCCCC
>JAWWMQ010000113.1:5185837-5196196 GCA_035047885.1 Chlorospingus flavigularis
CCCTTTGGAGCATTCTGGGGGGTTCTGGGGGGGTTCTGGGGGTCCCTGGGCAGGGGTTGAGCTCTGACACAGCACTGGGAATTCCCTTGGAGCATCCTGGGGGTCCCTAGGGTTCCCTGGGGGGGGGTCTCTGAGGAAGGGCTGAGCTCTGACACAGCACTAGGAATTCCCTTGGAGTGTCCTGGGGGTTCTGGGGGGGTCCTGGGGGTCCGTGCACCCCCAGGTGTGGCTCAGCCCCTGCCCAGGTGCTGCTGCTGCTGCCCCACAGGACGTGGCTGAGCCCAGGGAGGATGAGGAGAGCCAGGGCCTGGCAGGCACCACCAGCCCGGGCAGCGTGGAGGACACGTATGAGCTGCTGGAGAGGCTGGGCAGGTGAGGGGGGTCTGGGAAGGTGAGGAGGGACCTGGGAAGGTGAGGGGGGATCGGGCAGGTGAGGAGGGACCTGGGAAGGTGAGGGGGATCTAGGCAGGAAGTGAGCAGGAATTTGAGCAGGTGAGGGGGATCTGGGAAGCTGAGGGGGATCCAGGCAGGTGAGGAGGATCTGGATCTGGGCAGGTGAGCAGGGATCCAGGCAGGTAAGGGGGACCCACCCCAGGTCAGGGGGATCTGGGCAGGTGAGGGGGACCCAGGCAGGTGAGGGGGAACTGGGCAGGTGAGGGCGATCTGGATCTGGGCAGGTGAGGGGGATCTACCACAGATGAGCAGAAATCCAGGCAGGTGAGTGGGATCTGGGCAAGTGAGCAGGAGTTTGGGCAGGTGAGTGGGATCTGGGCAGGTGAACAGGACCCACCACAGGTGAGCAGGTTGCAGGCCGGTGAACACAGGGCAGGCAGGAATCCAGGCAGGTGAGGGGGATCTGGGCAGGTGAGGGGGATATGAGCAGGTGAGTGGGATCCAAACAGGTGAGTGGAATCCAAACAGGTGAGGGGGATTCAGGTAGGTGAGTGGGATCTGGATCTGGGCAGGTGAGAAGGACCCACCACAGGCAAGCAGGTTCACAGGCAGGTGAGTGGGATCTGGGCAGGTGAGCAGGAATCCAGGCAGGTGAGGGGGATTGGGATCTGAGCAGGTGAGTGGGATCTGGGAGGGTAAATGGGATCTAGGCAGGTGAGCAGGACCCACCCCAGGTGAGCAGGTCACAGGCAGGTGAACACGGGGCAGGTGGGGATCTGGGCAGGTGAGCATGACCCACCACAGGTGAATGGGATCCAGGCAGGTGAGTGGGGTCTGGGCAGGTGAACACAGGGCAGGCAGGGATCCAGGCAGGTTCAGTGGGGCACAGGCAGGGATCCCAGCTCCCTGGGAGCCCCAGGACTACCTGGGTTTCTGGATTCTCCCCCTGCCCGGTGCCAGCCCAGCCGTGGCCCAGCCCAGCTCTCTCTGCAGCGGCCACTTCGGCGTGGTGAGGCTGTGCCGGGAGCGCAGCACCGGCTCCTTCTACGCCGCCAAATTCCTGAGGATGCGGCGGGGCCGGCCGGGGGCAGAGCGGGCTCGGGTGGAGCGGGAGGTCTCCATCCTCCGGCAGCTCCAGCACCCCAACATCCTGCGGCTCCACGAGATCTTCAACAGCACGGCAGAGGTGGTGCTCGTCCTGGAGCTGTGAGTGGGGTCCCGGAGGGTGGGACCCCCTTTTTGTGCCACGTGTTGGAGGTGGCTGAGCTCCCCTGTCCCCAGCCTGAGCAGGATTGTCATGAATATGAATGAGGCCAAACTTTCTCTGGAGAAAGAGGTTCTTGTTTGTTAAAATATCTGCAAGGAATGGGGTACCCAGGATAAGGACAAGCACCCACACAGCGAGCCAAAAACAAAACAGTGCACTACCTGCAAGTGCACTGGGTTCTCCCCAGAAAACAAGTTTCCAAAAAGAAGAACCTAGACCCAACCGAACTCCCCCCGTTTATAGCCCCCTTTGAGTCCAGGATTGGTTCATTTTGGATCTGCATGGTGAATGGTCCATTTCCAGGCTTCTCATTGATCTTTAACACTGTTCATTCTGGACCAATCGTTTCTGCAGGGCTTCGAATGATTGCTCAGATCTTCCTTCCAACCCCTCTTTGACCTCACCTTGCCCTGCCAGACTGCCCTTCCAGCAAACCCTGGACCCTTCTCCTAGCACATTCTAATAATCCCCACTCTTAACATAATACAATTAACATAACATAATTAACACAATATAATTGAACTATACCCTAACTCAACATAACTTCTCCCTATAACAGGATCAGGGGTGGGGAGCTCTTTGACTTCATTGCTGAGAAGGAGATGCTGTCGGAGGAGGAGGCCATCGAGTTCCTGGCGCAGATCCTGAGCGGGGTGGAATATCTGCACGCTCGCCTCATCGCTCACTTCGACCTCAAGGTGGGTATGGCCGGCAGGGGGGATATTTACAGACCACAAACGGGACAGGGCTGCTGTGGAACGTGCCTTGAGCTGTTTTATTTTCCAGCATCAGTTATGGCAATGGGAAGATGCCAGCAGCTCACATTCCAGGCAGCAGACAAAGAATTTAATGTTACAGCTCACTTTATAAGCTTCTTGACCAATCCCACAAAGCAAAAGCACACTGACAGTAGTTCTATCTAATCACTATAAGCACAGGTACCTTTGGTTAAACAATGCTTGCTTGTTTAAAATACAACACCTGCTTGTAAGCCTTAAAACACAACACACAGAGCTCCATTATTAAGCTTAAAACTTCCTAATATCTCACTAAATATACTTTTCTACAGCTTAAGGAGTTATTCTAGACAAGTGTTAATACACAGACCGTTGTTTTATTTGTCCTCACTTTCTACTTCTTAGATAATTTTTCTGCTGACAAATCTATGTACAAATCATGGACAGGACAGGACTGCTGGGGACAGGCCTTGAGCTGTTTTATTTTCCAGCATCAGCCTCATTACATGGTTATAACAACGGGAAGATGCCAGCAGCTCACATCCCCAGCAGCAGACCAAGAACTTAACGTTACAACTTAGTTTACAACCTTTTTTTGACCAATCACACAAAGCAAAAGCACACTGACAGTATTTATATCTGTATAGTATATATTCTATATTGACAGCAGTTCTATCCAACCACTATGAGCACACACACCTTGGGTTAAACAATGCTTGCTTATTTCCAATACAATACTTGTAAGCCTTAAAATACAATGCACAGAGCTCCATTATTAAGCTTTAACCTTCTTAATTTCTTGCTAGATAAACTTTTCTGTAGCTTAGAGAGCTATTCTAGACACACATTAATACCATTGTTCTATTTGTCCTTGCTTTTCTACAGTTTAAATAATTTTCCTGCTGATCTATCTCATGGCTGCTGCTTAGCTCCAATCACAGTTCTGCTGTGTCTGAGGCCTGCCTTTTGCAGCTTTCCCAAAACCCTCTGATTTTGTGGATTCCCACACGTGGGGACCCCATATCCTCACTCCCTGGAACCCCTGGGTCACCCTGCTGTGCCCTGCCCTGTTCCCACAGCCCGAGAACATCATGCTGCAGGACAAGGATGTCCCCAAGCCCCGGATCAAGATCATCGACTTCGGGCTGGCCCAGCAGCTGCAGGATGGCATCACCTACAGGAGCCTCTGTGGGACCCCCCAGTACATTGGTATGGGGCTGGCACATCCCTGGGGGTCCCTGCACTCAGCCAGGGGTGGGGATGGGACCCCCAGGCCTGCTTCTGTCCCCCTGATGTCCCACCCTGGCTCTGTGTTTGCCCCCAGCTCCTGAAGTGATCAATTATGAACCACTGAGCCCTGCGACCGACATGTGGTGAGGATCAGGACCTGGGGGGCAGCAGGCTGAGCTGGTGGGTGGGGAGAGCCCCCCATGGGTGTCACAGGGCATGGGGGGCCCCAGGGAGGGCAGCACCTGACCCCCACCCCTGCATTTCAGGAGCATCGGAGTCATCACCTACATTCTGTGAGTATGGGGCAATGCTCTCTGTGGCTGGGGGAAACTGAGGCACAGGGATGCTGTGGGTGCTGGTGCTGTCCTGGCACTCAGTGGCTCTGTTGTGTCCCCACAGGCTCAGTGGCCTGTCCCCCTTCCAGGGTGAGACGGATGCTGAGACTCTGTCCAACGTTGTGGCTGGTGCCTACGAGTTTGAGGAGCGCTGCTTCAGCCAGACCTCCGAGCTGGCCAAGGACTTCATCCGCCAGCTGCTGCTGAAGGAGCCACAGTGAGGCCCCAACCCCATCCCTTCCATCTCCTTCCCATCTCTGCCCCACCTCCACCTCCGTTACCAAAATCCCCATCACCATCTTCATCGTCTGCATCCCCATCTCATCCTGGTCCCAACTTCATCTTCATCCACATCCCCACTGCCATCGTCCCCATCTCTCTTTCCATCTCCATCCCATTTCTGTGCCTATCCCCATCCCAATCTCCATCCCACCCCATCCCATCCCAATCTCCATCCCATCCCATCCCATCCCATCCCATCCCATCCCATCATCTGCATCCCCAAGCCGTCGTTATCTCCATCCCATCTCTGTTTCCATCTCATTCTCATCCCCATCTCCATGCCCACCCTCTCCACCTCCATCTGGTTCCCTTCTCCATCCCCACTAGCAAAATTCTGATGCTGAGCCTACCCCTGACCCTAACCCTAATCCTAACCCTACGCTTGACCCTAAAAATGACCCTGACTCTTACCCTAACCCTGACCCTAAAACAAAACCTAACCCTAACCCTGACCCTAACTCTGAACCTGACCCTAACCCTGACCCTAACCCTGATCCTAACTCTGAACCTGACCCTAACCCTGACCCTAATCCTAATCCTAACCCTGACCCTAACCCTAACCCTGACCCTGACCCTAACCGTAACCCTGACTCTGACCCTGACCACAACCCTGACCCTAACCCTGACCCTGATCCTAACCCTGACCCTGACCCTGACCCTAACCCTAACCCTGACCCTAACCCTGGTCCTAAACCTAACCCTAACCCTACGTTTGACCCAAAACCTGACCCTAACCCTGACCCTAACCCTAACCCTAACCCTAACCCTGACCCTGACCACAACCCTAACCCTAACCCTGACCCTGACCACAACCCTAACCCTAACCCTGACCCTGATCCTAACCCTGACCCTGACCCTAACCCTGACCCTGACCCTAACCCTGACCCTGACCCTAACCCTGAACCTGACACTAACCCTGACCCTAACTCTAAATATGATCCTGACCCTAATGTGGCCCTGACCCCGACCCTAACCCTGACCCTGACCCTAACCCTATCCCTGATCCTGACTCTAACCCTGACCCTGACCCTGACCCTAACCCTAAACCCTAGCCACTAACCCTAACCCTAAACCATAACCCTAACCCCAACCCTGACCCTAACCCTAACCCTGACCCTAAACCTAATCCTGACCCTAACACTGCCCCTGACCCCTCCCCATCCCCACATTGGACCAGTGGGACCAGGACCCCCGACCCCAAACCCTCCCTGTGTTCCACAGGCGCCGCATGAGCGCAGCCGAGTGCCTGGTGCACCCCTGGATCAAGGTAAATGGCACGGGCAGGGCCTGCCAGGCCCCTGGCAGCGGGGAGGGGACACGGGGACAGTGACAGTGACAGTGGCAGTGGCAGTGGCAGTGCCACGTCCTTGTCCCCGCAGCCCCTGAGCAGGAAGCAGGCGCTGAGCCGGAGCCGCTCCTCCATCAACATGAGAAACTTCCGCAAGTTCAACGCCCGCAGGAAGTGGAAGGTGCCCGGTTGTGGGGTCCCAGCACCCCTGGGGAGCCCCCCAGATCTGGGCGGGGACCCCCACCTCAGACCCCTCGCTCTGTGTCCCCCTGTAGCTCTCCTACAACACCGTGTCCGCCTGCAACCGCCTGTGCCGCCTCGGGAGGGAGGATGAGGAGCTGGTGAGCCCCCCAGATCCCACCCGGCACGGGCTGGGGAGGGGGGAGAAAGGATTTGGGGGGGTCTCTTTCAGTTTTTGGGGGAAGAAGGGATTTGGGGGGTCTCTCTCAGTTTTTCTCTATGGCAGTGCCCCCTGTGCTGCGGACCCCCTGTTTTGGGCATCCCCCCATTGCTGGGATGGGATGGGGGCAGTGTGATGGGGGCATGGTGCAGGGTGGGGTGCCGTGCACTGAGGGGTGCCCTCTCCTCGCGGGGAAGCCCTGGCCGTGCCCTGCAGCCCCCCTGTGCCCCCAGCGCCGCTGTGAGAGCGACCCCGAGGAGGAGAGGAGCCCCCAGACCGCTCTGCTGCGCCGGAGGAGAAGCAGCTGCTCCTGAGCTCCTCCCAAAAAAGGCAGGAGGAGCCCTGGGGTGCCCACATCGCCCTATCCGAGGGGGCAGGGGCACTGCCAGCTCCAGTTCTGTGGTTTTGGGGGGTCACTGGGGCATCAGCACCCCGCTCCTGCCCCCAGGTTTTGCCCTCCTCCCTGCTTTGTCCTAATCAGAAAAATAAATGTCACCTCCTCCTCCTTCTCCACCTCCTCTTGTGCTGCTTCTCCTTCCCCTTGAGGGTGGCTCGTCACGGCCGGGCAGGTGCTGAGTGCCCGCAGCTTCCCCCCTCACTGCAGGGCTGCTCTTCTGTGGGGACCCCAAAGCCGTTGGCACCCCCGATTCACCCTGCCAGGCACAGTGACCCTTAAATTGTCCCTTCTGTGCTATTCCATGAGTTTCTGGCTGCTTTCCCGGTGTCCCCCCCTCCAGAACCACTCGGAACCTCCTGCTCCGGCTGGGGAAACTGAGGCACGAGGCAGCTCTTCCTTCCCACCCACTCGGGCGCGGGGGGGCCGCGCTGTTTTTCCCTCCCCTCTCTATTTCCCAAACATGCCCTGGCCCTGGCCCTGACAGTTGTCAGGCTAAATATTTTGTGTGCAGAAGCCGAAAACAAAAGTGAAGGGGCCGCAGGCTCCGGGCAGGGCTCCCCCCGTGTCCCGGCGCTCCCCGGGCACCGGACGCGGACACGGCGAGCGGGATCGGGACCCGGCAGAGCCCGAGGTGGGACCGGGACGGGCCCGCTCGAGGATGGGGCCGGGGGCGCTGCGTGCCCCGAGGCTGGGGGTGATGCTGCTGCTCCTTGGCCACCTCCCGGTGCCCCCCGTGTGGGCGCCCTCCGAAAGTGAGTGCTTTTGGTGGGGGGTTTTGGGGTGGGGGTTGCCTGTGCTCGGGGGTCTGCAAGGGATGAACGCCGAGGCAAAGCTTTTGGGGTGTTCCCTGTCTGGGTTTGCCCCCCAATGATGCAGAATCTCCGTTTTGGGCAGGAAGGGCAGAGAATGGGAGCTCCCTACAGCTGGGGTGGGATGAGTGGAGTGGAGTGGGGGGGTTGGCTGGAGATGGGACCCTCAGCCCCAGTGGGATGTGGGGAATTGTCACAGCTCCCGGAGCATCTGCTGGGGTGGGAAAGGTTGGGGAGGGGGCAGCCGTGGGTCCTGGGTGTCATGGTCACGACAGGGGACAGCTGGGGGTACAAGGAGGGTCTATTGTTTGTCCTGCCTTCCCTTCTCCCTACCACACGTGCCTCAGTTTCCCCAGCCACCGAGGGGCTGTGGGAGCGATGGAGGAAGAGGATGAAGCACCCAAGGGACACAGGGTGGTGTGCCTGCTCCCACTGGGACCCCCACCCTCTGTCTGTGCTCCAAGGGGACCCCCTCCCCTTACAGGGGGACTGCAGGGTCAGGGGGGTGATGGTGGCACTGGGTGTCGGTGCTGCAGGGGGACAGAGGGACCCTCCTGTCCTCAGAGGAGGGGACAGGGCTGACAGTGAGGGGCTGAACATGGGGTGAGGGGCTATGGGCAGCTGCCAGAGCCACGGTGCCCATGGGGCACGGTGCCCATGGGGTCATGGTGCCCACAGTTCATGGGTGACACCAAGAGGGGGAAATCACCACTTGGCATGAGGTCACAAGGACATGGCCATGAGCCTGGGCTGGCAGCAGGCAGATGAGGGGTGAACCACGCACCTGATCCCTTCCAGGACCTGGCCCTGCTTTCTGGCTGGGGATGATGTCCATGAAGCTCTGTGCTTGGCCTGGCTCTTGCATCCCTGCCAGGATCAGGAAGCAGGAGGTGCTGGGGCTCATGGTGTCCATTTCTGGGTGGAAAAGCCCCAGAACAGCCAATTTGGGGCTGGAGCAGTGCCACATGGACACCTGTGGTAGCCTTGTGTGCCCCATTACCTGTCTGGGCACGAGGGGAAGTTAATGGGGACAACCTTGCTGGAGCTGCCACTCATGGGGTAACCATGAGTGGGGACATCCATGAGCACCCAGCAACTTGGGGAAGGAGAAAAGCCATCTGCACCCCCAGACAGCTTCCCCAGGGCTGGGACATGATCCCTGCCCCATGTCAGCCTGCCAGGCCTCGTTGGAGCTGCCACTCCATGGGTAACCGTGAGTGGGGAGATCCGTGAGCGCCCAGCAACTTGGGGAAGGAGAAAAGCCATCTGCACCCCCAGACAGCTTCCCCCAAGGCTGGGACGTGATTGTGGGGCTGACAAGGGGCAGGGCAGCCTGCCAGGCCTCGTTAGCGTCACTGCTGATGGACGTGGCATGCCCTGGGGAGCGGCTGCTGCCAGAGCCGCTCACATCTCCAACTCCAGCCACACTTGACAGGCAGCACCAGGATATTAAACCCGCCCTGAGCATCCTCTGGGGGGTCCATGGGTGGGGGTTTGGGGGTGTGGTGGTGTGGTGGTGTGGGAGTGGGGGATCTGTCCCATCCCTGCTGCCACCCACGGGGTCCCCCTCTCTCCACCCCAGTCTGCGGCAGCATGGACATCCGCCACGACGTGTCCCAGCTGCGGAAGCTGGAGAACTGCTCCATCATCGAGGGCAACCTGCAGATCCTGCTGATGTTCACCACGGGCGCCGAGGACTTCCGCGGGCTCAGCTTCCCCCGGCTGCTGATGATCACGGAGTACCTGCTCCTCTTCCGTGTCTACGGGCTGGAGAGCCTGCGGGATCTCTTCCCCAACCTCTCGGTCATCCGCGGCACCAACCTCTTCTTCAGCTACGCCTTGGTCATCTTCGAGATGCCGCACCTGCGGGACGTGGGGCTGCACAGCCTGGGCCACATCCTGCGCGGCTCGGTGCGCATCGAGCGCAACCAGGAGCTCTGCCACCTCTCCACCATCGACTGGGGGCTGCTGCTGCCCGACGGTGGGGACAGCACCTACATCGTGGGCAATAAGTTGGCTGAAGAGTGTGCTGATGTCTGCCCGGGCATCCTGGATGTGGAGAAGCCGTGTGTGCAGACCAGTGTTAATGGACAGCTGGATTATCGCTGCTGGACCTCCAGCTACTGCCAGAAAGGTGGGTGGCACTGCCACAGGGTCTGGTTGTGCTGCTTTTTTGGGATTGTGTTGGTTTGTGGGGTAAACTGGGAGGGTGCTGGTGGTGTGGCTGTGGCTCCCCTGCTGCCGGGAGTGTGCTGTGCAGGCAGCACGGTGGGGTAACCAGATCCGTGCTGTATCATCCTCTGAGGAGAGGCCAGCTCCTGGCTGCTGTGTTTTCCCAGCGCTGAGGTAAATACAGGCCCCTCCTGAGCTCGTTTTCTGTAAACAGGAGAGCTGGTAATGAAATATGTACTATAAACACAGATCCTTATCTGGGCTGCAAGCTCAGCTGTGGGCCTGGCCTGGCTGCACTGGGCAGATGGGGTTCAGCATGGGCTGAGCCCCACCTTGTCCATCTGTCTGTCCTGCTGTCCCTCCATGCAGCCCCTCATCCACCCATCAGCCCACCTGCCCGGCCAGCCTCACTCATCACATGTCCATCCATCCATTCCTCCATCCCTTTGGGCACCCTTCCATCAGTGCTGCCATGCCTTCATCCACTCCTCCATCAACCCATCCCTACCTCCCTGTATCTCTGTATCCTTCTCTTGCTCCCTCCATTCTTGCACCCTCACATCCCAGCATCCTTTCTTCTGTCCCTGCATCCTTCCTTCTGTCCTTGCATCACATTCTTCCCTTCATCCCACCATCCACCCCTCCATCCCTTCATCAGATTCCTCCCTGCATCCCACCATCCCTCCCTCTGTCCCTGCATTCCTCCATCACCACATCCATCCCCACATCCCTCCCTCCCTGCATCCCTTCATCCTTCCCTCCATCCCTGCATCGCCTTCTTCCCTTCATCCCACCATCCTTCCCTCCCTCCCTCCCTGCATTCGTCCATCACTACATCCATTCCCACCTCCCTCCCTCCCTCCCCACATTCCTCCATCACCAAATCCATCCCCACATTCCCACATCCTTCCCTGCATCCCTTCATCCCACCATCCATCCCTCCATCCATTCCTCCATCATTGAATCCATCCCTCCCTGCATCCCTTCATCCCACCATCCAACCATCCCTCCATCCCTGCATTCCTCCATTCCTCCATCACTGAATCCAT
>JAWWMQ010000113.1:5212796-5232642 GCA_035047885.1 Chlorospingus flavigularis
TGTGCACGGGAGCTGGTGGTGCTGGGAGCGATGGAGTTGATGGGGCTGGGAGCGATGTAGGTGATGGGGCTGGGAGCGATGGAGGTGATGGGGCTGGGAGTGACGGATTTTGGGGAGCAGGCAGAGGGGCTGGGAGTGATGGGGATGGTGGTGGTTGTGGCTGGGGGCAGCAGAGCTGGTGGACAGGGTGGTGATGGGGATGGTGGAGGTGATTTGCTCCGGGGCTGGAGCAGGGATGGCTGGATGGGCTGGGATCGCTGTGGGGAGAGCGCCTGCTCGGTGGGGAGAGCTGGGGGCTGCAAAATGGGGTGGGGGGTGCAGTATTCCCCCAAGGAGCAAACGAGGGGCTGGGGGCAGCTCTTCACCCCCTTCTGTGGTGATGCCAACACGCTGAGGGTGCAGCAGGGAGCACCCACACTGTGCTGGGCAGGGCAGGGCTGTGGGGAGCCGCTTGTCCCCATTCTCTTGGGGCTGTCGCTGTGCCCTGGGGGCTGTGGGTGGGCATGCTGGGGGGCACACCCCAAATTTGCTGCGTTGGGGCATCTGCTCTGCTCCCACTCCTTCCCCTGCTGCAGGGTGTGTTGTGGGGAGACCAGGGCTGGAGCCAGCAGAGACAGGAGGGTGCTGGGGTGACGGGGTGCTGCAGGACACCAAAGTGCCCCAATTGCTGGGGTTTCCCCCCACCCCAGAGCCCTGCCTGTGCTGCATTGCTGGGGCCTGGCTGCGGTGTCTCCGTGCCTCAGTTTCCCCACGTGCTGCGGCACAGGCGCTGCCAGCTCTTTGTTCGCTGGCTCGTGGGGTGGGGTGGCGTGGCTGGTGGTGGGGATGGTGGTCCTCGAGAGGCCCCCAGCCATCCCAGCTGCTCTCATCCCATCCTCACCAAGGTTAAGGGCACCAAAACCCCCTTGGTGTGGATCTGAACCCCAATTAGCCAGCCCTGTTGTTTGGGGTTCACACGAGTGGGGTGGGGCAGGGAAAAACCCTGTACCTTCTCCCAAAGGGGCTTTTCTTCATCTCCTGCCTGGAGAAAAGGGTGGGGGGACAGTGACAGCAATGTCCTTGTCACAGTGCACACCCTGGGGTGCGAGAAAAGGTGGGGACCCAAAGGGTGAGGGGGGCTGAGACCCAGCAAACTTATTCTGTGTGGGCTCCAGGTGGTGGCTGAGCCCTGACCCTGCGCAGTTTGTACTGACCGGGGGCTCAGCACCATCGGGATCACCCACTGCCATCCCCCCTTCTTCCCAGCTCATCCCAGGGGAAACTGAGGCACATTGGGGCGGCTCAGCTCCATCCTTGTCCCTATCCCCGGCTGTGGGCACAGCCTGGGGAGTGGGAGAGCTCTCACCTCACTCTTTGGGGCATGAGGGGTCGTGGGCTGCCACGCTGAGCCCCCTCCTTTGCCTTCCAGCGTCATTGAGAACCAGCCGGCGCTCAGGACCCTGACCCGAGCTGACACCAGGACACTGCGGGACCTCAGGAACCTGTGAGCACCCCGGGGTGGGGTCCCTGCATGGGGAAACGTGGGGAGTGGAGGGAGGGGATCCCCAGAGCTCCATCCCATTGCCAGAAGTCGCAGGGGACACCCCCAGAGTGTGGGCACCCCGGGGATGGGGTCCCTGCACGGGGAAATGAGTGGGATGGAGTGGGGGGGTCTCCAGAGCTCAACCTCACTGCCAGGAGTTGTAGGGGATGCTCCAAGAATGGAGAACCTGTGAGCACCCCGGGGGAAATGGGAAGAGAGAAGGGCTGTGGTGGATGGGGGGGATCCCCAGAGCTCAATCCCATTGCCAGGAGTCACAGGGATGTTCCCAGAATGGAGAACCTGTGAGCACCCCGGGGATGGGGTCCCTGCACAGGGAAATGAGGGGGGTGGACAGGAGGATCCCCAGAGCTCCATCCCACTGCCAGGAGTCACAGGGGACACTCCCAGAGCAGAGAACTTGTGAATACCCCGGTGTGGGGTCCCTGCACAGGGAAATGGGAAGAGGGAAGGGCCGGTGAAGGGGGAGGTCCCCAGAGCGGAGATTCTCCCAGGTGCTCACCCTCCCCTCCTTTCAGCACCATCTCCAGGTCGGGGCTGCAGCACATCTCTGCCGATGCCTTCCTGGACACCCCCAGGCTGAGCCACGTGTGAGTCTCCCCTTCCCCTTCCCCTTCCCCATCCCCTCCCTCCACACCGCGCCCTGTTCGTGCCCCGGGGGCTGTGCCCGCTGCAGGGTGGCCTGTCCCCGTGTCCCCGTGCCCAGGCAGGATCGATGGTGTCCCATCACCGCCCCCGGGCGCATCAGTTTCCCCACTGCTGCTGAGTGGGAAAACATTGATCTGGGCAGGAGAGCAGGCAGCTGCTGCCCCCCGGGAGCTCTGTGCTGCCCCAGTGAGGGTGGGGTCCCCCAAAAACGGATGGAGACCCTGTTCTGGGGTCCTGAGGGCTGGTGGCACGCCTGGCAGAGCTGGTTTTGCTTGGTCACGGTGTGACAGCGCCGGGGCTGCCCGGTGCCACCTCTGTTGGATGGGAAGAGGTGGCTGATGGAGGCTGTCCCAACAGGAATCTCTCCTCCAATGCCCTGCAAAGCCTTTCCTGGAAAACCTTCTGGCATCTGCCCCTGCAAGAGCTGTGAGTGATGAGAGAGAGGGGGGAGGTGGGTGTGGAGCATCTCCCACTGGGGATGGATGTGCCCCTGCAGTGACACAGACAGAGCTGGGGATGCAGGGAGATGCTCGGTGAGATGGTGGCTCTCACATCCATGGGTGTGGGGACAGGGTGGCACGTGGGACATGTGTGACACAAAGCTGGAGGCTGGGAGTGCCCAAGTGCAGCCTTGACTGACTCTGCTGGGACACACACAAACGTGTGGGGCCTGGAATCCTTTTGAGTTCTCTTTCCTGCTCCATCTCAGCATCGTGGTGGGAAATCCCTTCAACTGCTCCTGTGGGCTCCGCTGGCTGCAGCTGTGGCACAACAGCAGCCGGGCCGAGCTGGGCAACCAGTCCCTGCTCTGCTGGGAGGGCAGCGTGCCCGTGGCCCTGGGCAGCCAGGCTCTCCACGCCTGTGGTACGTGCCCGGCCATGCCTTTGTCCCCTGTCCTGAGCCTGGGCACACAGGGACACTCATGGCTCACCCTTCTGTCCCTGCAGACCCCCCGACTGTCCACATCGAGCCCCCCGAGGTGGCGCTGAGCCAAGGGGACAGCGTCAACCTCACCTGCCACATCAGTGCCAGCCCAGCGGCCACCGCAGAGTGGGTGGTGACCGAGGTGGTCCCCGAGCTGCTCGCTGTCACCAAGGCAAGCTCAGCCCCCCAGCATCCTCTCATTGGTGGGGTGGGCACAGGGGGGATGCAGGAGCTGGTCAGGCTTGGGGGGTGGCATCTGCTCCAACACCCCTGGTGTTCCCTGCAGCTCTCAGACTGGGAGATCGTCCTGGAGATCAGCAACGTCTCCTCTCACCTCAACCACAAGGAGCTGCTGTGCCGGGCAGAGAACGCGGCGGGGCTGGCAGAGGACAGCGTGGTGCTGAACGTCACCTGTGAGGGGTCCAGAAGGGGCTGGGCTGAGGGCTGGGGGCTGGGTGGGGGTCTGCCTCAGGAACCCACCCAGCCCTGTCTGTCCCAGTTCCCCCCGTGATCCTGCTGCTGGACACCGCCATCCCCCGGCATTTCTGGTGCATCCCCTTCTCCGTGGATGGCAACCCCGTCCCCGACATCCGCTGGCTCTTCAACAGCACGGCCCTGAAGGAGGGGCCCTACATCCACACCCACATCATGGAGTACGAGCACAACTCCACCGTGCTCCACGGCTGCCTCCAGCTCAACCGTCCCACCCATGTCAACAACGGCAACTACACCCTGGTGGTGGAGAACAGCCTGGGCTGGGCCTCCCGCAGCGTCCAGGTGCGCTTCATGGACAACCCCTTCAGCTTCAGCCCCGAGGAGCCCATCCCAGGTAGGTGCCAGTGCCAGGGGCTGCCTGGGATGTCCCCAATCTCACCGAGGAGCTGTGTCACACCTGGTGGGCAGGATGGGTTGTATTGGGCTCTGCCTGTTGTCTACACTGGTGTGCCTCAGTTTCCCCCAAGGATGGGCTGCTCCCACCTGAGGGATAACGAGTGTTTCTCCTTTCTCTCCCTTTGGGCTGCTCCAGTGTCTCTGTCCCCACTGGGTGAGTGGCCAGGATTGCTGTCCCAGCCCCCCTAAACTGGGCATTCCACCCATCCTGGGGTGTCCAGGTCCTTCCAGGGCCATTTTTTGGGGGGATGAGGACCCCACACTCACCCTACATCTTCTCCCTGCCCCAGGCACCAGGAACAGCTCGCTGGAGGGGCCTGTGGAGACAACAGATGAGCACACGTTTGGGGTGAGGAGATGCTCTGCAGTGTGGGATGGGGGGACCAGGACACCTGCAAGAGGGTGGCGTGAATCCCTAGAGGACCAAGTGGGATGTGGGTTATATCATAGGGATGAAGGACAGACTCTCAGTGCCTCAGTTTCCCCTGTAGCAGCCCCTGGGGATTGTCACCATCTCACAGTTTGTTCCCATCCCATGGGCTGAGAAAAGGGATGTGGTGGGACCTGGCCTGATCTCTGTCCTTGCTGCCAGCAGGTCTCAGTAGCCAAACCAGCACTCAGGAGATGTAGGTTATACAATGGGGATGAAGGACAGGCTCTCAGTGCCTCAGTTTCCCCTGGGGATTGTCACCATCTCATGGGTTTGTTCCCCATCCCACGGGGTGAGAAAAGGGACCTGTTGGGACCTGCTGGGACCTGCTTCTGATCTCTGTCCTCGCTGCCAGCAGGTCTTGGTGGCCAAACCAGCGCTCAGGGGATGTGGGTTATACAATGGGAATGAAGGACAGACTCTCAGTGCCTCAGTTTCCCCTGTGGCAGCCCCTGGGGCTTGTCACCATCTCACAGTTTGTTCCCATCCCTGGTGGCACCTGGCCTGATCTCTGTCCTCGCTGCCAGCAGGTCTCGGTGGCCGTGGCCCTGGCTGTGTTCGCCTGCCTCTCCCTCTCTGTCATGCTCATCCTGCTCAACAAGTGCGGGCGCCGCTCCAAGTTCGGCATTAACCGTGAGTGCCCCCAGCCTGGTGACTCGATATTGGGGCTGTGACACGGGGACAGCCCGGTCCCCACGTCCCTGTGGCACCTGGCTCGGGTCACAGGTGTGGGAAGAGGGGCTGTGGGTGGGGGGACACCCGTGGAGAGGTGCTGGCTCCCCCGGGAGCGCGGGCAGCAGCTGCTAATTCACTCCTGGAATGGATTCAGCCTCTAAATGGTTTTGATCGGGCTGCCTGGCCCCCGGGGGCCGGACGAGCAGGGGGATGCTCGGCAGAGCCTGGCACTGGCTGCACAGGCTGGGGGGAGGAGGAGAGCTGGGGGACCCCCTGATGGCCTTGTCCTTGTCCCCACAAGGCTCAGCCGTGCTGGCCCGAGAGGATGACCTGGCCATGTCCCTGCACTTCATGAACCTGGGCAGCAGCCCCCTCTCCTCGGCTGAGAGCAAGCTGGAGGGGCTCAAGAGCAACTTCATCGAGAACCCCCAGTATTTCTGCAACGCCTGTAAGGCTTGGGCTGGGGACTGTGCTCCCCGAGCACCCCTCAGTGCTCACACCCGAGCTGGGGGGCACTGACGGGCGGGGGTCCCCCCAGGCGTGCACCACGTACAGAGGAGGGACATCGTGCTCAAGTGGGAGCTGGGCGAGGGCGCCTTCGGGAAGGTTTTCTTGGCCGAGTGCTACAACCTCCTCCCGGAGCAGGAGAAGATGCTGGTGGCCGTGAAGGTGAGGAGGGGGCAGGATGAGGGGGTGAGGGGGTCCCTGGGGTGGGTGTCACTTATGCCGTGTCCCCGCAGGCGCTGAAGGAGGTGACGGAAAGCGCCCGCCTGGATTTCCAGCGCGAGGCCGAGCTGCTGACGGTGCTGCAGCACGAGCACATCGTCAAGTTCTACGGCGTGTGCACCGAGGGCGAGCCCCTCATCATGGTCTTCGAGTACATGAAACACGGCGACCTCAACCGCTTCCTCAGGTGGGACAGGGGGGGGACAGGAGCCCCCCATCTGCCTCTCCATCAGCGCAGCCAGCCTGCTCCCTGCTAATGCAGCCCTCCTTGCAATATTGATTAGATTAGCTGTCTGAGAGGCTTAAATAGAGAGAGATTGGCCATCAGCTGGAATAAGCAGAGACTTTTCGATTGCCCCCCCAGGTATTGCTGCTAGACGGGGGGGGGGCTGCCAGAGGCATCGCTTTAGTGGCCGCGCGAGGAGCTCTGAGACGTGGCTTTTATGATTATTGTTATGGGAGTTGGCATTAATGGTTCTGCCGAGCAGAGCTCCCCCAGCCCCCGGCCACGGCCGCCCCGGCCGGGCTGTCAGCCGCGCTCGGCATCAAAGGCACCGAGGGCTGCGGGCGGGCGGAGCCGCGCTGGCCCCCGGCCGGGCTCGCACGCCCCGCTGCACGCACGGTGCTGCTTTCACACCCTGCCCGTGCGCCCTGGCACGCTGCCGTGTGCCCTGGCACACCGCCTTCCACCCTGAGACACAACCTCGCACCCTGACACGCTGCCTTGCGCCCCAATGCTCTGCCTTCTGCAGGGCCCATGTGTGTGCACACTCATGTGTGCCCTCCCCTGTGTGTGGACAGGTGTGTCTGCCCTCCATGTGTGTGTGCCCACTCCTGTGTGTGTGCCCTCCCCTGGAAAGGGGTAAAAAGGGGTAAAAAATACATGTGCACACACGTGTGTGCCCTCCCGTTGTGTGTGCACAGGTGTGTTTGCATAGGTGTGCATGCCCTCCTTGTGTGTGTGCGCCTTCCCTGTGTGTGTGCACAGGTGTGTGTGCCCTCCGTGTGTGTCGTGTCCAAGTGTGCGTGCCCTCCCTGTGTGTGTGCACAGGTGTGTGTGCCCTCCCTGTGTGTGTGCACAGGTGTGCATGCCCTCCTTCTGTGTGTGCACAGGTGTGTGCGCCCTCCACTGTGCATGCACACACGTGTGCCCTCTCTGTGGGTGTGCACACATGTGTGCCCTCCCCGTGTCTGTGCACAGGTGTGTGTGCCCTCCCCATGTGTATGTGCACAGATGTACCCTCCCTGTGCATGTGCACACACGTGTGCCCTCCCATGTGCATGCACGGGTGTGTGTGCCCTCCCTGTGCGTGTGCACATGCGTGTGTTCCCTCCCTGAGTGTGTACAGGTATGTGTGCCCTCCCTGAGTGTGTGCACAGGTGTGCCCTCCCCTGTGTGTGCACATGTGTGTGTATGTGCCCTCCCCTGTGCATGTGCACACACGTGTGCCCTCCCCTGTGCATGCACTGCTGTGCGTGCCCTCCTTGTGCGTGTTCCCTCCCTGTGTGTGTGCACAATTGCTTTATTAAGCTATATTGCACTAATCCCTACTAAATTACATATTAAAAAGAAAAAAGAAATTTCCATGTATTTCTATATATTTCTATATAGAAATATATTTCTCTATTTTTATATTTTATATATTTCAATATTTTATATATTTCGATATATAATATATATTTGTATATATTTAAATATATATTTTTCTATATATTTTCTATATATTTCTATATTTTTATATATTTATTTTTATATATTTCTCTACTATACTAAAGAAAAATCCATGACTGTCTCCAGACAGTCAGACACAGCTTTGAGTGATTGGCTAATCACTCAAAACAACTTTCACCCGTGTTTAATAATGAACTCACTTTGGGTAAACAATCTCCATAACACATTCCACGTGTGCAAAAACGGGAACAGTGAATAGAGACAATAATTGTTTTCTCTCCTTTTCTCTGTGTGGTGGTGGAGTCACCATCCCTGGATGTGTTTAAAACAAAGCCTGGATGTGGCACTGGGCGCCAGGGTTTAATTGAGGTGTTGGTGCTGGGTTGGACTCGATGATCTTGAAGGTCTCTTCCAACCCAGTGATTCTGTGCTTCTCACTGCCTTCCCAGGAAAAATGGGAATTTTTTGGAAAATTGGGAAGCTGTGCTCTCCCACCCACCCCACACTCCAAGCATCCCTCTGCCCCGCAGGTCCCACAGTCCCGATGCCAAGATCCTGGAGCAGGGCTCACTGCCATCCCAGAAAAATTGGGAATTTTTTGGAAAATCGAGAAGTTATGCTCTCTCCCACCCACCCCATGCTCCAAGCAGCCCCTGTGCCCTGCAGGTCCCACGGCCCCGATGCCAAGACCCTGGAGCAGGACTCACTGCCTTCCCAGGAAAAATGGGAATTTTTTGGAAATTTGAGAAGCTGTGCTCTCTCCCCACGCCCCAATCAGCCCCTGTGCCCCACAGATCCCACAGCCCTGATGCCAAGGTCCTGGAGCAGGGCTCACTGCCTTCCCAGGAAAAATGGGAATTTTTTTGAAATTTGAGAAGCTGTGCTCTCTCCCCACGCCTCAATCAACCCCTGTGCCCCACAGGTCCCACGGCCCCGATGCCAAGATCCTGGAGCAGGGCTCACTGCCTTCCCAGGAAAAATGGGAATATTTTGGAAAATTGAGAAGTTGAGCTCTCTCCCCACACTCCAATCAGCCCCTGTGCCCCACAGATCCCACAGCCCTGATGCCAAGATCCTGGAGAAGGACTCGCTGCCTTCCCAGGAAAAATGGGAATTTTTTGGAAATTTGAGAAGTTGTGCTCTCTCCCCACACTCCAATCAGCCCCTGTGCCCCACAGATCCAATTGCCCTGATGCCAAGATCCTGGAGCAGGGCAGCTGTGGGGCTCACTGCCTTCCCAGGAAAAATGGGAATTTTTTGGAAGATTGGGAAGTTGTGCTCTCTCCCACCCACCCCACACTCCAAGCATCCCTCTGCCCTGCAGGTCCCACGGTCCCGATGCCAAGATCCTGGAGCAGGACATGGGGCAGCCGTGGGGCTCACTGCCCTCCCAGGAAAAATGGGAATTTTTTGGAAAATTGGGAAGTTGTGCTCTCTCCCCACACTCCAATCAACCCCTGTGCCCCACAGATCCCACGGCCATGATGCCAAGGTCCTGGAGCAGGACTCGCTGCCTTCCCAGGAAAAATGGGAATATTTTGGAAAATTGGGAAGTTGAGCTCTCTCCCCACACTCCAATCAGCCCCTATGCCCCACAGATCCCACAGCCCTGATGCCAAGGTCCTGGAGAAGGACTCGCTGCCTTCCCAGGAAAAATGGGAATTTTTTGGAAAAATGGGAATTTTTTTGAAATTTGAGAAGCTGTGCTCTCTCCCCACACCTCAATCAACCCCTGTGCCCCACAGGTCCCACGGCCCCGATGCCAAGATCCTGGAGCAGGGCCCGGGGCAGCCGCGGGGCCCGCTGGCGCTGGGGCACATGCTGCACATCGCCACGCAGATCGCCTCGGGCATGGTGTACCTGGCCTCCCTCCACTTCGTGCACCGGGACCTGGCCACCCGCAACTGCCTGGTGGGCCACGAGCTGGTGGTGAAAATCGGCGATTTCGGCATGTCCCGGGACATCTACAGCACCGACTATTACCGGGTGAGCTGCTCCTGCCTCCCCTTTGCTCTGGGTTGGGAGGCCACACTCGATTTCCCTCGTGGCTGTTTCCTCCCACCCCTTCTCCTCACATCCATATTTAACCAGAGAATGGGTTGGAAGGGATGCTTGGAAGCCATCCAGCTCAACCTGCAGGGATGCTTTCCAAAAGAACAGGTTGCTGGCTCCAAGTCCTGACCTTGAGTATCTCCAGGGATGGGGCAGCCACAGCTTCTTCTCGGGGCATCACCGCCCTCAGAGTAAAAACTTTCTTCCTAACATCAAACCTGGGGATTGAGGGATGAGGGAAGGGAAGCAGGAGGGTCCCTGCCGTGCTGACAGCCCTGCTGTGGGCAGGTGGGGGGCAGGACCATGCTGCCCATCCGCTGGATGCCTCCTGAGAGCATCCTGTACCGCAAATTCACCACCGAGAGCGACATCTGGAGCTTCGGCGTGGTGCTCTGGGAGATCTTCACCTACGGCAAGCAGCCCTGGTACCAACTGTCCAACACTGAGGTGAGCGAGCTGGGGGCAAGGAGGTTGGTAACACTCCCAGAGCAGGGCAGGGAGGATGGTGACAACCCCCAGAGTGGGGCTAGGATGGTGGCAGCCCCCAAAGCAGGGCAGGGAGGATGGTAACAGCCCCTGGGGGTACCCAGTATGGGACAAAGAGGATGGTGACACCCCCAAAGTGGGGCAAGGAGGATGGTAGCAGCCCCCTGGGGGTACCCAGAGCAGGGCAGGGAGGGTGGTAACAGCCCCCAGAGTGGGGCAAGGAGGATGGTGACAGCCCCAGAGCAGGCAAGGAGGATGGTAGCAGTCCCTGAGGGTACCCAGAGCAGGGCAAGGAGGATGGGAACAGCCCCCCAGAGGTACCCAGAGCAGGGCAAGGGGGCTACCCAGAGTGGGGCAAGGAGGATGGGATGGTAACAGCCCCCTGGAGGTACCCAGAGTGGGGCAAAGAGGATGGTAACAGCCCCAAAGTGGGGCAGGAAGGATGGCAACAGCCCCTGGGAGCACCCAGAGTGGGGCAAAGAGGATGGTAACAGCACCCCCAAGGGGTACCCAGAGTGGGGCAAGGAGGATGGGATGGTAACAGCCCCTGGGGACACCCAGAGCAGGGCAGGGAGGATGGTAACAGTCCCAGAGTGGGGCAGGGAGGATGGTAACAGCCCCCAGAGTGGGGCAAAGAGGATGGGAACAGCCCCCCCAAGGGGTACCCAGAGCAGGGCAAGGGGGCTACCCAGAGTGGGGCAAGGAGGATGGGATGGTAGCAGTCCCTGAGGGTACCCCGAGTGGGGCAGGGAGGATGGTAACAGTCCCAAAGTGGGGCAAAGAGGATGGTAACATCCCCCAGAGTGGGGCAAAAAGGATGGGAACAGCCCCCCCAAGGGGTACCCAGAGCAGGGACTCCCGTCTCCACTCCTGTCCCCTCAGGCCATCGAGTGCATCACGCATGGCAGGGAGGATGCTAACAGATTCTGGGGTACCCAGATTGGGGCAGGAGGATGGTAACAGCCCCAGAGCAGGCAATGAGGATGGTAACACCCCCCCCCAAGGGTTACCCAGAGCAGGGGCTCCCATCTCCACCCCTGTCCCCGCAGGCCATCGAGTGCATCACGCAGGGCCGGCAGCTGGAGCGGCCCCGCACGTGCCCCTCCGAGGTCTATGGCATCATGCAGAGCTGCTGGCACAGGGAGCCCCAGCAGCGCCAGCCCATCAAGGAGATCCACAGCCGCCTCCAGGCCCTCGTCAAGACACCCCCTGTCTACCTGGACATCCTGGGCTGAGCGGGGACCCCCTGGCACCCTCTGCTCCCTGCTGTTCCCCTGCCTGCCCTGCTGCCCGGGGCATGGCTTTGCCCCTCACAGCCCTGGACTGATGCCCCGAGGAGGGGGAGAAGCCTGAAATGTTATTTATAGTGCAAAATGCCAGCTCACTCCCAGGAAAGGGGGGCTGGAGGGCTGTGGCACCCCTGTGTGGCTCCTTGGCACTCCCACGGTGCCAGGATGGAGGCTCTTGGCTCAGGGTGGGCAGAGCTGGGAGAGCCCAGCATGGGGAGGAGCTGGGCGGGCTCAATTCTACCCCAGGGGAGTTGGGATTGCCCTGTGCCCACCTGCTCTGCAGCAAAACCAGTCACTAATAAACTGTGTCTCCCCTGCACTCCCCCTGCGTTCTCCGGGGTGGGATGGGGCCATTTTTGGGGGAAAAAAGGGATTTTCGTATCAGGGAAGCTGCCCTGGCTGGGGGAGAGGAGCTGGAGGGGAGGTGCCGTGCCAGGGATCCTCCCAGGGTGTGAATCAAAGCTCACAGATGCCCGGGGTGCTGTGTTTGGTGGCCCCATCCCCAGCCCACCAGGGATGGTTTGGGCTGTGCCATGAGGAAAATTTTGGGCAGAATCCAGGGATTCCTGTGCCACACCCTGGCCTGAGGAATCTCCTTGCCGAGGGCTCTGCAGGTGGAGGATGGGACTTGGCAGCACAAACCCATCCCCCCAAAAGCGTGACATCCCCCCTTCTCTGTGTCCTCTCCTCGGAACCAGGGGTTATCACATGCCCTGTAGCATCCACTCCATCATTCCCCCTCAGGCTCTCCAGCCGCCTTGGTAATGGTTGAGACCTGGATTTGACCATAATGGAGCTGAATTGATTTCATCTGGATAATTAGGCAGCACAGGCAGAGCCCTGGCAGCTCCTTTGTTACCCCCTGTGACCCGAGATAAGCAGGAGGGAAGCGAGGTCGCGGGGGAAACTGAGGCACGGCGCAAGGTGGGAGCGGTCAGGGGGTCTGTGGTGAGGTCTGTGGAGGGGTTTGGGGCTGGCATGGCACCAGGCTGTGCCCTGTGCTGGTGTGGCACAATGACAACAGGGGGAAGTGGGAGCTCCCAGCCTGTAATTCACCCCAGGTCAGGCCCCTCTGGCTCTCCTGGACCTTTGCTGAGGGTGCTGCCCCGGGAGATGGGGACCTGGCATGGGCAGCTCTGGCTCTGCTGGAGCTCAGCCCTGCTGGCAGAGCCCCCCACCTGCTTCCTTGGGGTCTCTAATCGCTGCCCACGCTGATTTATGACCCTTTTTTTCCCTCTTATCTAATTTGAGCAAGGAACTAGATTACAACCTTGAGCTTTTCCAGCCCCGTGCTGGAGATTGCCGCAGAGCAATGCCCCAAAAGGACCTTGTGTGGTGGCGGCACCCCCTCTCCAAACAGGGTGGGCTTCCCTGTTTCTGCTCCTCAGATTCCTTCATGGCATGGCAATGCCTCAATCTCCCTCGTGGGCGTGGCCGTGCCTCAGTTTCCCCCTTAGTGCGGTCAGGGAAGAGTTAAGGGTTCACCCCGCGATCGATTTTATCCCCCCAGCCCCTCCCTGCTGCCGAAGTTTCTCCATTTCAGTGCTCCGGGGGGAGCGGTAATGGACTCTGGCAATGAGGTAATTAACGGCTCCGCTCCCTGGCGGGGCTGCCGCCCCAGCGGCACCGGGGCCTGGCCCTGCTCACCCCGTTTCGGCGGGGCTGGGGCTCCCCGGGCCCGATTCTGCTTCGTTCTGTATCGCCACTCACATCCTGCAGTGCCTGTGCCACCCTCCCGCGCCCTGGTGCCACCAGCTCTGAGCATGGCAGGGTTGGGTTTGCCCTTTAGAGGGTCCCCAAAAGCTCCTGAGGGGACCCCAAAAGGCTCAGTGATGGGTTTGGGGTCCCCTTCTGCCCGATTCTGCTTCGTTCTGTATCACCATTCACATCCTGCCCTGCCTGTGCCACCCTCTCGTGCCCTGGTGCCACCAGCTCCGAGCATGGCAGGGTTGGGTTTGCCCTTTAGAATGTCCCAAAAAGCTCCTGAGAGGACCCCAAAAGGCTCAGTGATGGGTTTGGGGTCCCCTCCTGCCCCATTCTGTATCACCATTCACATCCTGCCCTGCCTGTGCCACCCTCCCGTGCCCTGGTGCCACCAGCTCCGAGCATGGCGGGGTTGGGTTTGTCCTTTAGAGGGTCCCCAAAAGATCCTAAGGGGACCCTAAGAGGCTCAGTGATGCGTTTGGGGTCCCCTTCTGCCTGATTCTGCTTCATTCTGTATCACCATTCACATCCTGCCCTGCCTGGTGCCCTCCTGCGCTCTGGTGCCACCAGTTCTGAGCATGGCAGGGCTGTGTTTGCCCTTTAGAAGGTCCCCAAAAGCTCCTGAGGGCACCCCAGTTCCGCTCTAAGAGGCTCGGTGATGGGTTTGGGGGAGCTGAGGATGCAGCTGGATCCCAGCCCTGGGAGAGATGGGCTCAGCACAGCCCCAACCACACCAAAGTGCACTCGGGGGTCTCGGTCCTCTCCTCCTCTGGGGGTCCCGGGGGTGCTGCAAAGGCATCTGAGCACTGAAGTGCCCCTGGAATGTCCCCGAGCAATATTTCCCCCCCTTGCCCGGGGGACGCCTTAAAAAGCATTGGAAGGAGGGGTCACTTCCCCGGCATATCCTCAGCTCCGGATGTCCCCAGCTCGTCCCATCTCCGATATCCTCTCCCATTCCAGGGCCCCGCAGCCCGCCACGTTCCTCATTCCCTGCTCCGGGAAGCGCCGTTTTGGGGGAGCCCCAGCTGCGGGTGGGCTCGATCCTAATGGAGACCCCGGGAGAGGAACGGCGAGGGGGGCGGGCAGGCGGGTCTCGCTGGGATGTGAAAATCGTTGTGAGTGATTAGAGCTGTTCCTGTAACGAGCAGAGCAATTAACGGCGCCTCGGGAGCCGCTAATGTGTGCTGGGGGTGGGGGGCAGCTGAGCTGCCTGTCCGGGGGTCCCGGGGTCGGGGGAACACGTGGGGATCTCGGGATGAGGGGAGGGGGGTCAGGAATCCGGGATTTAATTGTGATTTTTGGGATGCAGAGGTGGGAAATGGCTGAGAATCCGGGGGTGTGGGGGTGATGCCAGGATATGGGGGTGATGTGTGGGGGTGATCCCAGGATATGGGGTGATGTGTGGGGGTGATCCCAGGATATGGGGTGGTGTGTGGTCAGGGATCCTGGAATGCAGGGGAACACACGGCCTGGGATCCTGGGGTGTCTGGGGTGAGGGGGTGACTCGTGCCTGCAGCTCTGGGATCCTCAAAAGTGGAGATGCTGTGTGCCCGGGATGGGGGGACACTGTGCCTGGGTTGGGGGGACACTGTGCCCGGGATGGGGGGACACTGTGCCCGGGATGGGGGGACACTGTGCTGGAATGGCGGGGGGGGAGATGTGCACCTGAGATTTGGGGATGCAGGGATGATGTGCCCCTGGGATGCAGGGATGATGTGCCCCTGGGATTATGGGATGCAGGGAGGATGCCCTGGGATGTAGGGATGATGTGTCCTTGGGATATTGGGGTGCAGGGATGATGTCCTGGGATGTTGGGATAAAGGGATGATGTGTGCCTGGGATTGAGGGATGCTGTGCCCAGGATGTCGGGACACAGGGATGATGTCCCTGGGATGCAGGGTTGATGTCCTGGGTTGTTGGGATGCAGGGATGATGTCCTGGGTTGTTGGGATGATGTACCAGGGACATTGGGATGTTGGGATGCTGTGCCTGGGGTGTTGGGATGCAGGGATGCTGTGTGCCCAGGATGTTGGGATGCAGGGACTATGAGACCCTGGGATGCAGGGAGGATGTCCCTGGGATGCAGGGGTGCTGTGCCAGGGACATTGGGATGCAGGGAGGCTGTCCCTGGGATGCAGGGATGATGTGTCCTTGGGATATTGGGGTGCAGGGATGATGTCCTTGGGATGCAGGGATGCTGTGCCAGGGACATTGGGATGCAGGAATGATGTCCTGGGATGCAGGGAGGATGTCCTGGGATGCAGGGATGACGTGCCCAGGATGTTTGGATATCCTGGGATGTAGGGATGTTGTCCTGGGATGCTGGGATGATGTACCAGGGATATCAGGATGCAGGGATGCTGTGCCTGGGGTGTTGGGATGCAGGGATGATATCCTGAGATGTTGGGATGCAGGGACCATGCATCCCTGGGATGGAAGGATGATGTCCTGGGATGTTGGGATGATGTGGCCAGGATGTTGGGATGGAGAGATGATGTCCTGGGATGCAGGGATGCTGTGCCTGGGTTGTTGGGGTGCAGGAATGCTGTGCCCAGGTTGTTGGGGTGCAGGGATGATGTGTCCCTGGGATGCAGGGATGCTCTGCCCAGGGTGTTGGGGTGCAGGGATGATGTCCTGGGATGCAGGGATGCTGTGCCCAGGGGTGTTGGGGTGCAGGGATGCTCTGCCCAGGGATGTTGGGGTGCAGGGATGATGTCCTAGGATGCAGGGATGCTGTGCCCAGGGATGTTGGGGTGCAGGGATGCTGTGCCCAGGGATGTTGGGATACAGGGATGCTGTGCCCAGGTTGTTGGGGTGCAGGGATGCTGTGCCCAGGTTGTTGGGGTGCAGGGATGCTGTGCCCAGGGTGTTGGGCACCAACCCCAGGCTCTGCTCTGCTGCCAGCAGCCGCTGCCCTGAAGCCAGAGGACACCCTGGCCCCCACATGCCCTCACCACAGAGCAGCTGCTCCTTGCTCAGGGGGTCCCTTCGCTTGCCCCAGCCCTGGAGAACAACCCAGGTCAGGCCCTGGGGAAGGGGACACCCTGAGGGGCTGCACCAGGATGTCCCCAGAGACCCCTCCCCATCCAGCACTCTGTGAGAGCAGTCCCGCCGCTGCTGCTCTGCCAAAACCCTCTGGTTTCTGGACAGAAGCGAAAAAAAAAAAGAAAAAAAGAAAAAAATAATTAAGGGGATTTTTTTTTATTTTTTTCCCTTTTCCGTAGTTGACTCCACGTCCAAACTTCCTGAGAGCAGCTCCAGCCCTCCCTCCGCTTCCGACGGCCGCGCTGCGCCATCCCGGCCGGCCAGGCCAGCCCTGCCCCTGCCCCTGCCTGCCACCGCGGCCCGGCCAGGTGAGTGTCACTGTCCCCACCGGGGTGCCACTGTCCCCACCTCAACCTGCTGGGCCACCTTGGGGAGGTGGCGCTGTCCCCTGCCGGGCGCTGTGCGAGGGGACGGTCCCCATCGCCCTGGGGGACACGGGAGGGCGCAGCGACAGCGGGTGGGGAGTGGGACAGCGCTGCGACATCCCTTTGGTGACCCCAAAGCTGCCCCTGTCCCTTTCCCTGCCCCTGCCTCGGCCCCGTGCCCCCCTCGCCCTTCCCCAGCCCCATCCCTGCGGAGGAAACGCGTCAGCCCCCGGGCCGTGCGGAGGAAGCGCCGGGGCACAGATAGTGACATTGGGGGGGACAGCAGTGTCCCCAGCAGGGACAGCGCAGGGCAGCTCCTCTGCCCTCACCCCACACTCTGCTTTCAGCCCCATCACCCTCGGGATGCTCCTCATCCCACCCGGGGGGTTCTTAGGGACACACTGGGGAGGGCAGTGCTGGGTCTGGGGGTGCTTTTTGCCGTTTTGGGGGGGTCTTTCCCTCGGAGAGGAGCAGATGGGACGTGCCGGCCCCGTTTGATGACTCCTTGCTTTTCCTGCCAGCATCTCCCCGTGGTTCCTGTTTTTCACAGCAATGTGGGACCCCCCTGCTGCTGGAAGAGGGGGATGAGGCTGGGGATGAACTCGGGGTTCCCCTGAGGATGAACTCGGGGTTCCCCTGAGGATGAGGCTGGGGATGAACTCGGGGTTCCCCTGAGGATGAGGTTGGGGATAAACTCGGGGTTCCCCCGAGGATGAGGCTGCGGATGAACTCGGGGTTCCCCTGGCTCTCCCCCCTCAGCAGGGTCCATGGGAGGGAATTCTGGCAGCGGATGAGCAATTAATTCCTCCCTGCCGGGAGTTGAAGGGAAATGGGGGGAAACTTTCCCACTGACAATTTTTCCACCCCAAACCGGATGCTCTGGCCCCAAAACGCAACGCGGGCTCTGCTGAGGGGGGAGGACGAACCCAGGGAGCACCTTTGGGGTATCCTATGGCTGGAACAGCAAGGAAGCCCCGGTAAATCCAGCTGTGCTGACCAGGAAACCTCTGTTTCCTCCTTGGCACACGGCAGCCCTGCCCCGAAACGCTGATCCCGGTAAACATCACACCCGCCACTGCATGCTCGAGGGTCGCCGGCCCTCCCAGCCCGGCCCCCGGCTGGAAACGCTCCCAGAGCCGCCCCGGCAGAGCCAGACCCTCTGTGGGTTGAGCAAGAAGCTGCTGGATCCAGGAAACTCAGCTGGGAATAAACACAGAGCGAGTTGAAGTGGGGCCGTGCGGAGCCGTGCCAGGGCTGGAGGCGCCGTGCCCGGCCCCACCCTGGCACCCCGGGCATCGCCGCCTTAGCATGGGGTGCTCAGAACAGGTCGGGGTGATGCTCCAGATGTGCCCCGAGGTGTCTCGGGATGCTGGGATGAGGCTGGAGGGGCCACCCAGGCTGCTGAGCGGCCGTGCCTCAGTTTCCCTTTGGCAAAGGCTCCAGGAACAGCGGGGCCGGGGCTGTTTTTGGGGATGGAGGAATGCAAAGCCAGCCCTGCAGGGAGGTCGGACGTGGGGCTGGGCCCGGGGGCGGTGGGTGGGGAGCGGGAATGTGCGGAGGCGCGGGGTGAAGCCGCTCTCTCCGTGCAGGATGCTGCTGCGGGCCGCGGTGCTGGCGGTGCACGCCGGGCTCCTGGCTGCGCTCCGGCCCGGAGACCCCAATGTGTGCAGCTACTGGGAGAGGTAGGACTGAGGGGACAGGGGAGGGGGACAGAGACAGCCCTGGGGTCTGCCAGGACCTGCAGTCACCCCGAATTCCCCCCATCTGCAGCTTCACGGCGCCGGTGAAGGAATCCTACACCAAACCTCATGTGGTGCCCTCCAGCCAGCCCTGCCCCGGGGGGCTGGGGCTCCCCCTGCCCTGCCCGCAGCACAGGTGGGAGCACCCCCAGAGCCCCTCGGGGACCGCAGGGTGTCCCCAGGGCCGTGGGGGGCTGGAGGGGGACAAGGACAGTGAGGCTGGAGGGGGACTGTCCCAGTGCAGGGTGTCCCCATGGTCGTGGGGACAGGGGGAATGTCCCAGTGCAGGGTGTCCCCAAGGGCAGGGGGGACTGGAGGGGGGCTGAAGAGGGATTATCCCAGCACAGTGTGTCCCCAAGACCCTGGGAGGACTGGAGGGGACTGGGGGGGCTGGGAGGGCTGTCCCAGTGCAGGGTGTCCCCAGGGGCAGGGAGGATAGGGGGACAGGGGGGGCTGTCCCAGTGCAGGGTGTCCCCAGGGGCAGGGAGGACTTGAGGGGGACTGTTCCCAAGGCCAGAGGGGCTGTCCTCAAGCCTGTCCCCAAGGGCAGGGGGCACAGGGGGTCTGGGAGGGCTGTCCCAATGCAGTCTGTCCCCAAGGCCAGGGGGGCTGACCCAGCTCAGGTTGTCCCCAAGGGCAGGGGGCACAGGGACACTGGGGGGGCTGTCCCAACTCAGGCTGTCCCCAAAGCCCTGGGAGGACGGGAGGGGGACTGTCCCCAAGGCCAGGGGGCTGTCCCAGCTCAGGCTGTCCCCAGTCCCTGGTATCAGGGCTGTCCCCAAGGCCAGGGGGCTGTCCCAGCTCAAACTGTCCCCAAGGCCAGGGGCACAGGGACACTGGGGGGCTGTCACAGCTCAGTCTGTCCCCAGTCCCGGGCAGACAGCACTCTCATGGTGTCCCCTGGTGGCACAGGGTGCTGTACCGCACCGAGTACCGCCTGGCCGTGCGCACCGACTACCGGCGGCGCTACCAGTGCTGCCAGGGCTACTACGAGAGCCGCGACTCGTGTGTCCGTGAGTGGGGCCGGGGCTCGGGGGGGCCCTGGGGCGGTGTCCCCCTGCGGGGTGTCTCCAGAGCTCCCTGGGGACGCTCCGTGCCGTGTCCCCGCAGCTCACTGCAGCCAGGAGTGCGTCCATGGGCGCTGCGTGGCACCCGAGCTGTGCCAGTGCGAGCCGGGCTGGCGCGGGCCCAGCTGCTCCAGCGGTGAGGGCACAGCTGGGTGGGCACAGCTGGGGTGGGCATAGATGGAGTGGGTGGGCACAACTGGGGTGGGCACAGCTGGAGTGAGTGGGCACAGCTGGAGTGAGCGGGCACAGCTGGGGTGGGTGGGCACAGTGGGGTGGGCACTCTCATCTGGGGGGGGCAGATGGGGCACTGGGCTCCTCTGTAGGGCTGGGCAGCCATGGTGGGGTACCCAAAGGGTTAATGGGGATGGGATTGGGATGGGATTGGGGTGAGGAGTGCACAGAATGGGATGGGATGGGATGGGATGGGATGGGATGGGGTGGGATGGGGATGGATAATGGGATGGGATGGGATGGGGTGGGATGGGGATGGATAATGGGATGGGATGGGATGGATGATAGGATGGGCTGGGATGGGGATGGAGATTGGGATGGGGAGGAAGAGGGGATGGGAGCAGGGATAGGATGGATGGGAA
>JAWWMQ010000113.1:5271735-5283058 GCA_035047885.1 Chlorospingus flavigularis
CGGCCGAGGGGGCTGCGCCCCAAAACTCGGGGGGCTCCACCGGTCCCCACTGGGGGACACCGGAGCCTCCACGTAACCCACGGGAGCCGCTCCCTGACCACCGCGGGGTTTTTTTCAGCGCCAGAGCCGGTGACAGAGGTGCCGAATTCGCAGCCCCGAGGGCGCGGGGGCCCCGAAGGTGAGTACGGGGGCGGGGTTGGGAGGTCGGGAACCGGCTCGGCCTGACCCCTACTTGTGCCCCGGCAGATGTGGCTCCTGCCCGGGGCACCGCGGTCCCATCGCAGCCCTGCACCCCTTGCCTGACTCTGGTGCTCCTGGCCCTGCTCTGGATCTGACCCCGGCGCTGCCCCTGCCGGGGGGATGGGCTCCTCTGCCCCAAGGCCGCTTCCAGACTCTTCCTCCCAGCCAAACCCCCGAGCCCGTGGGGCAGCCCCAGGCCATGACCCGCCTGCTGGACCTCCGCAAAGCCGAGCTGGGGCCGGGAGCTCCGGGCTGGAAGGTGAGGGGCAGCGGGGGTTCTGGAGCGCTGGGTGAGCGCCTGCGTGCTGCCCTGGAGCATCCCTGGACGGGCTCTCTCTCTGCCAGGGCCATCGCATCGCCGCACGCCGGGATTGCCGAGAGTCCCCGCGCTGGGATTGCCACATCCCGGCACTGCCCCACCGGCCACCGGCTCGGCGCTGGGGTCCCCTCAGCGAACGCCTGCTCTGCCCCACGGCCACCACCTCATCTCGTGCCTTTCCCCACGGACCCCCTCCCCTGGGGCCCAGGGACCCCCGAGCCCGGAGCGGGGCAGCAGCTCCGATGGCGGCATCGGCCGCTCTGCCGTGTCCTCCTGCAGCGAGGACACGCTGATCTGTCTTCTGGGAAGACGCCTTCCTCCGTGCCCTCGGTTTGGTTTTAACCCTTGGTAGTGACTGAGCAATACAATATTTGCAAGATCGCTGCGCCCCGGCTGTGCAGCCCCTGCCGTGCCCCTGCCCGTGCCCCCCAACCCTGCAGGGGTGCCAGGGTGGCTTCTCCAGGGTGTCCCCTCCAGGGTGTCCCCTCCAGGGTGTCCCTGCCCCTCGCTCCCTGCACAGCCCTCATGGCCTTAATTGCAGCAGTTTGATATTGAGTCGTCAGCTCCTGTCACCGGAGAGCTTTAATTACAGACGAGCTGCTGGTAATTAACACCTGGTGGTGGCATGAGCGCTGGGAGAGGGGGTGAGGAGGCAGTGGGCTTGGGGGGTCACTCACCCAAAGCCCCCAGCCAGCACCCTGGTCACTTTTGCCACCTTTGGGTGTGGTTGGGGTGCCCCCAGCTCTCTGTCCATCTCTCCATCTGCTGTGCACCCCATAAGATGCCCAAAATAGGGGGTGTGGGGAGCTGCAGGGTTTCCCCCTTCCCGAGTGGAATGGAGTTCAGCCCCCACTGATCTCATGGCACAACCGGGTCCCTGTCAGAGTCATGTCTCTGCCACATGCCCCAGCCTTGCCAATTGGCAGGAGACTTCCCTGATGCTCTCAGTCCCCCATCCCATGAGTGCAGCCCCCCACTCACCCTCCTGAGGGGCCCAAACCCCACCCTGGGGCCGCCTGCAGCAGGGCCCCCCCAGCCCCTGGCCGTGCAGGCGTTGCCGGCCGCCTGCCGCAGTGGTGCCGGGCACGTCAGACAGGTTTTATGGCTTCTGGGAGAGAGAAGCTGCTTGGCAAGAGGCTGAGAGAGAAAGCATCGACCGTGCCGCTCCCCTCCCCCCCAGCTCGGCTGCCTGCCCTTCCCCCACTGCACCCCATTGCCCTGCATGGTGGGGTACCCATCCCCCTGGGGGACACAGGGGCTGCCGGGTGCAGGGGGACATCTCCTGTGGGACCCTCCCCTCGCCAGGAGGGGTGAGACCATCCTGGGGGGCATCGTACCCCAGGGACCCCCATGTAGGGTGCTGGGTGGGGCATCCCCCAAAGTACCCACCTGGGGGGATGCTGGGGGGCAATGGGGCCTGTAGGGCTGGTGGGTGGGGATACCAGGGGTGATGGTGATTGTGGGATCCCAATGCAGCGATTTCAGGGGGCTGTACCCTGTGGGACCCCCATGTAGGGATTCCAGGGGGCTGTACCCTGTGTAACCTCCATGCAGGGATTCCAGGGGGCTGTACCTGGCAGGACCCCCATTCAGGGTTTCCAGGGAACAACCATAACCTGCAGGACCCCTGTGAAGAAATTCCAGGGGACAACCATGCCCTGTGGAATCCCCATGCAGGAATTCCAGGGGTCTGTACCCTTTGGGACCCCCATACAGGGATTCCAGGGGGCTTTACCCTGTGGGACCCCCATTCAGGGTTTCCAGGGGACAGCCATGCCTGTGGGACCCCCATACAGGGATTCCAGGGGACCATGCCCTGTGGGACCCCCGTGCAGGGATGCTGAGTGGGGGCATCCCCCAAAGAACCCCAATACAAAGATTCTGGGGCACAGCTGTGCCCTACAGCCCCCCCTGTGCAGGGATATTGGCAAGCTGTGCCTTGCAGGAACCCATGCAGGCATTCCAGGGGGGTCTGCCCATTGCACTACCCCTTCCCCAGACCCTCAGGGACTCCCAGACAAGGCCAAGGGGATGCTGTGGGACCCCCAGAATGGCTGCTAGCTCTGGGCCCTGTCCTTGAGCTGGTGTTGTTTGGTATGCAGGAGCTGCCACCAGCTTCAAATCCCATCGACTTCCAATGAGCAATGCCATCAATAACGGCTAATTGATGGCGCGGCCGCTCCAAATCAGATTCCCCGTCCCCTGAATCCAATTGATGGCTCCGCACCCCGCAGCCGCCGCGGCAGAAATTGAATCTATTCAAGGAATGGGCTCCATTAGCCCATCCCTTCTGTCTCGCCACCCCCCTGCCTTGGGCACCCCCTCTTCAGTGCCACCCACGCCAGCTGAGTGTGGGGTGCCCGTGGGGAGGAGTGTGGGGTGAGGATGTGGGGTGCCCCAGGTGGGTGGGAGTTAAACCTTCAGAAAGTGGGAAGGGGAAATTTATCACCTGGCATAGCAAGTGATGGGAAATGGTAATAGCAGCAGGGAGATGGAGAGCAGGATAAAGAGCCGTGTCGTGCCAGGGGCTGGGAGCCACAGCAGGCACTGAGGAGGGAGCACAGCGTGGCCGTGCCCACCCCATGGCCTGGCTCACTGTCACAGCAGGGATTGTGGCACTAGGATGAGCCTGCTGGGCACAATCCCTTTATTTCTGGGGTGTTCCCGCTCCTGGAAGATCCCTCACCCAGCCACGCTGCCCCCACCCAACCCTGCTGTGGCCTCAAAGACCCCTCATCACCCCAGCACGAGGATAAAATCAGATTCTGCAGCTGTCCCAGGGTGGCCAGGACACACAGGGGACACAGGGCACGGTGCCCCTCTCCGAGGGCTGACGGGGGGAGCACAGCCCCCCAGGGCAGTGGGGTCCATCCCTGCCTGTTCCCCATGGGCGAAGGGCAACAGCGGCAGCGCCCACCCCGGAGCTGTCGAGAGCATCCCGGAGATGGGAAATGGCTCCGTGTCACCATGGAAACGGGGCCACTGGCTCGACATGCCGAGGGGACACGTGTGCTGAGGGGACAGGCACGCTGAGCCCTGAGGAGCAGGGCACTGGGAGCGCCAGGCATTGGGCACCATGGACTGGGCAGCGGGCGGTGGGCACAGGACCCTGAGAGCCCATCACCCACCTCGGGCCAGCTCCCTCATCACCCACTCTCAGGGATGCCACCTCTTCGTGATGCCACCTCTTTGGGATGCCACCTCTTCATGGTGCCACCTCCTTGTGATGCCCCCGTGGCCGGGCAGCTCCAGAGCCCCGCAGCAGGGCTGAGCAGGGGGTGCAGGGGCTGGAGCAGCCGTTCCCCGAGCAGCCTCCTGATGATGTGCATCGTCAAGGTTATCATTGAGCAAAACACTCAGCGGGGGCTTGGAGGGAGCCGGCCCGCGCCGCTTAATTAACCGGAGCTGCACGCGCCGAGCCCGCTCCTGCCATAGCAATGAGGGCACGGGCACTGGCACAGGCGGGGGCTGGCACATCCCACCTGCATGCCCAGGGGGCTGGGAGAGCAGCTGGCCGGTCCCTGCTGCCAGGTGTGCCCGCTCCAGGGGCCAGGGTGGCAGTGGGTGTGTGTGAGACAGCCTGGCACCGGTGGGTGTGCACGTGCAGGGGTGTAGGCACAGATGTTGCCTGTGCAATCACCGTTCTGGGCCAGGGTGGCTGTTTGTCCGTGGCTGTGTCCGTCTGTCCTGTCTTGCCTGTGCCCTTGTACGTGCTGGAGTGTGATGTAATCCTGCTGGACAATAATCCTGCTGGGCAATGTCACAGCAGGGATGGGCAGGAGCTGCCCTTGCTGCCAGCTCTGCTTGGAGCTGCTGCATGGTCCCCGTGCTGGGACAATCTCTGCATCCCTGGGGAGAATGATTAGGACTTCACTGGGTGGGTGCAAATGACACAGGGCACCACCCCAGCACAGTGTCCCTGTCTCCAGGGCAGCCAGACAGTGGGGGCAGAGGTTGGGGCAGGTGCCCACCCAGGGCAGCACCTCCCAAGGGTGCCCAAGCGGATGCTGAGGTGCCCTGTGCCAGGCTGTCACCAGGCTCATGGCCTCTCCATCAGAAGGATGCTGTGGGGATGGTGGAGGTGGAGCTCTGGAGCATCTTGGGCCTTGCTCCCCACATCCACCACGTGCCCTGTGCTCCTTTGATCCTCAAGCTGCTAACGAGCTTCCCTGGCAAAGAGCTCGTTAGCCAGGGCAGAGCCTGAGCTGCCTGACCAGCACCAGGGCAGCTCCTCGGGTGCCCAGGGACAGGGACAGGCCAGGCCAGTCCCAGCAGCTGGCACGAGGACTGGCTGCTGTGGCCAGCCCGTGGCCAGAGGCAAGAGCAGCACAGGTGGGTGGATGCTCTGAGTTATTGAGCACAGGAGCACAAAGTGGCTGCGACAGCAACAGCTGCATGGGGGGCATGGGGCCATGCTCTCAGTCAGGCATGGGACCCCCAGCTGGCCCAGATGGAGCAGCTGGACAGTGCCAGGCTGCAGGGACACTGCACACACCCAGGGTCCTCTGCCAGCCCCTCGGGTGGCAGCTGCCAGCAGCACAGGGCACCCCACACCTGCCAGCAGCACGAGGCACCCCATACCTGCCAGCAGCACGGGGCACCCCACACCTGCCAGCAGCACAGGGTACCCCACACCTGCCAGCAGCACGGGGCACCCCATACCTGCCAGGAGCACGGGGCACCCTACCCCTGCCAGCACCTCCTGGTGCTCTCCTGGCAGTGCCAGCAGCACCTCCTGCCCTGTCCCCTGTCCAGCACCCAGCTCCCATCACCTGGCCAGCAGCACAGGCCTGGGGCAGCTGCAGTCAGTGGAGGGAACCCCCATTTTCTCTGTACCCCCAGACCCTCTGGTGAGCCATTTCTGGTGAGCCAGTGAGGGGGAACTCCCATTTCTGGTGAACCATTTCTGGTAAGCCACTTCTGGTGAACCCCCATTTTCTCTGTGTCCCCAGCCTCTCTGGTGAGCCATTTCTGGTGAGCCCATGGAGGGAGCCCCCATTTCTGGTGAGCAATTTCTGGTGAGCCAGTGGAGGGAACTCCCATTTATTCTGTGCTCCCAGACCCTCTGGTGAGCCATTTCTGGTGAGCCAGTGGGGGGAACTCCCATTTCTGGTGAGCCATTTCTGGTGAGCCAGTGGAGGGAGCCCCCATTTTCTCTTTGCCCCCAGCCCCATTTCTGGTGAACCAGTGGAGGGAACTCCCATTTCTGGTGAGCCAGTGGAGGGAACCTCCATTTCTGGTGAGCCAGTGGGGGGAACCTCCATTTTCCCTGTGCCCCCAGCCCCTCTGGTGAGCCGTTTCTGGTGAGTCCCCATTTTCCCTGTGCCCCCAGCCCCTCTGGTGAGCCCCCATTTTCCCTGTGCCCCCAGCCCCTCTGGTGAGCCCCCATTTTCCCTGCGCCCCCAGCCCCTCAGGTGAGCCGTTTCCAGTGATGCATTATTGAAGCCCCCCCGTGCCATGGCTCACGGCAGGCACCGCCTCAGCCCTGATGAATATTTCAGGCCCTGAAATCTCCTGCGCCTGCACGCTTAGCCCCAGTCCCCCCCTGCTCCCCCCCAGCTCGCTGGCTCCTTTGTTTCCCTGTGCTTCTGCCCAGCATGGTGTCACCCTGCCCTTCTCCCTGGGGACAGTCACCCACGGCCTGGAATGGGATGGGAAGCAGGTGGGCAGGTGGGCACTGCTGGTGGCACAGCCAGAGCAGCCCCACACTGCCAAGCTCAGTGCCAGCTGGGGGTTCCTAGGATGGCTCCTGTGCCCATCCCCAGCCCTCATTTGGGCCTGAGGGTCTGCAGGTCCCCTGGCAGCCTCACCTGGGATGGGGACAACCTAGAGCACAGCAGCACATTGTCCCTGCCACCTCTGCCAGTGCTCCCAGATGCTGATTGTGGCGTGATCTGTGTGCAGTGGGAGCAGGATATCGATGCTGCTTGTCACTCCTTCATCAGATTAACGTCACTTACGCACCACCAGACACCTCGCAGTGGACACCAGGGTGGCACATGGCTGGGATGAGCTGAGCATGTTCCAGAGCCAGTGGGGAGCCAGGTGCTGTGGCTGGCAGCCACAAACCCATCTCTGTGTGCTTGTCCCTTCCCTAGAGAGCTGTGGCTGCAGTGGGGCCATGTGCCAGCCCTGCCCTACCCAAGCCTCCCACCTGGCACAGCCCTCACACCCTGCAGCACATCCATGCAGTGGTCATGTCACAGCAGCAGGGGACAGCAGTGAGGCCGGGGTTGCTCTCGGTGGATGATATTGGAGTGATCTTGAGGCCAGGAGGGAGGTTTGGAGAGGAGAGGAGCCGGCTGAGTCACCCGGTGCCGGCTGCTGACTCAGGTGCTTCCTGCCAGGTAACCTCCACTGCCGGCGTGGGCTGCTGGGACGAGGATGTGGCACAGGGGACAGAGAGCACTGGGACAAGGATGTGGCACAGGGGACAGACAGGACTGCCTGGCACACCACTCCAGCACCCAGGGTGGGCTAAGCTGGCAGTGTGCACGGCTGTGCTGCACCATGTGGTGACCCCTTTCACCTGGGCTCACCCTGGCACCGTGGCTGCCAGCCGTGGGAGCCACGAGGAGCTGGTGGCTCTCACCTCCCAGCCACCACCTCTGGGTGCCCACACACCCAGGGCGGGTGAGATTTGGCACAGCTGCTGGAGCCAGGGTTCCGGCAAACAGGCGCCTGGCGCCCAGGGCAGGAACCCTGCAGCTTCCTCTGGCCAGGCAGCGGGAGCAGCGGGGCTGGAGCCACGCACGGCTTCATGCAGCAGCTCCAGCAGGAAGCTGATTTCCTCTGACGGCCCTGGCACCGCCGCCTGGCACCGCTGCTCCCTCACTGGTGGCAGCTAACCCTCCTCTGCAAGGCCACAGAATCCAGCTCCGCATAAATTAACCCAGGCTGCTAATTAATGAACTTCTCCCATGTCACTCTGCGCAGTAGGGCTCGCTCTGGTCCCTCTGGTTAGACCTTGGTCTTTCTCCTCACCAGGGATTTGGCCACCCATCTTCACCTCGCCTGCATCCCCAGGCCCAGCCCCAGGATGTCCCCCAGGACTCCTCCAGAGCGGGGTTTTCCCCCTGTCCCTGGGAAACAGGAATGCTCAGCCCCTGTGCCCTCCCCGAGGCGATGCCCGCTGAGCGCTCATCAAGGCGCTGGCGCAGCGCAACCATCCGTGAGGCTTCATTCAAATTTAACGACTGACACGGGATAGAAAAGGGAAGGGGCAGGGAGGAGCAGGACTGCTGGGCACACGATGTGTGCTGAGCGTGCCCCAGGCGTGCCAGCCTGGCAGGACAGACCGTGCCCAAACACCGGCATGGGGCTGTGAGGAGCTGCCCCAAACGCCACCAGGAACAGGGACATGGCCATGCCAGCCTTGCCAGCTGCCTGCTCCCCGAGCCAGGCCATGCTCCCTGCTTGCCTTTGCCTTGTTCTCGCCGTGTCTGGCTGGACACGTGCCGGCACCTGGCTCCCGCGGGCGGGCCGGGAGCCCTGAGCTCAGCGCGTTGGGCCCTGCTAGGTGTGGCTGGTGAATATTTCATGCCCGCGTTCGCCGAGCCCTTTCTTGGTTACACTCCTGCCTCCTCCCCGCACTCTCACCATGTTTATTTATTTAATGAATTATTTATCGGCTCCCCCTCTCGCTCGGCTGGGCGCTGCCCCCTCCCCACTCCCCCAGCCCTGCGCGATGATTTATTGAATGCCGGCTCTGCTCTGCGGTTGCGACATTCTGTCACAGGAAGCCGCGGTTAAACATCAACCCAGGCGGGCCAAGGCAGGTCCCCTGCCCCGCCGGGGACACGCTCCAGCCCCTCGGGGCTCATGGACGGCAGGTGCGAGGCTTTCCCCACCCCTTTGACGCCAAAAGCTGCTGGTCCTTGTGATGGGCACAGCATGGAGGAGATAGATGGAGAACCAGGGATGCTCCATGCCCTTGCTCTGGACAGCTCAAGGCCTCACATCCCTCCAAGAGCGAAGCCACCAGGGTGTGTCCCCAGCCGTCCCGTTGTGCCAAAACCCGGCCAAGCCCCTCTGTGTGTAATTCCAGGGGTAATTCCTGCTGGGTGCTGACACCTGCACGCACCGCAATGCTCAGGGCTGTGTTCTGCCCCCTGGGTGTGTCCCTCCATGTCTCTCCGTGTCCCTCCGTGTCCCTCCGTGGCGGGGGGACCCCCGTGGTGCGGGTGCTGACGGCGGAGCGTGCGTTGCCATGAGCGGGGGGGGTTTCCATGTGGAGGTGGGTGTTGCCATGGGTTTGCCGAGCCAAGGCGTTTCCATGGTGGCAGCGCGGTGCTCTGGGTCCTCCCAGAGGTGTGTGGCACCCTGGGAGATGCCATCGCTGCCGCTGCCACCTCACCCCGGCCCCTGTGCCCCCCCCTCCCCAGCTCTCCCCCGCTCCCACCCCCAGGCAGCCAGAGCCCTTTTCCACGTGTTGTGTTTTCTTCACTTCACTTCTTCGGATGAATAATTAATAGAGGCTTTTTTGGTCCTCCGGGCCTTTCCGTTTCCCCCTTCCCCCTTCCTGGCGGGGCTCTGGCAGGGGTTTGGGCTCCCAGTGCCACCAGTATGGATGGGGAATGGGCATGCCATGGGTCTCCCACGGTGCTGAGTGGGACCAGGGGCCCTGCCCATCATCATCATCCTCCTTGTCCCACTCATGGCCTGGGGCAGCATCCACATGGCCAAAAGGACCCTGAGGATAAATGGGGTGGCTCTCATTGCACACAGAGCTCCTCATAAAACTCTGGGGAGCCAGGAGACCCCCCAGGACTCAGCACAGGGCACCTGAGAGCCACCAGGCCCACTGGGGACATGGGAACATGACATTTGGCACAGCACCACCCTGGCCATGCTCACCACGCCACAGAGATAGCTCCTGGCAGGAGCAGCTCGGGCCGGCTCAGCAAGCCCAGCCACGGTTTGGGAACCTCCTGGTTTCATTCACGAGCTCCTCAAGGCTGCCAAAGCTGCAGGTGATGCACAACGCCGGCACTGCCAGGTCACAGGCTGCTGGGCTGGGGATGGTGGGCCCATGTGGGAGCTGGGGGTGCACTGTGTGTGCCCCCTGAGCTGTGTGTGCCCAGTGAGCTGAGTGTGCCCACTGAGCTGCGTATGCCCACTGACCTGTGTGTGCCCGCTGAGTGTGCCCAGTGAGCTGTGTGCCCACTGAGCTGTGTGTGCCCACTGAGTGTGCCCACTGAGCTGAGTGTGCCCGCTGAGCTGTGTGTGCCCACTGAGCTGTGTGTGCCCACTGAGTGTGCCCACTGAGCTCTGTGCCCGCTGAGTTGTGTGTGCCCACTGAGTGTGGCCACTGAGCTGTGTGTGCCCAGTGAGCTGTGTGTGCCCAGTGAGATATGTGTGCCCACTGAGCTGCATGTGCCCTGTGAGATGTGTGTGCCCAGGGAGCTGCGTGTGCCCACTGAGTGTGCCCAGTGAGCTGAGTGTGCCCAGTGAGCTGAGTGTGCCCACTGAGCTGCATGTGCCCTGTGAGCTGCGTGTGCCCACTGAGCTCTGTGTGCCCGCTGAGCTCTGTGTGCCCGCTGAGCTGTGTGTGCCCACTGAACTGCATGTGCCCCCTGAGCTGTGTGTGCCCACTGAGCTGCATGTGCCCCCTGAGCTGTGCATGCCCGCTGAGCTGAGTGTGCCCGCTGAGCTGAGTGTGCCCACTGAGTGTGCCCAGTGAGCTGAGTGTGCTCACTGAGCTGCATGTGCCCGCTGAGCTGCATGTGCCCGCTGAGCTGAGTGTGCCCGCTGAGCTGTGCGTGCCCACTGAGCTGTGTGTGCCCACTGAGCTCCGCGTGCCCGCGCCGGTGTGAGCATGCTGGTGCGTGCCCCCGTGCGCCAGGGCGCCGATCACCTGGCACTGGGCTCTGCCGGGCGGCGCTGCTCGGCAGCTGCTAAGGGATCCCACCGAGGAGGGGCAGTGGGAGCTGGCACTCGGCTCAATCCCCACACCCAGGGGAGCCCCCACATTCCCCTGGGCTCCCCCCAGGAACCTCCACCCCACAAACCCTTGGGGTGTGGGAAGAACGAGGGCCTGCCCATGTGGGTGGGCACTTGGCCAAGTGCTGGCTCCCGAGGGAGGTCAGGGCAGGCGGCAGAGCCTGGCACTGTGTCCGTGTCCCTCGGTAGCCAGGCTGTCCTGGCACATTGGCACACTCCCTCCCACCCCCTCCTGTGCCTCCAGGGTGCCCAAACCCCTCTGTGAGCACATGTGACCCCCATGGCACTGGCAGCAGCACCGGGAGGACCCTCTGGGGCGCTGAGCCCGCACCCACCGCTCCCACAGACCCACAGGGGCAGCTGCCCCACGGCCCAGAGCTCCCAACCACAGCGACCCCAATCCCGCGGGCTCCTGGCCCTGCTGCCCCCAGCTGTGGGTGTGCCAGGGAGATCCCAGTGGCACCGGCTCCCACAGGGACAGGCAGGGGTGCACCGAGGTGTGGGAGCACCCACGGGGGTCCCAGTGAGACCCCGATGGCAGCAGGACCCCACACAGGTAACGCCCCCCGCTCATGGGGGTCCTGGCGCGACCCCGGTGCCACCTGGTCCTCCCGGGACCCGGCCCCGGTGTTTCCACCCGCGGGGAGCCGCAGCTCCAAGCCTGGTGTCGGTGCCGAGCCGGTGCCGGGGCGGGCCCGGGGTGGCGGCGGGAGCGCGGGCAGGGCCGGAGCCGGAGGAAGGGCAGCAGGAGGAGGAGGATGATGATGAGGAGGATGAGGATGCGCAGGGCCCGCAGCGGCGGCGCTGCCGCAGCCCCATCCC
>JAWWMQ010000113.1:5283158-5327176 GCA_035047885.1 Chlorospingus flavigularis
GCCCCTCCAGGGACTCTGAGGATTCCCTGGATTTTTCCCTTCTCCAGGAGAACATTCCCAGCTCTCCCAGAGCAGAGAGGCTCCAGAATCCTGGAATGGTTTGGGTTGGGAGGGACCTTTTTCTCTCCAGGCCCTGGAAGGTGCTGGAAGGTCTCCCTGGAGCCTTCTCCAGGCCCCTGGGGCTCTGCAGCCTGCAGGGTTGGTGTCACGGGGTGACACAGGCTGGACATTGCTCCCGTGGGATTAACAGCCCCTGACGGGACCTTTGGGACTCCAGGAGCCAGGAGCAGGCCCTGGCCAGGAGCAGGCCTTGGGGGGCTCCACAAAAACCTCCCCCCGGGCAGGGCTGTCCCCAACCACGGGGTTTTCCCACATCCCCGGTTCCAGCAGGCCCCAGGAATGCCGGCCCAGCCCCTAAGCCCGCCCAGCCCCGGCGTTTTGCTAAGAAAAGCAGAATAAAGCAGGATAAGCGCGGGGGAGCTGCCAGCCGTGTCCCCGGGGCTCCTCACGCCTCTCCCGGCCCACGCTCCCCTCTGGGCCCGCCGGGAGCCTCGGGGCTGGGGAAATGCGTTTGCTCCACAGAGAAAGTTCCCCCAGCCCGTTCCGCTGCTGATTTTTGTGGCTGTGAGGGGAGGGAAGCAGGGAGGGAAGGAGGGAGGGAGGCTCCCTGCGAGGCCGCGGCTCCGGGCAGCGATCCAGCACGGCTGCCGGGTTCGGGGGGCCAGGGGGGCACTGCCAGCCCTGCCCCAACAACGCCCCCAAAACTCCTTGCCTGCAGCTGCATTCCTGCCTTCAGTGCTGGGCAAAGGCTGGAAAACATTCCGGTTGTTGTAAACCCTTCTGGGCAGGGAGGAGGAGCAGCAATTCCCCCCGTGCACAGGGGTTGTGCTGGGGCAGCACGGGGTTGGGGTCTGCACCCCAAACTGGGCACCCTCCGTTACAAACCAAGTGACAACGGGGGGGCTGCAAAGCCACCGCAGCCACCAGGGGACAAACCGCGAGGTGCAGGAGGGACAGAGCCCTGGGGATGCAGAGGGACCGCGGGCCATGCTGTGCCCACCCGGGGGATGGATGCTCCGGTGCCCTGCCCGGGGGATGGGTGCTCTGGTGCCCTGCCCAGCAGATTCCCTCCCAGGGGGATGCAGGGACCGCAGGCCATGCTGTCCCTGCCCGGGGGATGGATGCTGTGCCCTGTCCAGCACGATTCCCTCCAGGGGGATGCAGGGACCCCCATCCCACAGCCTCTTCCTGGCACAGCCGGGATGTCCCACCCCTCCCGCATGCCCTTCCCGGGCATCCCCAGGCCCTGCCATGCCCCGAGTCCTTCCGGGGAGGGGGGTGACACAGCCAGCCCGGCCAGGGGACCCCTCCCCAGGGCCACTCTCCTGCGGCGGGCACAGCCATGGATGGAGCCGAAGCCCCGCAAAGCCCAGACGGGCACGCCTGGATGAGCCACACCCCAACCCTCATGGCACGTCCCGAGGGTGCCCATGGAAGCTGTGATGCCCTTCCTCCTCCAGCAGCCGTCCTGGGGACCCAGGGACCATGCGCTGCCCACCCTGGGGCACAGTGACAGCCATGCCAGGGCACTGGGGGATTCCAAGTGCCCACCTTGGAATACACAGTGGCACAGTGACAGGCATGCCAGGCACTGGGGGGGTCCGTGTGCCCACCCTGGGGCACACAGTGACACAGTGACAGCCATCCCAGAGCACTGGGGGGGTCCGCATGCCCACTCTGGGGCACACAGACACAGTGACAGCTATGCCAGGGCACTGAGGGATTCCATGTGCCCACCCTGGGGCACACAGTGACCCCGCTGCCCCTCCAGGGGTACCCGGGCACGCTGTGACACCACCGTGGGACACACGAGGATCCCAGGACACCAGCCCCAGGGCACACGGGGGGTCCATGTGCCCACCCTGGGAACCCCTGACGTCCACCCGGGGCCGCTCGGTGCAGCCCCAGCCCCGGCCCCGGCCCCAGCCCCAGCCCCAGCCCCGCTCCCGCGGCCGCCCCGCACTCACCGCTCGTCGGGCCCGCGGCCGCGCTGCCGGGCGGGGCTCGGCGGCTCCCGGTGCGGGAGCGACGGGGTCGTGAGCACCGGGGGAAGAGCCCCCCCCGCCAGCGCTGACCCCCCCCGCTGGGGGGCAGCGGGGAGAGCATTGCTCCCCCCGGCATCCACCTCCCGGTGCGCCGGGGCAGGGCAGGGGTCCCGCTCCCCCCGCCAGTCGCGCCCCCCGCACGTCTGGGTGCGGGAGCGGCACCGGCGGCGCGGCGGAGGCGGGGGGGCCCGACAGGTGCCTGCCGCCCCCCACCGCCTTTGCCCGGCAGCAGTGGCACCCCCAGGGTGGCTCCGGGGCTGTGGGGACAGCGGGGGCTGAGAGCGGAGGGTGGGAGCGGCCACCGGGAGCGAGGAGCGGTCGGGGGTCGGTGGCCTTGGCCGCCCAGCCCCTCCCTCACACCCTGCGCCGGGGCTGCCCTGCCCTCGCCGGCGCACCCGCAGCCGGGAGCCGATGTGGATGGGGACGGTGTGGGCTGGACCCTCTCGGGAAATGGGGGCTGCGCGCCTGTGGTGCCTCCGTGGACCCCTCCACGGGGATCTGCGCCTGCTGCCATCGCCCACCTCTCGGTCCCTCGCTGGTGCGAGTGCCCAGGGGTGTGGCGGGGACACGCATCCAGCCAGAGCATCCTCTGGCGCCCGTCGGTGCAGGGGCTCTCCTGGGCTCTCCCCCCACCCCACAGCCCTTTGTGCAGGGTGGGAGCAGCCCCGGCAGCCCCCTCCCCTGCCATTGAGATTGTGTCGCCAGGCGGAAGCTCGGGCCCCATAAATCGTGCGTGTGTGCGACGTGCCGAGGCACAGCACAATGCCGAGGTGCCTCCACGCTCAGCATCCATCCCCCTGCACCCCCTGCTCTGCCCGGACCGGACCCCCTGCACCCCCAACCTCATCCCCACACCGTGGCACCACCACAACACTGGCAGCTATGCCACCCTCACCCTTATCTCCCCGTGACTCCCCCATGCCATCTCCACCATGACCTGCCGCTGCCCTGGCACCTCTCGGGGGACAGGGCGGAGGGGCTGGCAGTGCCCGGGCCGTGCCAAGGCGGGGGTGTCGCAGCCAGATGCCCGCACCCCCTGCGCAGGCGTGTCTGGCGCGGCCGCCGGCGTCCGGCTCAGGGCATGGGCGGCGCGGTGGGGGCGGCTGCGGCAGAGCCGTGTCCCAGGGACTCCCGAGCTGATATTTATTGTTAGGCAGTGCGGCAGCTCGGACGCAATTATAGCCGCACGGCAAAGTGTCTGGATTAGATAAATTATGGGGGGAATTAGGCTCCCTGGGCCGCAGCCTGCAAATCCCAGCAACCCTGCTGCAAGTGGAGCCATAAACAAGCCCAGCGCGGCCCTGCGGGGCTCTCCGGGGAGGAGGGGGTTGCTGGCTGTGGCCACTCCTTGGGCACAAATTTATTGTGGCTCCTGCCACGCTACCCTGGGTACCCCTGTTGGTGCCCTCAGCGGGATGACAGGATGAGGGGCAGCACAGGGAGCAGCCCTGTGGTGCCTTGGAAGCAGGGGGTTGGTGGCAGCTCAGCCCCTTTGGCCATGCAAGGAATGACTGGGGGTGCCAGGAGGCCAGGAAGGGTCCCCAAGCAGGCAGAGCACCCCTCATGCCGTGGGTTTGGGGTGTGTTGGCAAAGCCCAGGGTTGGTGTGGAGGTGGGATCCTCAAATCCTGCTCCTGCTTGGCCTGGTTGTTGGTCCAGCTGTGCATTCCATCCCTGATGGCAGCCAGCAAGCCCTGGGGGTGTGGGATGACCCTTGACTCATCCCTGCCCTCCACTCCCAGTCCTGCCAGGAACAGGCCTGGTGGCATGGGACAAAGGTGCAGGACAGCCATGTCCACCCAGCAGCAGCTTTTTTAGGGCCTGCAACCCTGGGGTGACCCATTGAGCAGGGTCAGGGGCTCCTGGAGTGTCCCCAGACAAGCTGGGCCCTGGCATGCTGGAGGCTCTGTCCCTGCTGCGTGTCCCAGATGCCCAGATGGGGACAGCAATTCATGGACACACATGGCCAGTGCTCCTGACACTGCTGCACCCCAAGAATCACCCCAGAGCAGGTTGGGGTGTACCACACTGTGCCACTGACTGATTTGGGACCTGAGGGTGCTCGTACTGAGGGCACTGGGTGCCATGGAGGGGGCAGAGCGGGGTGTGTGGTGACACAGGGGTGCACAGGGTGCCTGGCTGTGGTGTGGGGGTCAGGGCCCACCTGTGTGCAGGGAGGTTGTGGCACTTTGTGCAGGCACACAGCTCGTGCAGCTCCCCCCAGCACCGGCACTGCTGCCACGCTCACCTCTTCAGGGTGGCTTTTATCTGGCCCAGGCTGTGTTGCAGGCAGCAGGGCTGGAGTGGGCTCTGGAGAGGCTTGGAGTGGGCCCTGGAGAGGGCTGGAGTGAGCTCTGGAAAGCCTCAGTGCCGAGCTGGGGAGGATCTCACACAGGAGAGGAGCCACATCCCTGCAGAGCATGTCTGGAGGGGCCCAGGCTCCTCTGCAGCAGCCAAACCCCAACACCAGGACAGGGCCTGGCCAGGTCCCCCCACCCCATCCATGGGCACCAGCAGGGCTGACGAGGAGTCACCCACAGCAGGAGGGACCCGCGGGGCTGGAGGCATCCAGCAGGAGGTGCTGGGCAGCTGTGCCAAGCCAGGGGCATTTCCGTGCCCAGGCAGGGGCAGTTCCGTGCCCACCTGTGGAGCTGAATGTAGGGACAGTGCCAAAAACACCCCCCTAGACTGGCTGGGGGGCTCGGCCAGCCCCCACCCCATACTCTGCCCTCCAGGCTGGGCACACAGAAAGCCCAAGCACGCAGCCATGCTCGGCAGGAGCGGTGCCCATGGGCAGAGCGTGCCGTGCCCCGTGAGTCACGGCGCCGGGGCGGCACCGAGCCCCGGCAGCACCGGCGGCGTTCCCGTGGGAGAAGCGGCCGCGGTGTCGGGGTGCAACAGGGCCGGGGCCACCTACTCCTGCCCGGGCTGGTAATTGAGTCACCGGTTGCAGATTGATGGTTTAATTAAAACCCAATTAGAAACCTCATTGATCTTGTTAGCAACGCGGGAAGGTGCCGGCTTTAGCCGGGATTACGGGGATTGTACGGCCGTCAATAGCGACGGGGGGCACCTGTAGGGTGCTCCTGGAGTCCCGGCGAGCTCGGGGACCGCTCTCCCTGTCCCGCCGGGCGCTCCCCGCTCCCTCCACGTGCGGATCATCGCTCGGAGGGAGGTGGCCCCGGGGACACCGTGTGCCGGTAGCGCCCGCGCCTTGCGGCTGCGCCAGGCGAGGCCGGGGGGGCTGTGCTGTGGCTCGGTGCCACCCGTGTGCGTGGGCTGCGTCGCAGGCGCTGTCTGCCGAGCCAGCGCGCGTGTGCGTGGCCGTCTGGGCGCCGTGACTGTGCAGCGCTGCCTGCGTGGGGAGGGCTGCGCTGAGCCCCCCGGCTCCCCCGCGCTGGGTGCGGGAGGATGGGCGAGTGGTCTGTCTGTCTGTCCTTCCGTCCGGTGGGGATGGACCGGCCGCAGCGGTCGATGCGCCTTTGCCTCTCGCTGTGGTGCGGGGTGACGGGAAGGGGACTCGTAAATCAATGGCACTTTTTTGTTCCCCGGGTGATGGATGGGCCCCGGATGCGCCAAAAGGACGAAGCTACTGGAGCCGAACAAAGAGCCTGGCTGTGCTGGGGGCTGTCCAGTGCTGGGGGGCACCACATGGAGGACACACCACACTGCCCTGCTCCTCACCGCTGGCACCACCACTGCGGGGTGCTGAGCCCAGCTCTGGCCCTGCTGCCCTGCAGGCCTCTCCAGCACCATGGGGATGAGTCTCTGTGTAGGGTGGGGGTCCCCATAGGGGTCCGGTCCCGCCGTGCCACCGCTGCCAGGGCGTGCTGCAGTGCACCAGGCGCTCCCCGGCGGTGTGGGAGCCAGCGTGCGGCACGCAGCCCGGATTTATGGCAGCAGATGGGAGCGGAGCGGAGCGCCCGCCCGGCTCACCGGTGCCTGCGGCGTGCCAGGTAGCCAAGGTGCCACCGGGATGCCACCAGGGTGCCACCAGCGTCCCTCCGGTGCGGGGCCGGTGGGCACCGAGCCCGGGGCCGGTGCTGCCAGGGGACATCCATCTGCCCAGCATGACAGGCTGCTGGAAGGTACCACCGCCTCGCCAAGCCCTGCTCTACAAACGCAGTCGTGCAGAAGTGATGCTGCCCGTTCTCCTCCCGCACTTAACCCTTCGGGCACTGCCAGAGCCCACCGGCCCCACCGGCCATGCCGTGGCTGCCAGAGTCTGGGGTGTGGAGGGTCCAGCCCAGCCCAGGGGATGGTGCTTCCCACCATGGAGCTGGCAGGGACCAGGCAGCCCATGCCTGCTCTGGGATGGGTGCTGGTGAGAAAAGAGGCAGGGTCCCTCTCTCAGAGTGTCTGTTCCTGCCCTTCCACCCCAAACCAAGGCCCACGGGCTCCCTGGATGGTGCTGTCAGCAGATCTTGGAGCACTTGGGCCGTTGCACTGAGGGATTTGGGGGTATCTAGAGTTGCTGCTCTGCAGTGACTGTGCAGGAGGAGCCAAGCGTGGCAGGGACACAGTGTTGTGACCAAAGCCGCTGCTGGGGTCATCTGGAGGTGCCTCAGGCTGTGGTGGCCCTGTGATCCTCCCCATATGGGGCCATTCCCAGCACCTCCCAGCTTTTGGTGATGCCCGTGGGAGTCACTCCCATGGGCCCCTTGCTACACCACCTGGGGCTCCTGCACCCTACCATGGGTGCTGCTGTCCCCCAGCCCAGGGGACACTTCGATGCCTCGTTAGTGAGGCTGTTTATCAGCAGCCACACTTCTTAATGAGCTGTGCCTTATGAGCCCCAGCCTGGGCTCCCAGGGGGCTGTTCCTCAGCACTGGGTGTCCCAGGAGAACGGGGAGTTACCTCTCCCCAGCACCCCGTGACAGATTGTCACCTGTGACACTTCTCCTAGTCCCTGTGTCCCATAGCACAGCTGTGGGGAGCCCCAGCTGCGGGTGCTCACCCCGATGTGGAGCAGCTGCTATTGGGGTACGCCAGCGTCCCAGCTCTGCGTCCCGCGTGGAGTTAATTGCGATTTTCTCCTTGGGGCCATTTCTTTAATAACAAGCCTTTTTCTCCCCCCCCGCCCCCCTTCCCACCACATCAAAGGGGGAAGATGAAAGGTCCCGGCTCCCGCTCAGCAAGGGTGGCTGCCTCAGCACCTTCCCGGCGGAGCAGTTGCCGGCGGGTGCCGGGATGGGCTGCGGAATAGCGGCTGCGCAGCGAGGGAGGGGCCGCGTGGGGCTGCGCTCCCCGTCCCACGAGTGATGAGTTCTGCCATCAGCTTCCCCTCCTGATGCCCCCCGGTACCGGAGGCAGCGCTTCTTGTCCCCCCGTTTTGCTTCCCGACACCGCGTCCCGCTACGGTTCTGTCTCCGTCTCGGAGCTCGGCTCCGGTGCCGCGGGCGCTGGCGGAGCGCCGGGGCTCCTCAAACAGCGCCGGGGGCGATGGTGCAGGGTGGGGCGTCTGCACGCGTAGCCCTGCCCGCTGCCTGCCCAGCCCTGCCGGGCAGAGAGACCCGGGGAACCGCTGGGCTCGGGGAGGGGCGGCGAACCCCCCACCCCCGGCCGAGCGAACCCCGAGTGATGCTTTGGGGGCGCACGGTGTGGGGTTTGCCCTGAGAAATGGGGAAAGGGTGATCCGGAGCGATGTGCCGGGAGTTGAGCTCCACAGGGGCCACGCGTGCCAGGATGCTGCTGCTGTCCGTGTCCTGCGGGATGCGAGTCCCGTCAGGGTCCGGTGCCGAGCCAGCGCCGGTGGTAATTAATTGGCAGGAGCAGCGGGTCAGCGCGGCGGCGAGGATTACCGCGGCCGGGATTTCCGTCGGGCGCGGATTAGGAGCCAGCGGAGCCTCTCCTGAGTGGATCTGAGGGGATTGCTGCTCCTAATCAATGTAAATGAGGCTCCCCCAGGGCCACCCTTTACGGCATTAACGAACTAACGGGATTAGCCGGAGCAGGGTGAGAAATCCTGGCTCCGAGCTGCGGCGCGTGCCAGGGCCCTGGTGGGCGGCAGCGGTGGGTCGGCTCCAGGCTGCTGGAAATGGGGAATGCCGGGGAATTCCGAGGAATTCCGGGGTCTCCTGCACACCCACGGGCTGTCCCGTGGAGAACATGATGCCTGAGGGACCCTGATGCCCTTCTGGGTGTGTCTATGCGTTGTCTCCTCTTTGAGACTGTCTCGTATGCCCGTGCTCTTGCCCATCCCACCTGTACGTGTGGCTTGACATGTGGCACCTGTCCCCATCCCCAGGTCCACCCGTGCCCTCCAGGATGGGGATTCTGCTCCATTGTGAGGCTCAGGCTGTGTCATGGGCTTCACACAGAGCTTGAACAGGGGCCACCACTGCTCCCAGAGTTTGCTGCAACCTCATCAGAGAGAGAACCCTGCTTGGGGATGTGCAGGGCCTCCCCAGCACTGACCTCCCATCCTTCTCTCCCTTGCAGCCTGCGGCGGGAGGGCTACACGGTGCAGGTGAACGTCAACGACTACCTGGACATCTACTGCCCTCACTACAACGCCTCGGTGCCCGAGCACCGGCTGGAGCAGTACGTGCTCTACATGGTGAACGCGGAGGGCTACCGCACCTGCAACACCAGCCAGGGCTTCAAGCGCTGGGAGTGCAACCGGCCCCACGCGCCGCACAGCCCCATCAAGTTCTCGGAGAAGTTCCAGCGCTACAGCGCCTTCTCGCTGGGCTACGAGTTCCGTGCGGGCCAGGAGTACTACTACATATGTGAGTTACTACAGGTGTGAGTGCTGCTACATGTGTGTTACTACATGTGTGAGTGCTGCTATGTGTGTGAGTGCTACTACATATGTGAGTGTTAGTATGTGTGTGAGTTACTACACGTGTGAGTGTTACTATGTGTGTGTGCTGCTACATGTGTGAGGAGTACTACATATGTGACTTCTACTACATGTGTGAGTGCTGTTATGTGTGTGAGTGCTACTACATATGTGTGTTAGTATGTGTGTGTTACTACATGTGTGAGTGTTACTGTGTGTGTGTGCTGCTACATGTGTGAGGAGTACTACATGTGTGAGTACTGCTACATGTGTGAGTATTACTACATATGTGAGTGCTACTACGTATGTGAGTTACTACCTGTGTGAGTGCTGCTACATGTGTGAGTGCTACTACATGTGTGAGTGCTGCTACGTGTGTAGTGCTACTACATGTGTGAGTGCTACTTTGTGTGTGAGGAGTGCTACATGTGTGAGTGCTGCTACATGTAAGTTACTACATGTGTGAGCTACTACGTGTGAGTGCTGCTACGTGTGTGAGTTACTACACGTGTGAGTACTACTGCATATGTGAGTGCTACTACACGTGTGAGTGTTACTACAGATGTGAGTGCTGCTACCCGTGTGAGTGCTACATGCTATATGTGTAAGGAGTACTACATGTGTGAGTACTACTACACATGTGAGTACTACTACACGTGCGAGTTACTACATATGTGAGTGCTACTACGTGTGTGAGCACTGCTACACATGTGAGTTACTACTACATGTGTGAGTGCTACTACATGTGTACATTGGGCACCAGGGCAGGATCCCCACGCAGCCCCCAAACCCCAGGTCCCACCCCAGTTGGGTCCCCTCAGTCCTCCCACCCCAGCTGGGTCCCCTCTGCGTCCCCCTTGGCTGATTCCCCTGCACCCCCAAAATTGGGCAGCTGTTTCCCACTAAGAGTGGGAACCTGGAGCTCTGGGAGGGGTTGAAGGAGCAAAGGGACAGGAGGAGGGGGTGTTTCCATGATGCAGGGAACATGTAGGGGTGTGGGGGTGTGGATGGGGGTGCCAGGGCATGATGGGGTGCTGGGGGATGATGATGGAGGATGCAGCATGCTGATGTAGGATCAGGGTTCAGGGGCAGCTGCTGCAGGATTACAGTTTAGGTGCCTGACACTGGTGCTGGGTTGGGATGCTAGAGCTGATTATTCAGGCCTGGGGTGCTGGTGCAGGGCATCGGTGCAGGATTTGGGGGGCTGGTGCAGGATTTGGGGTGCTGGTACAGGGCATCGGTGCAGGATTTGGGGTGCTGGTGCAGGATTTGGGGTGCTGGTGCAGGGCATCGGTGCAGGATTTGGGGTGCTGGTGCAGGGCATCGGTGCAGGATTTGGGGGGCTGCTGCAGGGCATCGGTGCAGGATTTGGGGGGCTGGTGCAGGATTTGGGGTGCTGCTGCACTCCCCCAGCCTGGATCCCACCCCTGGGCAGTACCAGCCCCCTCTCTGTCCACACCCACCCAGCCCCGGGGTGCTGGGGTTGGGGTCCCTGCCACGGAGCCCCTCTCAGCACGTTCTTTCCTTGCAGCCACGCCGACACACAACCACCGCCGGGCCTGCCTGAAGATGAAGGTGTTTGTCTGCTGCGCCTCCAGTAAGTACCCCCGTGCCCGTCCCGGGGGCGGCGAGGCTGGCCCGTGGGTGCCCCGTCCCTCCTGAGGGGTGGGCGCATGCGGGGGCTGCAGTGCAGGGCAGTGACCCCCGTCCCCTCTCTCCCTCCACAGCGTCGCACTCCGGGGAGAAGCTGGCGCCCACCCTGCCCCAGTTCACCCTGCGGCCCGAGGTGAAGATCGAGGACCTGGGTGAGTCAGGCACAGCCCCCGGCCCCCAGAGCCGTGTCCCCCCCGCTCCCCGCCGCCGCCCCTGGGGCAGCCCCAGCCACGGGGTGGGGGTTCAGGGCCGCCCTGCTGCCCTCCTCATCCTCTCCTTCCCCTCGCCCCACAGAAAACTTCAACCCGGAGATGCCGAAGCTGGAGAAGAGCATCAGCGGCACCAGCCCCAAGCGGGAACATTTGCCCCTGGCCGTGGCCGCCGCGCTCTTCCTCATGACGCTCTTGGCCTCGTAGCTCCCGGTGCCCGCGGGGGCCCGGCCAGCGCCGCTGTGCCCCCCTCGATCTGCTGCCCCTCGTGAGAGCCTCGGAAGCACGGCGAGAGCACCAGCCCTGCCCGGAGAGAGGCAGGATCACGGCAAGCACCGGACCGGCACCTCCGCAGGATTGCGGCTCCTCCCGGGCAGCGCGGGGTCCCGCCCGCAGCCTCCCCCCGGGGCTGCTCCGTGCCTGGGGGGCAGCGCCGAGCCCGATGAGAGCAGGGACCCCCGGGGCCGGGCAGTCTGTACATACCCATATAGATCTATACATACTGTACAGAGAGCGACTACAGAGATATTATATCTATACTGTACCATAGGCAGCGGCGCCGGCTCCGGGCTGGCTTGTACATAGTCGAACGTGTTGGATTTTCCTCGTCTTCCGTGAAGACCCGACCTATGCAAACGCACAGACACTTTTTGGGGAAAAACAAAAAAAACAAACAAAAAAAAAAAAAACATTNNNCGATCTTTTTTTCAAGTGCTTTGGCTGGTGATTTTCATATTCTGCTCTTAGTCTATAAAAAAAAATAATAAAAGGATAAAAAAAGGGATCCCTGTCACGGTGGCGTGCAGCACTTCCAGCCCTCGGAGGGGTCCCAGGGGGGCTCCGGCTCGGACAGGCGCTCAGGAGAGGGCTGATCTCCACCGTGCCACCCGCCTTGCCAGGCACACCCGGCTCGGTACCGCTGGCAGGGGGACGCAGGGCACTTCCCACCGCTGCCTCTGCTCCCCATCGACCCCCCAGCGCCGGCAGGGACGCGGTGCTTCCACTGTGGCGTGGACTGCAGGAGCGCTTGAAGGTAAGGGCAGCGCGGGGGGCCCGTGGCACGCAGCCCTGGGGGTGCTGGGGTGGCCTTTGGGAGCAGGAGATCCTTCCGTGCACGGAGCGAGCAGACACGGGGTGCTGGCAGCGCCATGGGAGCTGCGGCATCGCCCCTGCGGCGCGTCTGGCTGCGCCGGGCATGCCGGCTCCTGCCTGCTCCGGGGGGATCTGGCACACGCTGGCGGCTCCTGCGGGCTGGGGGACGCCCTCAGCTCCCCCCCACAGCACCTCCAGCCAAGGGGATGTGGGGGCTGGATTGTGCCTGGGGTGGGATCGCATGTAAAGGCGGTGTTGATGGGGTACCCAGACCCCCACAGACAAAATGGGGCACTTGGGGGCTCCTTACCCTGCGCTCTGCAGGGTTTGGGGGGCTCAGTGCCCCCAGGGAGGGGGCAGCAACTCTCCCCACAGGGATGAGGGGCTGAAAGGGCCCCACTCCCCTTTGGATTCCTGGGGAACGGGGTCCTCCCAGCCCCAGAGAGAGCGCAGCCACTCTCCCCCACCCAGCCGGCGCTGCTGGGCGGTGGCTGTGGCTGGGTGCCCCGCCGGCCCGGGCTTGTCCGGGTGCGGGAAGAGCCGCCGAACCCGTCAGACGGGTCCTGGGAGCTCTCCCAGCAGGCGCCGGGTTCGCCACGTCCCCGCCGCGCTCCGGCAGGCCTGGCCCGGATGGGGCTGAGCTCCCTGCCGTGGATCCCATCCCGAGGTCCCCAGGTGCCACCAGAGAGGCATCATTACCCACCCAGGGCAGGGTGGGCACGGCGTGGGTGAGGCAGCGCCTCTGCCACTGCCAAGGGCCGTGTCCGGCCAGGTGCTGATTGCCAGGGCTGGCCAAAGCACCCGTGCCAGTGTGGTGCCATGCTGGTGGCACGTGGCACAGCGAGACTGGCACAGCTTGGGTGGCCAGTGCCCTGCGGGGGTGTGAGAGCAGGAGTCACTGCCCTGGCACAGAGAGCTCTGCCTGCAGGATCCCTCCTGACACTTGCCTCGACCCTGGCACTGCTTCTTGGGCATGCATGGCACCACCCATGGCTCGGTGGGCACCTGACTCAGGTGTGCCCCATGCCCCAGATCTGAGCACAGGGGGACAGCCCAGACCCACCAGAGTCTTCTGGGGTGCTGGTAGAGGGGATTCCCAAGCCCAGCTGCCCCAAGTCAAGTGGGGGGCCATTGCTGGGACCCTAGTGCTGAGGTTTGGGTGCCCCTTGGGTAATTTGGGGTTTCACAGCCCGGGCAGCAGATCCAGGCAGGGGGATGTGTGCCAGGTGTGGCACCAGGCTCTGCCTCACCTCGGGGCAGCTCCCCTGCCCGGTCAGGACTCTGTGACCGAAGGCACCAGGTCCTGGCACGGCTGGACTGCCCTGGGGCTGCGGCTCTGCCCCCTCCAGGCTGGCACCAGGCCATGCCTAGCTGCCATGCCTACCTGCCAGGCTGCACGCAGCTGGCACTGCGTCACCGTGGCCTTCGCTCCCGGCCACAAACTGGACGGCTCCTCTTCCTCCCCCAGCCTCGCAGGGTGACGTCAGCCCAGCCAGGGGCCGGGGCGCTGCCTGGTGTCCCCGGCCAAGAAACCACAAACACTGTCACGAGTTCGGCGGCCTCTGGCCAACCGTACCTGTCCCACACGGAGCAGCAGCAATGTTTACGATGAAATGGCTTCACCTTTGTCCTTCCATCACGGGCACCGATCCCAGCTCATTGTCACCTGCTCCCAGGTGCGTGGCCGTGACCGTGTGCACCATGTGCACGCTACTACTGGCACGCCAGTGCTGCTGCAGGTGGGCACCAACCTTACCCAGGGTGCTGCCTACCCTGTGCCCCACTGTTGGTCCCAAGGGAGGTAATGGGGCATCTCTGGCCCCAGTTTTTGTCTCACTGTCCCCAGCAGGGGCCATGGGCTTGTCTTTCCACTCCTGCTCCTCCACCAGTGCTCTGGTGGTGACGCTGGGTCTCGCTGTGTCCACGTGGCCTCACTGCCAGCCCCTTCCCTGTGACCTGGTGGCCCTGCTCCAGGGCTGGGGCCATGGCAGATGGGACAGGGGAGCCCCTTGGCCAGCAGGGTTGGGTGTTACATCTCAGTGCCACAGGATGGATCCAGCATGATGCCCCAGAAGGCTCATTATACCCTGGCAGGCCCAGCACAAGGCTCAACCACCAGGGGCTGCCCAGCCCTCCCCGTCAGTGCTCCCTGCCTTGGTTTTCCCCAGGTACAGTCTGTCCCTGACGTGGAAGGGGCAGTACCAGGGTGATGCCAGGACCACGGGATTGGTGCTGCACCCATCCCCGTGGCCTGCACGTGGGGCTCCCAGCCGTGTTCCCAGGAGGGCTCCCCTGTGCAAGCCACGGCAGCGCCGACATCCCGGGAGCAGAGGCCTGGCACTGTCATTATGGATGATGTCAGGCCTGGCCACAAGCAGGGAGGATGAGAGCAAAGCAGCCTCCCTGGGAGCGAGAGGCTGGGGTGTGGGGGGGATGTGGGGCACCCAGCCCCACGGCCTGGTCTGGAGGATTTGGAGGCACGGCTGCTCTCAGGTTGCCGCGCCGGCGCCTGCCGGAGCCCCCCGCGCGTGCCAGGGGAGCGCGGCGCGCCCGCTGCGGCACAGGGCATGCAACATTACCCACAATCAATGGATCATTATGGAATAAACAAGAGGAAAGTTGTTTTGCAAATGCGGCTGAGTTATCGCTTCACAACACGCGGCGGAGCGTCGCGCGCCGGCCGGGACACGGATGGATCCGTGTCAGAGCAAATGGGAGCCGACAGCGCGGCACCGCGCTCCTGCCAGCCTGTGGCAGCGTGCCCGCGGTGCCCACCCCGGCTCTGCGCCTACAGACCCCTGTGCTGCACCTATAGAGCCTGGCTCTGCACCTACAGACCCCATCCTGCACCTACAGACCCCATCCTGCACCTACAGACCCCGGCTCTGCGCCTACAGATCCCATCCTGCACCTACAGACCCCATCCTGCACCTACAGACCCCGGCTCTGCGCCTACAGACCCCATCCTGCACCTACAGACCCCATCCTGCACCTATAGACCCCTGTGCTGCACCTACAGATCCCTGTGCTGCACCTACAGGCCCCTCTACTGCACCTACAGACCCCAGTTCTGCACCTACAGACTCCCATCGTGTACCTACAGACCCCTTTGCTGCACCTACAGACCCTCGTTCTGTGCCTACAGACCCCATCCTCCACCTATAGACCCCAACTCTGCACATACAGACCCCAACTGTGCACCTACAGACCCCATCCTGCACCTATAGACCCCTGTGCTGCATGTACAGACCCCCATTGTGTACCTACAGACCCCTGTGCTGCACCTACAGAGCCTGGCTCTGCACCTACAGACCCCAGCTCTGCACCTATAGACCCCATCCTGCACCTACAGATCCCTGTGCTGCACCTACAGACCCCATCCTGCACCTACAGACCCTGTTCTGCACCTACAGACCCCAGCTCTGCATCTACAGACCCCCATCGTGTACCCACAGATCCCTGTTCTGTACCTATAGACCCCAGCTCTGCCCCTACAGACCCCTGTCCTGCACCCACAGCCCGGTCCTGCACCCACAGCCCCATCCTGCACCTGCAGCCCCCTGTCCTGCGCCCACAGCCTCTCAGTCTGCACCCACAGCCCCATCCTGCACCTGCAGCCCCCTGTCCTGCGCCCACAGCCTCTCAGTCTGCACTCACAGCCCCATCCTGCACCTGCAGCCCCCCATCCTGCATCCACAGGGCCCTGTCCTGCACCTACAGCCCCATCCTGCATGTACAGCCCCCCAGTCTGCACCCATAGCCCCTATCCTGCACTTATAGCTCCCCAGTGTGCACCCACAGCCCCGTCCTGCACCCACAGCCCCGTGCTGCACCCACAGCCCCATCCTGCACCCACGGCCTCATGTCTGCACCCACAGCCCCATCGTACACCCACAGCCCCATCGTGCACCCACAGCCCCTCATCCTGCACCCACGGCCCCATCCTGCACCCATGGCCTCCCATCCTGCACCCACAGCCCCCCAGTGTGCACATACAGCCCCATCCTGCACCCACAGCCTCATGTCTGCACCCACAGCCCCATCGTGCACCCACAGCCCCCCATCCTGCACCCACAGCCCCCCATCCTGCACCCACAGCTCCCATCCTGCACCCACAGCCCCATCCTGCACCCACAACCTCATTCTGCACCCACAGCCCTCCATCCTGCACCCACAGCCCCCCATCCTCCACCCACAGCCCCTCATCCTGCACCCACAGCTCCCATATTGCACCCACAGCCCCCATACTGCACCCACAGCCCCACATCCTGCACCCACAGCCCCATCCTGCACCCACAGCCCCATCCTGCACCCACAGCCCCCCGTGTGTGTGTGGAGCCCCTGCCCGGTGTGGGTCACTTTTTGGGGGGTGGCCCTGCTCCGTGCCAGTCCCGTGAGGGGGGATGGGGTGTGTGGAGGTGGGGTGGACCTGGAGCGCGGTGTTGTGTGTGGGCAGGGCGCTGGTCACTGTCAGGGCGCTGTGTCCCCTTCCCGGTGGGGGGGGCAGGGTTTGTGTTCCCCGGCCCGGTCCTGGTGCTGGGGGGGGGCGTGTTTGTGTCCCGGTTAGCGCCGGTCTCGGTAGGGAGGCTTTGCATCCCCCTGCCCGCTGCCGGTCCCGGTGTCCCGGAGCGTGCGTGTCCCCCCGCCGGTGCTGCTCTCGGTGTGGGGATGTTTGAATGGTTTCTGTCCCCCTGATCGATACCGGCGGGGGGTGTGTCGTGTGTGTGTCCCCCCCGCCTCGTCCCGTGTGTTGTTGTGCGAGGGCGGGGCGGTGTCGGTGGAGGCGGGGCGGCGGCGGGGCCATATATAAGAGCGGGGGCGGGCGCGGGCCGCCCGTGGAGCGCAGCACCCGCGGAGCGATGGGGCAGCCGGGGGTGCCCCTGGCCCTGCTGGGGCTGGGGCTGTGCTGGGCAGCGGCGGCCGAGCGGCACACGGTGTTCTGGAACAGCTCCAACCCCCGGTGAGTGACCCCCGCTTCCCGCCAGGACCCCCCCCGCCACAGCAAACGCGCACCGAGCCCGGTACCGGCCGCCCCGAGGGCGCGGGCGGCGCCGCTCCGCTCCACCGGCGGCCTTTGTGCGGGACGAGGCGGCGGGGCCGGTGCGGGGCTCGCGGCGGGGCCGTGCGGGGGGCGGCGGGGCCGCTCCAGGTGTGCCCGGGGGGGCCTTTCCGTTCCCAGGGCCGTGCGAAGGGGCCGCTTCCTTCCAGCGGGGGGGGGCGCGGCGCCAGCCCCGGCGCCGGCCCCGGGGACCGTGTTGACAAACACGGGGCAGGATGTGCGGGGGGGGTTAGACCTGGATCGGGGCCCCCCGCTCACCGGGGCTGCGGGGTGACCCCAGCTCAAGCTCCGGCCCTACAGGTTCTAGGGGTGCCCCCCCGGCCGCAGCCGTGACTCCCCCTGGTTGTGGAGGTGCTCCCCCAGGGCATGAGCGCTCTCAGGTTCTAGGAGTGCCCCCTTGGCTTTCGGGGAGCCCCCCTCGCTCTCCAGACCCCCAGGTTGTAGGGGTGCCCCACACTCAGGCACCTCTGGGGAGATATGGGGCTTCCCATCCTTCTCTGGCCTGAGTCACTCCCTCCCCAGTTTGTGGGGCTTCTCCCGCCTGCCCAGGCCGTGCCCCCCACTGGTATAGGACCCCCCTAGATTGTAGGGCTGTGTCCTCTGTGCCCCCCCAGTTTTTTGGGTGGCTGTGCCCTCTCGAGGCCACCACAGCCGGCGAGGTGCGGACCCCGGCGTGCCCCCCCCGGCTGGGGTGTGGGGCGCAGCTGGAGCCGCGCTGGCTGCCCCACGGCGAGAGCCGCGACGCCTCCTGCTCCGGCAGCGCCGGGCCGGGCAGGGTGCGGGCAGGCTGCGCGTCCCAGCGGGTCCCTCCCTGCTCCGCGGCCCTTGGCGAGCGCTGGGAATTGGGGTGCGCTCACCTCTCACTGCCGGGGGGCCGAGCCCGAGGGGAGTGAAGGGGGCGCTGCCCTTTGGAAGCTATTCCAGGTGCTGCAAGGCTCGGCACAGGGAAGGGAGGACCCAAAGGTGCCCCCAGGCAGCGCTGCCGTGGCCAGGGTGCTGCCCCCACTGGGTATGGGGGATTTGGGGGTGCAATAAAGCCCCTACCCCAGCCCTGACCGCCGTGCCGCCCCTCCTGCCGCAGGTTTCTGTGGAGTGACTACACGGTGGAAGTTCGTCTCAATGATTACCTGGACATTATCTGCCCCCACTACGAGGAGGGCAGCGTGGACCCGCGGGCCATGGAGCGCTACACGCTGTACCTGGTGGAGCTGGAGGAGTACCAGGCCTGCAAGCCCCGCTCCAAGGAGCAGATCCGCTGGGAGTGCGACAAGCCCAGCGCCCTGCACGGCCCCGAGAAGTTCTCAGAGAAGTTCCAGCGCTTCACTCCCTTCACGCTGGGCAAGGAGTTCAGGGAGGGACACAGCTACTACTACATCTGTGAGTGCTGGGGGGCTGCGGGGGGGGGCTCCAGGGATTCCCCATCGGGCTCCCCCCATCCCTTCCTAACCCGCCTCTCCCTTCACAGCCAAACCCATCCACCACCACGGCGAAGCCTGCCTGAAGCTGAAGGTGACGGTGACAGGCAAAGGCAGTGAGTATCACACATCGCTACCCCCTCGGGGCCCCCCCACGCGTCCCCTCCTTCCCAGCGTGGCCTTGGCTGCGCTGAGTCACGGCCTGGCCGTGGCCCCTGGCCAGCCCGGGGTGTGGGCACGCGCAGCTGGGCCAGGAAGGTGTTGTTGGGGTCAGGGAGGGGGAGACAGCCCACAGAGAAGCGAGATTTTGGGATTTTGGGGAGGTTGGGGTGCTGCCTTTCCCTCTTTGACCCCCTGTTTGCCCTGCAGCTCCAGCACTGCCTGTGCCAGCCTCGACGCAGAAGGGGAGGATCCAGGCAGGTGTGTTGGGGGCTGAGGGCTTGGGGCCCCCTTCTGGGGTGGCAGGGTGTTCTTGGGGGCACCAGGCTGAGCCTGGGGGGGCACTGGCCTGAACACAGCCACCCAGGGGTTTGCTGGGGGCACTGGGGCTCATCTGCCCCTCCTGGGGGTCTCTGGAGCTGGCTGAGGTACCAAGGCTGGTGGCAACCCTCTGCAGGGGTGATGTGCTGCTGGTTTGGGGTACAGCTTGTCTTTTGGGGTACAGCTTGCCTTTTGGGGTTGCTGGTTGCTGATGGCTCCTCTCTTTTCCCCCCACAGACGATGCAGCTGCACACGTGCTGAGGAGCGTGGGGCAGAACTCGGCCATGCGCAGCAGCAGCCGCCCCTTCACCTTTATCAGCCTCCTCCTGCCCCTCCTGGTGCCACAGGGGCTCTGAGGTGCCCCTCGTGCCCGGACCCACCGAGGCTGTGGCCATTGGGGACCCCCGTGGTCCCCGCACATCTGCCCCGGGTGCCCTGCCCTGCGCACATCTGGGCAAGGAAAGGATTTGTCAGTATTATGGGGCTGGAGGCCCCAAAGCCATCGGAGCAGCTGGAGCCTTCAGGCTTCCCTGGCCCTTCCAGGATGCTCCTGGCAGCCAGAGGCCGAGCGGGAGCCTGGAGCTGGAGGGGCTGAGGTGCCCCGGACTGGAGAGGGGCAGGGGGCTGGCACCCCTGCCCCACAGCTGAGCTCGCCCACCACCCTCGGGGCTTTCCCCGTGGTGGGCTGGAACTGGAATGTGTCCTGCAGGCGGGGACATGGGGGTGGCCAGGTGACCCCAGTGTCAGTGGCCAGGGAGCACAGACAGGCTGGAGATGCCCTGCAGCCAGGGGAGAGGGGTGATGAGAAATACCCCACTCCTCCCTGTGCTGCACCCCTACCCCTTCCTTCATCCCCTGGCCCTTCGCCATCCCTCCCCTCCGCTGGGTGCCGGAGGGGCCCCCCAGCACCCCCTTTGTACAGCACCCCCTTTGTACAGCTTTCTAACACGGGATTTTTTTATACCATTGTCGGGAATAAATAACCAAAACCATGCCGAGCTCCTGAGACCTCCCCCACCCTCCTGGGCCAAGGCTCTCCTGGCCCCCGTGGGGGGTTGGGCTGGTTAATTAATTAATTGGCTGGTGTTTGCACGGGGCTGTTAAGTGGCCAAGTGCCACAGTGGCTGGCACTGTCCCCGGCTTTATCTGGTGACACAAAGGCCTCCCCTGAGGGTAGGGACCCCTCCCCCTGCACTGCAGTGAGATTCCAGGTGGGGGGCAGGGGTTTGTCCCGGGACAAACCCCATTGGAATGTGACAGACCCCAGGGCATGGGATAAATCCCACCGCTGGTGAGGAGGGGGCTGGGAAGGGGACACGGCCTGGCTGCACCCCAGGGACCCCCATGGGGTGACCCCAGGGATCTGGGGGCTCTGAGGGAGAGACAGTGTGGGTGCAGGGAGCTGGGATCACAGGGATTTGGGGGCCCTGGAATTGGGAACTGCAGAGAGCAAGGGTCCTGGAGAGGTGAGATTTTGGGGCACAGGGATGCATGACACCCAAATGTGGGGGACCCTAGAGATGGAGAGTCATGGAGAGGGGACACAGGGATGAGTGACCCCCAGGATGTGTGGGGGGAACCCTGGGACAGTGGGGTCACAGGGAAATGTGGATCCCAGGGATGCAGGATCCTGGGGAATTGTCCCAGGGGACATTGTCCGATGGGAATTGTCCCAGTGACACCCAGGATGTGTGGGGACACCCTGCGGCAGTGGGGTGACAGGGAAATGTGGATCCTGGGGAATTGTGGATCCCAGGCATGCAGGATCCTGGGGGGAATTGTCACAGGAATGTGTGACCCCCAGGATGTGTGGGGTCACAGGGGAATTGTGGATCCCAGGGATGCAGGATCCTGGGGAATTGTCCCAAGGATGAGTGACCCCCCAGGATGTGTGGGGACACCCTGCGGCAGTGGGGTCACAGGGAAATGTGGATCCTGGGGAATCATTGTCACAGGGATTTGTGACTCCTGCAGGAGGCGGGGGTGGGCAGCTGGGCTCACAGGGCTGTGACACCCCCGGGCTGTGCAATCTGCACCGTGGCGTTCACCTTGGGGATGCCCAGGGACCCCAAACCTGAACACACGACACCTCGGGGATGCTTCCCCCCCGCCCATACCGGCCCCGGTGCCCTCACGGTGCCCGCGGGGCGGTCACGCCGCTGCAGCCGCCGCTGCTCCCCCCGCTCGCAGCCGGATCCCCGCCGCCCCTCCCCGGTAGTGCGTCCTGCTCCGCCCCGCTCCGCTCGGCCGCGGGCAGCACCGGCCCCGCTCCGGGCAGCACCGGCCCCGCCGCGCTCCCCGGGCTCCGGCATGGTCCTGTCGGTGCTCGCCGGCCTCTGCCTGGCCGCCACGCTCGCCATGTTCGCCACCGGCCTGTGAGCGATCGGCGGCGGCGGCCCCGGGCGGGCGGGAGCGGTGGGGAACGCACCGGGGCCGGCTCAGGGCTCGCGGAGGGCCGGGGGTGCGGGGCGGGGGGGGGGGAGCAGGCTGGTTTTGGGGTGCGGGGGGGGCATTGGGGGTGCAGTGGGGCCATAGGGGATGAGGGTGCAATGAGGACCCCAGGCTGGTTTTGGGGTGCAGTGAGGACCCCAGGGCTGGTTTTGGGGTGCAGTGGAGGCCTTGGGGAGGGGGATTTGTGAGTGCAGAGAGGCCCATGGGGGATGAGGGTGCAGGGAGGACGCCAGGGCTGATTTTGGGGTACCGTGGGGCCATTGGGGATGAGGGTGCAATCAGGACACCAGGGCTGGTTTTAGGGTGCACTGGGGACCTTGGGGTGGGGGATTTGTGGGTGCAGAGGGGCCACAGGGGATGAGGGTGCAGTGAGGACGCCAGGGCTGGTTTTGGGGTGCACTGGGGGCCTTGGGGAGGGGGATTTGTCAGTGCAGAGGGGCCCATGGGGGATGAAGGTGCAATGAGCACCCCAGGCTGGTTTTGGGGTGCAGTGGAGGCCTTGGGAAGGGGGATTTGTGGGTGCAGAGGGGCCCATGGGGGATGAGGGTGCAGTGAGGACCCCAGGGCTGGTTTTGGGGTACAGTGGGGCCATTGGGGATAAGGGATGCAGTGAGGACCCCAGGATTGGTTTTGGGGTGCAGGGGGGGACTTGGGGGTGCAGTGGAGCCATAGGGGATGAGGATGCGATCAGGACCCCAGGGCTGGTTTTGGGGTGCAGTGTGGGGCCTGGTGGGAGAGCTGAGGGTGCAATAGTGAGGGCACCAGAGGCATTTTGGGGGCTGCAGTGGAGGCCGTGGAGGGACATTTGGGGGTAGAATAGGGGAGGTGTTAGGGCCAGTTTGGGGGTGCAGTGGGAAGGGCAGTAGGGGGATGTAATGGGTGCCAGTTTGGGGGTGCAGTGGGGGCCATAGGGGGATGTAATGGGGAGGGCATCAGGCCCAGTTTGGGGGTGCAGTGAGGGCCATAGGGGTGCAGTGGGGAGGGCATCAGGCCCAGTTTGGGGGTGCAGTGGGCCATGGATGGCTGGTGCAGAGGGATTGGGGGTGGTGCTGAATTTTGGGGGTGCAGGGGGAGGAGGGGGGGGTGCAGTGCCTGCTGGCTGCAGAGACTGGAACCCCCCTCACACCAGCACTGCCAGGCATCCAGGAGGACGCTGCCCTCCACCCTCCCCAGGTCTGACCTGCGCCAGATGTTGGCGACCAAAAGTGTGGAGAACATCCAGTTCCTGCCCTTCCTCACCACTGATGCCAAGTACAGCAGGGTTGGGTCCTGGGGAGGGGGGGTCATATGGATTTGAGGGGCAGGGGGGATCCCTCAGTGCCTGTGCCCCATCCCTGCAGCAACCTGAGCTGGCTGGGCTATGGCTGCCTGAAGGGGGACGGCACAGTGATCACCGTCAATGCCATCGGGGCAGCTCTGCAGACCCTCTACATCCTGGTGTATCTCTACTACAGCCCTGCCAAGGTGGGACAGGAGCCTGGGGTGATGGGGAGGATGGGAGACCCTCACCCTGACATCCCCCTGCTGTCCCTCCCAGCGCCCCGTGCTGCTTCAGGTCCTGCTGCTCCTGGCTGTGGTGCTGACTGGCTGTGGCTACTTCACCATCCTGGTTGACACAGGGACACGCCTGACACACCTGGGGCTCTTCTGCAGCGTCTTCACCATCAGCATGTACCTCTCACCGCTGGCTGACCTGGTGTGTGGGGCTTGGCAGAGCTGGGGTTTGCCAGCCCAGGCCCTGCCTGACGTTTGCTCCTGCAGGCCAAGGTTATCCGGAGCAAGTCGACGCGGTGCCTGTCCTTTCCCCTGACCGTCACCACCCTCGTGGCCTCCAGCAGCTGGACACTCTATGGCCTGCAGCTCCACGATCCCTACATCACAGTGGGTTGGGGTGGTGGAATGCTGAGGGGTGCCATCCCATCCTATCCCATCTCATTGTATCCCAAACCATCCCACTCGATTGCATCCCACGCAGTCCCATCCCCATCCCATCCTATGCTGGCCTGCTTCATCTGCATTTCACCCTTCTCCATCCCATCCCATTCTGTTCTGTCCCTCTCCTGCACCATCTCACCCCACTCCATCCTATCCCAGCCTATCCTATCCTTCTCCACCTTCATCCCCATCCCATCCCATCCCAGTCTAACCTGTCCTTCCCCATCCCCACCCCATTGCCATCCCTTCCCCATCCCCATCCTACTGCCATCCCATTCCACTCCATCCCATCCCATCCCCATCCCCACCCCACTGCCGTCCCATTCTCATCCCATCTCCATTGCGACCCCATCCCATCCCATCCCATCCCATCCCATCCCATCCCCATTCTGACCCCATCCCACCCCATCCCATCCCATCCCACCCCATCCCACCCCATCCATTCCCCTCTCATGGCTCAGCTGAGCACTTGGCTTGGCACTGGCCCCATTCAGCACTGCCTGTGTCACCCAGCCAAGCATGATATCCATTGATTTTAATTAATTAGCTGGGATGGGGCCAATAAACCTCCCCCAGCACCACAGGGGGAGGGGTACACCCACTGTCCCCCCATGTCCTCCTGCAGGTCCCCAACGTGCCAGGGATCGTCACCAGCCTCGTGCGGTTCTGGCTCTTCCAGCGGTACAGACCAGAGCAGGACAAGCCCTACAGCCCCCTGCCTGCCTGAGAGGTGCCCTCAGGAGCACCCCAACTCTGCCCTGGGCTGGCCCCAGCGCCGTCCCCTTGGCCACTCCCAGTGGGACACCAAGAAGGACCTCCGGCCTCCAGCCCTCCATCCTTCAGCGAAGGTCCTGGAGCTCTCAGAGAAACCTTTGGGGCACCACAAGCCCCTCAAACCCCAGGGTGGGAGGATAGTTTTCCATGCCTATGGCCCTGCCTGGCAGCAGGATTTCAAGGGGCAGGGCTTTTGAGTGGCTTCCAGGGGTCCAAGTGTCAATTTTGTATGGATTCAAGTGCCTTTTAATAAATCAGAGACTTCCCAGTGCCTGCTTCTTGTACCTGCTGCAGAGGATGGTGCAGCTCTTGGTCCTACAGCTGCTTTGGGAGCTCCTTGTGGCCAGCTAGGGGGGCTGCTGATGGCCATACAGGGGCTACTTTTTGGGGGGAGGCTCATTCTGACACACCCCAGGCTCTGGCAAACCCTTGGTAAGCATCAGCCCTCGTGTTGGGGCCATAAGGGGACCCCAGGGATGCTGCTCTGAGCACCCTGAGGGAGGCACCCATCACAGTGTGGGGGTAAAAGTCCGTGGAAGTGACAAGCAGCCACCATGGCAGGAATCAGGAAACTGTGGCAGCAGCTCTCTGGTCACAGAGAGCAACAGGAATCGATGGGAATCCTTGCTAAACCCCTGTGGATTGAGCAGGCCTGGATCAAGCATCGATGCTCTGTCAATTAATCAATTAACAGAGATGTGGAATGAAGATAACGGGCTGGTGCTTCGGTGGAGGGGCCAAATCACAGAGCAGAAAGAGACCCCACCCCATGCAGGACCCCCCAGGACTGAGGAGCCTCATCCCACACTCCAGCCAGGTGACACCATTGGGTTGAAGGATGCTGGCAGGAGCTGTGCTGTGCCTCTGCTGCTTGTGCACACCTCACACAGCCTGCAAAAATCCATACAAAGGGACAGAGCTGAGCATGGTGCCAAGGGAAGGAGGACGAGCTCACAGCGTGCTCTGTCTTGCCCTGTGGAACCAGGGCTCCCCATGCCTGCTCTGGCAGCTCCAGGGACTTGGCCCAGCAGGGAAGAGCCCCCAAACTCCAGGAAAGAACTCCCAGCTTGGCCCCACAGCCTCGGGAAAGGGCTCCCAGGCTGGCCCCACAGCCTGGGGAAAGGGCAGCTTTCTCCACTGCCACACCTTGGCTGCCAACCGGTCGCTCCGGCTGCCCCGTGCCGGGAGCGGCTCTGACGTGGCCCCTGGTGCCAGCTCCCGATGCCTCTGTGCAGGGAGGAGCTGCTGCCACACGGGCTGGGAGGAGCTGCTCGTGGCCATGACTAGAGGCTCTGGATTGCCCTGAGTAGCTCCTGGATGACCATAAGTAGCTCCTTGAAGGCCATGAGTAGAGGCTCTGGATTGCCGTGAGTAGCCTGCACAGGGTCATGGGTAGCTCAGAGATGGCTGTGAGTAGCACCTAGACGACCACAAGGAGCCCCTGACAGTCCTGAGTAGCCTCTGATGGCCACGTGTAGCTCCTGGATGGCCACAAGGAGCCCCAGATGGTCCTGAGTAGCCTATCAATAGCCCCTGGCTGGCTGTGAGTAGCCCCTGAGGGCCACAAGTAGTCCCAGGACGGCCACAAGGAGCCCCCTGGTTGGCTGTCAGTAGCCCTTGGATGGCCACAGGGAGCCCCTGGCTGGCTGTCAGTAGCCCCTGATGGCCACAAGGAGCCCCAGGATGGCCATGTGTAGCCCCAGACAGTCCTGAGTAGCCTGTCAGTAGCCCCTGTTGGCTGTAAGTAGCCCCTGGATGGCCACAAGGATCCCCCTGCTTGGCTGTCAGTAGCCCCTGATGGCCACAAGTAGCCCCAGGATGGAGCTGGATTGCCATGAGCAGCCTGCACAGAGTCACGAGTAGCCCCTGCATGATCACAAGTAGCCACTGGATAGATGCAGCCCCTTTGAATGGTCATGAGGAGCCCTTGGCTGGCTGTGAGCAGCCCCTGGTGACCCTCAGCAGCCCACACAAGGCTGTCAGTAGCCCCCAGAGCACTGCTGTGGTCCTGACCCCAGCAAGGCCCCACGTGGCCAAATCCAGGGCAATGTCACCCCTCCAAGCAACCACCCGTGTGCCAGCAAGGGCTCAGAGCTTCCCACTCTGCTCCCACCAGCCTTTGCTGCTCAGGAAACGGCTAATTAGCTGCTCCTGCTAATTAACCCGAGTCCTCCCAACTGCTCCTTTCTGCAGAGCATTCACAGCTGCTAATTAAAATCCCAAAGTCCTTTGGCTGGAGGAGCTGGTGGCTGCCAGGGCAGCAGGTTCCTGCACATGGGGTCAGAGAGCAGGAATGGGGGTCCCCAGCAGTGAGCCCCTCCCCAGACAGAGCCCCCCACCCCTCCCTCTCCCCAGTGAAGCTCAGTGTGGTGCTGTGGATGGGCAGAGGAGTCCGGGGAGCTCTCCTGGAGCTGTTGGGGGGACGTGGGGGACAATTTAAAGGCTGTATGGCCCACCCCACCCTGCCAGTCCCTCTCCTCCCTGCTGGGAACTCAGCCAGGGGACAGGATGGGGCTCCTCCAGCTCCCACCTGTGGGGGTGAACCACATCTGAGCCGGGAATGTGTCTGGATCCCACTTCAGAGCCAAATTCCAGACAGCTCAGCAAGAGACAGTGGGGACATGCATGGAGACCCTGCTCTTCACAGAACCCCCAAAACCTCCCTGCACACCCTGAGATTTGAGTGATTCCCCCAGGAGAGCCAAGTGATTCCTCTGGGTGGCTTCCAGAAGCACCCAAGGCTCTCAGTGGACCCTCATGGAGACCGTGCCCTTCACAGAACCCCCAAACCCTCCCTGCAACCCCGAGAGCCGAGTGGTTCCCCTGGCAGAACCAAAATAATCCCTCCAGGTGCCTTCCAGCAGCACTTCAGAGCCAAATTCCAGAGCTCAGCGAGGGGCAGCACCGGCTGGGGGGACATGCATGGAGACCATGCCCTTCACAGAACCCCCAAACCCTCCTTGCACACCCTGAGATTTGAGTGATTCCCCGGGAGAACCAAAATAATCCCTCCAGGTGCCTTCCAGCAGCCTCTGAGGCTCTCAGTGCCCACATGGAAACCCTGCCCTTCACAGAATCCCCAAACCCCCACCGATGAGAGCTGAGTGATCCCCCCAAAAGAACCCAGTGATTTCTCCGGGTGGCCTCCAGCAGCCCACGAGGCTCCCAGTGCCCACAGCCCCGAAGCCCCCCAGCCCTGCCGGGTCCCGGGTCACACCCAGCACGGCCAGCACCGTCCCGGGTCACACACAGCACTATCCCAGGTCACACACAGCACTATCCCAGGGTCACACACAGCACTGTCCCGGGTCACACACAGCACCGTCCCGGGTCACACACAGCACCGTCCCGGGTCACACACAGCACTATCCCAGGTCACACACAGCACGGCCAGCACCGTCCTGGGCCTTTATTCGGCTCCCAGGCGCAGCCCCCGCCGCCGCAGGTCGGCTCTCGCCGCCCTGATGTGCTCCTGCAGCTCGGCCGCCGCCTCCTCGCAGTCGTTGAAGGTGGCCAGGCGGTAGCCCACGGTGGCCAGCGAGTAGCAGCCGAAGGCCACGAGCAGGTAGACGGGCAGCGGCAGCAGCGCCTGGCGGAGCGGGCCCGGCGGCTGCAGCCCCGGCGGGGCCAGAGCCAGCGCGGCCCAGGCCGAGCCCAGCAGGGCCAGTCCGCAGAGCCACTGGGCCAGCTTGGTCATGGCGGCCTGAGGGGAGAGGAGAGTGGGAGAGCCGTGAGAGGAGCAGGGGAGAAAACGGGAAAGCGGCAGAGAAGGAAGGAAGGGGGAACCGGGAGAGACGGAGCGCCCCGCACCGGGCCCAGTCTCACCCGGGGCCTCCTGACAGGAGCGCGGCCCCAATTCCCCCTGGGCCTCCACCCGTCGGACAGAGCCCTCCCCAAAGACCCGGACCCAGACCCGAACCGGGACCCGAGCCCTGCCCCACCCCCACCTGGCTCGGTCCCGCTCCCGGTGCCGGTCCTGCTCCCCACCCGGCGCAGCGATGACGTCACTGCAGCGCCGCGCGCGCGAGGGCTGCCGGGAATTGTAGTTCGGCGGGGCTGTGCCAGAGCGCGCCCCCTGCTGGCGGGGCGCGGCCCCACCGGGAGCCCTCCGGGAACCCCCCGGGAGCTCCGGTCCGGCCCCGCTCCCGGTGCCGCAGGAAGCGCCGGGCTTTGTGGGCCGCCGCCGGGGCCGCAGGAAGCATCTGGTTTCCTGCACGTCCGGCCGGAGGGGTGCCAGGGAGCCGGCGTGGGAGCGAGTCCCGCCCGCCCTCCCACGGCTGCGGGAACCGCGCCGTTCCCACCCCCCTCCCTCCCCAGCCCCGGTGCCCCCCGGGGTCGTGCGGAGGGCACAGACGGGTCTGTGATGCCCTGCCAAGGGCAGCAGCCTGAGCTGTGCCAGCACAGCTGGGGCTGGACCCCCAGAGCCCCCTGCCCACTCCAGTCTGCTCCAGTCCTGGCTCCACTCCTTGCAGGTCTGGGCGCACAAGGTGCCAGCAGCAAATCTCCCACCCTTGGCCACCCCTGGGCACCCCAGAACCTACCCCAGGCTCCAGGGCCACTTCCAGCCACGCTGGCACACAACTGGGCTGGCAGCTGGCACAGGGGACAAGCAGCTACAAAGAAATGGCTTTATTGGGCAGGGGAGGGTCCTGGATCGGCCACAGGGAGGGGGCTGCCCCAGGAAGGGGCAGCAGGACATCAATTTCTCTTCCTGCCCTTGCCAACAGCCTTGGCAGGAGGAGCGACGGGCGCTGTGGACTGGTAGAGAGTGGAGGAGATCTTGTTGATGTAGTAGAGACCCACCATGGAGAAGATGAGGCTACAGGGGCACAAGGGAAGAGGCTGCTCAGCTGCTGGGGGCAGGAACATGCCAGGCTCACCCCAACACCTTTCCCCTGGACCCCACTCTTCTGCCCTTCCTAAACCAACATTTCCCCCTTGGGTCCCACTCTCCTGCCCTTTCTAAACCAACAATTTCCTTTGGATCCCACCCTCCTGCCCTTCTTTCCCCTTGGATCCCACTCTCCTGCCCTTCCCAAACACTTTCTCCTTGGATCACACTCCCCTGCCCTTCCTAAAACAACAATTTCGATTGGATCCCTCTCTCCTGCCCTTTCTAAACCAACATTTTCCTCTTGGATCTCACTCCCCTGCCCTTTCAAAACCAACAGTTATTTTTGGATCCCACTCCCCTGCCCTTCCCAAACACCTTCTCTTGGATCCCACTGTGCTGCCCTTCCTAAAACAACAATTTCCCCCTGGATCCCATTCTCCTGCCTTTTCTAAACCAACACTTTACTCTTGGATCCCACTCCTGCCCCTCCTAAACCAACAAATTCCACTGGATCCCACTCCCCTACCCTTCCTAACCCAACAAATTCCAATGGATCCCACTCTCCTGCCTTTCTTAAACCAACAAATTCCATTGGATCCTACTCCCTTGCCCTTCCTAAAACAACAATTTCTCCTTGGATCCCACTCTCCTACCCTCCCCACCAGCCCCCTGATGCTCCCTGCCCAGCCTCCTGCCCCCCTCCCAGTGTCCCCCATGCCCCCTCTGTGTCCCCTCAGTCACTCCCACCCCCCCAAGGAGACCTCAGGACCTACCAGGTGGTCACACAGACCCTGTGGATGAGGCCAGAAGCGAACAGGGCCAGCAAGAGGCAGGTGAGGACTGTGGAGAAGCAGGAGACACACGGTGTTGCAGGGCTGCCCCCGGGGATGGGGGAGCAGCAGAATTTACCCCAGACCCAGGAAAAGCTCCAGGGCAGGGCTGGGACCGTCCAGTGCCACTGCTGGGGCACCCCCAGCCCTTTGGTCACCCCCATGTCCCCTCCTGGGCCCCCCATCACTCACTCTCAGGGAATATCTTGGCCTGGAAGCCCTTCCCGAAGATGAGGTTCTCCAGGTTGTTGAAGGCCTGGGTGTGGAGTTAAGGCACACAACGGGATCCTGCTGCCCCCCATTTCCCATCCTGCCAGCCCTCTGCATGGAAGGGATCTCTGGAGGGTGTCAGGGACAGTTTGGGGGTGCCATGGGGGCCATAAAGGGTGTAATGGGGCATCAGGGACAGTTTGGGGGTGCAGTGAGTGCCATAGGGGTGAAATGGGGAGAGCACCAGGCCAATTTGGGGGTGCAGTGAGGGCCATAAAGGGTGTAATGGGGAGGGCATCAAGGCCAGTTTGGGGGTGCAGTGAGGGCCATAAAGGGTGTAATGGGGAGGGCACCAAGGCCAGTTTGGGGGTGCAGTGGGGAGGGTACCAATACCAGTTTGGGGGGGCAGTGAGGGCCATAGGGCTGCAGTGGAGGGCATCAAGGCCAGTTTGGGGGTGCAATGGGGGGGGTGCAATAGGGAGAGCATCATGCCCCCAGTTTGGGGGTGCAATGGGGAGGGGACCAAGGCCAGTTTGGTGGTGCAGTGAGGCCTAAAGGGGGTGTAATGGGGAGGGCACAAGCACCAGTTTGGGGGTGCCATGAGGGTCATAAAGGGCATAATGGGGAGGGCACCAGGCCCAGTTTGCGGGTACAATGGGGAGGGCATCAGGCCCGGTTTGCAGGTGCAATGGGGAGGGCATCAGACCCAGTTTGGGGGTGCAATGGGTGGATGGGATGGGGTGCAATGGGGAGGGCACCAAGGCCAGTTTGGGGGTGCAATGGGGAGGGCAGTAAGGGGGTGCTATGGGTGCTGCCTCCCACCACCCCTGTGCTCCCGTTCCCAGCCCCCCGCCCCCTGCAGCCCCCCCGGTGTCCCCGGGATGCCGTGAGGGAGCAGACGAAGAGCGCCGAGCCCAGCAGCCCGCCCTGGATGGTGAGCCACTCGGTGGAGGCCAGCTGCCGGCTGTACATCTGCATCCCTGCGAACAGCAGCAGCGACAGCAGCGACGACAGCGCCAGCGACGTGCCCGTGCCTACGGCTGCGCCCCGGGGCCGCCTCAGCACCGGCCCCGGGACCGGGGCCAGACCCGGGTCCGAGCTCAGGGCCGTGCCGTTCCCCCCTTCCCCCAGCGCAGCTGCCCCGCAGCTCCCGTTAACCCCGTTATCCCCGGGCCCCCAACACCCTCCCGTGCCATCACACCTCCATTCCCCGTCCCCGGTACCCCCCGTTCCCGTTAACCCCGTTATCCCCGTGCCCCTAACACCCTCCTGGGCCATCACACCTCCATTCCCTCTCCCCATTCCTCCCTGCCCCATTAACCCCACCTCCCGTTAACCCCATTATACCCGTGCCCCCAATACCCTCCTGTGCCATCACACCTCCATTCCCTCTCCCCATTGCCCCCTGCCCCATTACTCCCGTTATCCCCGTGTCATCACACCTCCATTCCCTTCTCCCCATTATCCCCGGTACCCCCCTTCCCGTTAACCCCGTTATCCCTGTGCCCCCAATACCCTCCTGACCCACCACATCTCCATTCCCTCTCCCCATTGCCCCCTGCCCCATTAACCCCAGCTCACGTTAACCCCATTACCTCCATGCCCCCAACATCCTATTGTGCCATCACACCTTCATTCCCTGTCCCCGGTACCCCCGCTCCCGTTAACCCCATTATACCCGTGCCCCCAACACCCTCCTGCCCTGCCACACCTCCATTCCCTCTCCCCATTGCCCCCTGCCTCGTTACCCTTGTTATCCCTGTGCCCCCAGCATTCCCATCACCACCCAAGTCTCCGTGCCCCCCTCATTCCCCCCGTTACCCCCGGTGCCCCCCCCGTTACCCATGGTGCCCCCAGCCCGTCCCGGTGCCGCTCCCTGTACTGCCGTTCTGCGCACGCGCACTCCGCCCGCGCGCAGGGGGGACACGGCAGCAGCGCCGGGTCGCGCCACTGCGCATGCGCGGGATGCCCCGCCCCCTCCCGGCGCGCCCCCTGGCCGCCGGGAGTGGCACTGCAAATCCGCGCCGTCCCGGAGCGCCCTCTGGCGGCGGGGACGGGAACAGCGCGGGGACGGGACCCCCGCACCGAGCACCGGCCCCGGTACCGGCCCTGGGAGCACCCCCGGGAACACCCCCGGCAGCACCGCCGGTACCGGTGCCATGCTCATCCTGCCCGCAGCCCGCCCCCTGCGCCGCTCCCCAAGCGTGGCTCGTCGGGGGATGCCCGGGGGAGCGGCGAGAGCATCCCCGCGCCGCTCCCCCCAACCCCACACCGGTGCCGCCCCTCCGGTGTCTCCACCGCCCTCCGGTGCCGGCGGGGCGGGCGCCGCCGAGCATGCGCGCCGCCGCCCCCCGCCCTCCCCCCGGCTCCGCCGCTCCCTGCAACACACCGGGGCGATCGCGGCCGCCGCTGCTACCGCCGCCGCCGCAGGCACGGGCGCGGGTAGCGGAGCCATGGCCGAGGGCGAGGACCTGCAGACCTTCACCTCCATCATGGACGCGCTCGTCCGCATCAGCGTGAGCGGCCGCGGTGGCGGCGGGGGGGCGGACAGGGGTCCTCCGGGACCGGGTCGCCGTGGCAACGCGGCGGGGACCGGGGGGGAGGGCGATGCCCTTGAGGGGTGGGCGGGCAGCGGACCCGCACCCGACTCACCGCAGCGACCCCCGGCCATCCCCCGGCACCGGGACCCCCCCACACCGAGCCGCGGTCGAGCCGGTGGCACCGGGTGCCGAGAGGGCGGCCCCATCCCGGTCCCGGTCTTGGTGCCCAGCCCGGTCCTGGCGCTGGTCCCAGGGCTCTGCTGTGGGTCCAGCTCCAGTCTCCATCCCAGCCCCCAGCTCCATCCTGGCCCCATCTCCCTCTCCATCCCAGTTCCAATCCCACACCCATCCCAGTCCCCATCCCCATCCCAGCCCCGGGCCCATCCTGGCACAATTCCCAGTGCTGGTGCTCATCCCCATCCCAGCCACCATCCCCATCCTAGCCCCGGGCCCATCCTGGTGCTGATCCCAGTGGTGGCCTCCATCCCCATTGCACTGCCAGTCCTGATACTGGTCTGATCCTGGGCCCAGTCCCAATCCTATCCCCACACCAGACCTGGGCCCCATCCAGGTTCTGATCCCAGTGCTGGTGCTGATTCTGCCCATGCTGCTGCTCCCAGGCCTGATCCTGGCTCTGATGCTGCTCCTGGTGGCCGTGCTGGCCCCAGTCCTGGTCCTGCTATGGCCCCAGTTCCCACCCCCAGTCCTTCATCCTGCTGCTGGCCCTGACATTCTTCAGACTGCTTCCAGGCCTGATCCTGGCCATGATGCTGGTCCCAGCCTTTGCCCCTATCCCAGTGCTGCTCCTGACACTGGCCCTGCTCCTGCCTGTGGTTACAGTGCTGGCCCTGATCTTGGCCCTGCTGCTGATCCCAGCTCCATTCCTCATCTCAGTGACAACCTTGATCCTCATCCTGCTGCTGCTCCTGGTGTTTGTCCTCATCCCGTCCCTGGTGCTGGTCCCAGGCCCCATCATTGCCCTGATGGTGGTCCCAGTCCTTGTCTCCATCCCAGCCTGGGTCCCAGTACTGCTCCTGGCCCTGGTCCTGATGCTGATCCTGGTCCTGATGCTGATCCTGGCCCAGGTGCTGGTCCTGGCCCCTGGCCCTAGTGCTGGTCCCAGGCCCTGATTCTGATATCAGCCCTGATGTCCTGATGGCCTTGATGTCCCTGTGGTCCTGACCCTGATCCTGGCCCTCGTGCTGATCTCAGCCCTGATATTGATCCTGGCCCTGGTGCTGATCCTGGCCCAGGTGCTGGTCCCAGGCCCTGATCCCAGCCTTAGTGATGGTCCTAGCCCTGATTCTGATCCTGGCCCTGGTGCTGATCCTGGCCCTGGTTCTGGTCCTGGCCCTAGAGCTGATCCCAGGTCCTGATCCCAGTCATGGTGCTAATCTCAGTCCTGGTGCTGATCCTGGTCCTGGTGCTGGTCCTGGCCCTAGTTCTGGCCCAGGTGCTGGTCCTGGCCCTGTTGCTGATCTCAGCCCTGATGCTGGCTCTGACCCTGGCCCTGATCCTGGTCCTGGCCCTGATCCTGGCCCTGGTCCTAGTCCTGGCCCTGGTCCTAGTCCTGGCCCTGGTCCTGGTGCTGGTCTCAGCCCTGGCCTTGATCCTGGCCCTGGTGCTGGTCTTAGGCCTGCTGCTGGTCCTGGCCCTGGTCCTGACCCTGATGCTGATCTCTGCCCTGATCCTGGTCCTGGTCCTGGCCCTGATCCTGGCCCTGGTTCTGGTCCTGGACCTAGAGCTGTTCCCAGGTCCTGATCCTGGTCATGGTGCTAATCTCAGTCTTGGTGCTGATCCTGGTCCTGGTGCTGGTCCTGGCCCTGTTGCTGATCTCAGCCCTGATGCTGACCCTGGCCCTGCTGCTGGTCCTGGCCCTGATCCTGACCCTGGTGCTGATCTCAGCCCTGATGCTGGCCCAGATCCTGGCCCTGGTGCTGGTCCTGACCCTGAGACTGATCTCAGCCCTGGTGCTGGTGCTGGTGCTGCTCCTGGCCCAGATCCTGACCCTGGTGCTGATCTCAGCCCTGATGCTGGCCCTGATGCTGGCCCTGGTGCTGGTCTCAGCCCTGGCCCAGATCCTGGCCCTGGTGCTGCTCCTGGCCCTGGTGCTGGTGCTGCTCCTGGCCCAGATCCTGACCCTGGTGCTGGTCCCATCTGGTCCAGCCCCGCTGTGTCCCCAGCGGGTGACGCTCCCGCTCTCTCCGCAGACCAGCATGAAGAACATGGAGCGGGAGCTGGTGTGCCCGGTGTGCAAGGAGATGTACAAGCAGCCACTGGCCCTGCCCTGTACCCACAACGTGTGCCACGTGTGTGCCAGCGAGGTGCTGCTGCAACACGGCCACCTGTACTGCGACCCCACCTCCGAGCCCACCTCGCCCGCCGCCACCCCCTCCACCCGCAGCCCCCGCCTGGGCCGCAGGGCTGTCCCCAAACCCGACCGGCTGGACCGCCTGCTCAAGTCAGGTGGGGCTGGAGGGACAACGAGGGGACAGGGATGGCTGGAGACAGCGGGGGTGGCTGAAGGGATGGGGACAGGGAGGGGTTTGGGACAGCCAGAGGGGATGGGGACAGCTGGAGGGGACAGAGATGGCTGGAGGAGAGAGGGATGGCTGGAGGGGACAGGGATGGCTATAGACGGTGGGGGTGGCTGAGGGGATGGGGACAGGAATGGCTGGAGGGTTTTGGGACAGCCGGAGGGGATGTGGACAGGGATGGCTGGAGAGGATAGGGACAGGATGGAGAGGATGGGAACAGGGATGGCTGAAGGGGTTTGGGACAGCTGGAGGGGATAGGGACAGGGGTGGCTGGAGGGGACAGGGATGGATGGTTGGAGGAGATGGGGACAGGGCTGGAGAGGACAGGGGTGGCTGAGGGGATGGGGACAGGGATGGCTCGAGAGGACAGGGGTGGCTGGATGGGTTTGGGAAGCTGGAGGGGATGGTGACAGCTGGAGGGGCAGAGATGGCTGGAGGAGAGGGTGATGGTTGGAGGGGACAGGGATGACCGGAGAGGATGAGGACAGGGATGGCTGGAGGGGACAGAGATGGCTGGAGGAGAGGGGGATGGCTGGAGAGACAGGGATGGCTGGAGGGAACAGGGATGGATGGAGGGGAGGGGAATGGCTGGAGGGGATGGCAGAGGGCATAGGAACAGCAGAGGGGGTGAGCATGGCTGGAAAGGATGGGGACAGAGATGGCTGGAGGGGTTGGGAGCAGGGACAACAGGAAGGGACGAAGGTGGGGATGGCACTTTTTGCCCTGCTGACTCCATCCCCGCGTGTTTCCCACAGGCTTTGGCACCTACCCGGGGCGCAAGCGCGGCGCTGTGCACCCGCAGACCGTCAGCTTCCCGTGCCCCGCCTGCCAGCGGGACGTGGACCTGGGCGAGCGGGGCCTGGGCAGCCTCTTCCGCAACCTGACCCTGGAGCGCGTGGTGGAGCGCTACCGGCAGACCATCAACATCAGCGCCGCCATCATGTGCCAGTTCTGCAAGCCCCCGCAGCTGGAGGCCACCAAGGGCTGCACGGAGTGCAAGTCCAGCTTCTGCAATGAGTGCTTCAAGCTCTACCACCCCTGGGGCACGCAGAAAGCCCAGCATGAGCCCACGCCCCCCACCCTCACCTTCCGCCCCAAGGTGGGTCCTCCTGCCCACCTTAATCTTCCTGATTAGGGCTGAGAGGGTTGGGATTGTTCAGCCTGGAGAGGAGAAGGTTTGGGCTTACCAAATCGTGGCCATCTGGTGTTTGAAGGGAGCTTTTGAAAGGATGGGGCAAGACTGTTTACAAGAGCCTGGAGTGACAGGATAAAGAGCAATGGGTTCAGATTGAAAGGGAGTAAGTTTAGGTTAGAAATAAGGAAAAAATTCTTGTAGTGAGGGTGGTGTGGTTCTGGGACACGGTGCCCTGGAAGTGTTCAAGGCCAAAGTGGGGCTCTGAGCAATGGGGTCTAGTTGAGGATGTCCCTGCTCATGTCAGGCAGGTTAGAACAAGATGATCTTCCAGGTGCCCTTCCAACCCCAACCATTCTGTGATGCTGAGATCTGGGGTGCAGGGGTGAGACTCTCGGGGGTGGAGGGAGGTGCAGAGCCCCGCTGAGCCCCGCTGTGCTCGTGCAGGGGCTGATGTGCCCGGAGCACAAGGAGGAGGTGACTCACTACTGCAAGACCTGCCAGCGGCTGGTGTGCCAGCTCTGCCGCGTGCGCCGCACCCACACCAGCCACAAGATCACCCCGGTGCTCAGCGCCTACCAGGCCCTCAGGGTAAGAGCTCCTGGGGCCAGGCTGGGGCTCTGTGGGGAATTGGGGGCACCACAGAGCCCCAGTGCAGATGGGGGGTGTGGGGCGGGGGCTGCTGGCACCACATCTCATCACCTTCCTGCAGGAGAAGCTGACGAAGAGCCTCGCCTACATCCTGAGCAGCCAGGACACGGTGCAGACCCAGATTGCTGAGCTGGAGGAGACAGTGAAGCACACAGAGGTAAGGGCAGAGGGTGCCCATCTGTCCCTGAGTTGACCCTGGGCAGGGGTGGCACAGCCAGCCCGGTCCCCTCTGATCCCGGGAGGTGCCACACGCTGACCCTGCCATGCCTGTGCCCGGCAGGTGAACGGCTCACAGGCCAAGGAAGAGGTGTCCCAGCTGATCCAGGGGCTCTGTGCCATGCTGGAGGAGAAGCGGGCCACGCTGCTGCAGGCCATCGAGGAGTGCCAGCAGGAGCGGCTGGCCAGCCTGCACGGCCAGATCCGGGAGCACCAGGCCATGCTGGAGAACTCGGGCATGGTGGGCTATGCCCAGGAGGTGCTGAAGGAGACTGACCACCCCTGCTTTGTCCAGGCTGCCAAGCAGCTGCACAACAGGTACTGGGCTGTGGGCACGGAGCTACCAGGGAGCATTGGGACCCTCTGGTGCCCGCGGTGGCACCCTGACATCGCCGCTCTCCTGTGCTGCAGGATCCTCAGGGCCACCGATTCGCTGCAGAGCTTCCGTCCTGCAGCCAACGCCTCCTTCAGCCACTTCCAGCTGGATGTCAGCAGGGAGCTGAAGCTGCTCACTGACCTGGCCTTCATCCGAGGTAAAGGCACCGGGACCCGGGCACCGGCTGTGCCCCGTGCCCAGGCACAGCCCCTGCGGGCAGAGCGGGTCCCTGCCCGCCTCGGAGCTGCAGCTCAGCCATGGCTGCCCAGGGCTGCTCGCGGATCTGCCGGTGCCCCCTCCCCGTCAGGGACAGCCCCCGCCCCAGCAGCCCCCAGAGATACCCCTGCCCTGCCCTGTGCCAGGGCGCCGGGGCCAGGGCCAGGCAGGCAGGGCCGTGGTGCCAGGTGAGGGCAGCAGCAGTGCCGCGGGGTGAGTACGGAGCTGCCTCCACTGCCGGGCAGGCGCTTCCCGCAGGGCAGGAGCCGCGTGGCCCTGCCAGACCCGCTGGCGACACGTTTCAGACCTGCTTCTACCTCTCTTTGTTTATAGGCTGCGGCCGCTGCCGAGGCGTCACCGAAGTAACTGAGGCAAGTCACACCCCTGCCCCAGAGCCGCCCCGCTCTCTCTGCCCATCCCTCCATCCCTCCATCCTGCTCCCGTCCCTGGCCCCACTCCGCCGCCATCCTCCATCCCCTCCATCCCAGTCCTGCCCGCCGGCACTGGCAGCCGGTGGCTCTGCCTCCTCCATCTGCCGCCCTCCACCTGCCCTCCCGCCCCCTCTCGCCACATTTCCATCCCCATCCTCACCCCATTTCCATCCCCCTCGCGCCCCATTTCTGTCCCACCCCTTGCTCCATTTCCATCCCCTTCCTTGCCCCGTTTCTGCCCTCTCTCCCCATTTCCATCCCCTCTTGTCCTGTTTCCATTTTCTTCCTCGCCCCATTTCTGTCTCCTCTCGCCCTGTTTCCATCCCCTTCCTCGCTCCATTTCTGTTCAACTCTCACCCCACTTCTGTCCACATGCTCACCTCACTTCTGTCCCATTCCTCATCCAATTTTCTGCTCCCTCCTCGTCCCATTTCCACTCTCCCTTGCCCCATTTCAACCCCATCCTTGCCCTTTTTCCACTTTCTTCTCATCCCATTTCCATTCCTCCACTTTCCATTTCCATCCCAGTCTCACCCCATTTCCATCCCAGTCTCACCCCATTTCCATCCTCTTCCTCACTCCATTTTCATTCTCTCCTTGCCCCATTTCCACCCCTCTCCTTCTTCAATTTTCTTCCCCCTCTTGTCCCATTTCCATTCCCTTTCTTGCCTCATATTTGTCCCCCTTCACCCTATTTATGCCCACATTCTTCCCCCATTTATGTTCTTGTCTGCACCCCATTTCTCTCCCACTTTCACCCCATTTCCCTTCTCTTCCTCGCTCTATTTCCACCCCTCTCCTCATCCCATTTCTTTACCCCCTTGCCCCATTCCCATCTGCCTCCTCACCCCAATTCTGTCCTGCTCACCCCATTTCTTTCCCTTTCTGCATCCCTTTCCCACCTTGTCCTTGCCCCATTGTTGCCCCATTTCCATTCTCCTTCTCTCTTTATTTCCATCCTACTCACACCCCATTTCTGTCCTCTTCCTCTCCCATTTCCATCCTTCTCCTTGCCCCATTTCTACCTCCCTCCTCATCCTGTTTCCTTTCTCTTCCTTGCCCCGTTCCCATCCTTTCCTTACCCCTCTCCCACCTGCCACCCTTCATCTCCCCTCCCCGCCCTGCCTCTGTTCCTGCCAGTACCTTCTACCACCCTCCATCCCCATCTCCTCCTCTTCCTCTTCCTCCTCCTCTCCTGCTGCCTCCACTCTCTCTCTTTCTCTCTCTCTCTCCTCCCTCCTGACTTGCACTCGGCCTGTCTGGTCCCTGGAGCCCCACAGCAGCAGCTCCTCTGTCTCCCCGACTCTCGCTCTCCTCCGGTGCCGACACACGGTCCTCCGCAGTCAGACCCCTTTAGACTCTGCTGGTTGTGCGTCCGTCCGTCCGTCCGTCCGGAATCCCGGAATGCCCCCTCCCTGCGTCCGGCCGCCTCCCTGCCCGCGGGGTGGGGGATGCTGCCTGACGCCCGCTGCCGCCTCTCCCCGCAGCGCCCGAGGCCCCCGTCATCGACACGCAGCGCACCTACACCTACGACCAGATCTTCCTGTGCTGGCGGCTGCCGCAGCACTCGCCGCCCGCCTGGCACTACACCGTGGAGTTCCGCAAGACCGACGCCAAGGCCAAGGGGCTGAAGCTGTGGCAGCGGCGGGAGGAGGTCAGGGGCACCTGCGCCCTCGTCGAGTACCTGGACACCGACAGCGTCTACGTGCTCCGGGTGAAGGGCTACAACAAGGCGGGTTTTGGGGACTACAGCGAGGACATCTACCTGCACACGCCGCCCGCCCCAGGTGAGAGGGGATGGGATCACGTTGGGGTCACCAATTGTCACCAGAGGGTTATTGCCTGCCCAGAGGGGAGAGGATCACGTCGGGATCACCAATTGTCACTGCTCCAGGTGAGAGGAGATGGGATCACGTTGGGGTCACCAATTGTCACCAGAGGGTTATTGCCTGCCCAGAGGGGAGAGGATCACGTTGGGGTCACCAGTTGTCACCAAAGGGGTATTGCCTGCCCAGAGGGAACAGGATCACGTCAGGGTCACCAATTGTCACCAAAGGGGCATCACCTGCCAGCCCCAGGTGAGAGGGGGTGGGATCATGTTGGGGTCGCCAATTGTCACCAAAGGGGTATGGCCCGCACCAGCTGAGAGGGAATGGGATCACGTCGGGGTCACCAACTGTCACCAAAGGGGTATTGCCTGCCCAGAGGGGACAGGATCATGTCGGGGTCACCAATTGTCACCAAAGGAGTGTCACCCGCCCACCCCAGGTGGGAGGGGATGGGATCACTTCCGGGCCACCAATTGTCACCAAAGGGATATCACCAGCCTGCCCGCCCCAGGTGAGAGGGGATGGGATCACATCGGGGTCACCAATTGTCACCAAAGTGGTGTCACCTGCCCGCCCCAGGTGAGAGGGGACAGGATCACATCAGGGTCCCCTTGTCACTGCAGGGGTATCAGGGACAGACGAAGGTGGTGATATAGAGACACTCCATCATCAGAAGGCATGAAAAAAGGCACTTTATTATTAGAAATCTACAGTTCTTATAGAAACAAAGGTAGACCTAAGACCTGATTGGCCTTTAGGAATCTTTTCTCACCTGTTGGTCAAGAAGGGACAACTCCTTCTTGTAAACATCTGTGGCAAACAGAGATTGCCTGCCAGGTGCAGAGACTGGGATAGTAATTGTTTAATTCTTTCTCTGAGCCTTCTCACAGCTTCTCAGGAAAATCCTGGGAGAGCTTTGTCTCTCTCTGTTCAGAGGATATGTGATCACCACACCTGAGCCCCTCCTGAGCCCAGTCAGCAGCAACAGCAACATAGGGGGGGTTCCCCCAATGCTCTGGGGAGACTCCAGGGATTTCAGACCCCAGAACACTGGAAAAATCCACACCACTTCATCCAGCCCCAGCCACTATTAATAATTTACTCCAGCAGCCCCATATTTTTACCACAACACACAATAAACAGCAGCCCCATGTTTTTTACCACAACACTAATGACACACAATGCACAGAGCAGAGGATGGGAGTTTTAACCTCTGAATTTAGATCCTGCATAAAAGCCTTTGGCTTACAGTCCCTTGAGGCAGCCCAAGAGCTCCTGGTCTGAGTGGAGCTGAGCTCCTGTCACCCAGGCTGCCCTGCTCATGCTGGGTGTGAGATCAGCCTGGCCAAAAATAACTGAAAAAGCTGAGTCCAGCCACAGAGCCCTAATATGAGTCAAACATAAATTTGGATTTCGTTTTCCCAAAACAAGTGGTAAATAAAGTAACAGACTAGTCATTTCTCCCTGCTCTTTTTGTCTGAAAGCTGCCAGGCTTAGAAAACCATGTCAAAATATAACCCCCCCCTTGAAGTGGCAGTTTCCACTGGGAGCCAGGGATAAATTACCTTGACCAGGAACAGTGCACCAGAAGAGACTGGAAGAGAAGGGATGGATCCTAAAGAGGAAGGAAAAAAATTCAAAACAAGACAGAAGCAAAACACTTCTGAAGCACAGTAAGAGGGATTTAATTTCAGCTGTGAAAATGTCTGTTTTTACCACAGATTAAGTCCCTGGAAGCATCCAAGGCCAGGCTGGACAGGGCTTGGAGCAGCCTGGTCTAGTGGAAGGTGTGGCAGGGGGTGGGACAAGATAGCTTTAAGGTCCCTTCCAACCCAAACCATTTGTTTACTCTATTGTATAATTTTAAATGGAGTTACTGTGAACTACTCTGTGCTCTCCTGCCCAGGACCATCTCAAAAAAGCAACAAATCAAGCAGGGCTCCCTGTATCCTTCCAAACACTCCCCTACCAACAGGCAGATATGGCTCCTGCTCATCCAGCAGACCAGACTCAGATAAGAGATGATTTTCAGGTCTGCCAGCCCTACCTCACATCTGTGAATTTGACACTCAGATCTCCCAGGTACCCATGGGATCAGGGATAACACACCAACAATGTAGTCCAGAGATTCTGGACAGATCCAAACCATCTAAATCACTTATTTTAGCACAACTATGCTCACACACTTCATAAACAGAGCCTGAACATTCAGCCCAAGTTCAAAGAACTGCTTAAGCATTTAAATAAGTTGCCAGAATTCTAATGTATGTATAAGACTTTTTGGCTTCGTAGGGACTTGGCATTTGTTCCAGGCTTTCCTTAATTAAGGACAGACTTTTGGAAATACCTTCTTTTGTTTTTTATTTTAACTTGGTCCCCAGGCCACCCGGGCCCAGATGGGTGGCAGGGATCTGCGTGGGAGCGTGGAACCAGCAACAGGAGCAGTGCAGCTCCCCAGGCTGGGCAGCTGGACAAGAACAGGACCTCAGAGCACAGGAATGCAGCACACAGGGCTCCCCTCTAACTCCTTCCCAGTGCCCTTCAGCAGCTGTGGATAATGGATTGTGCTGGCAGCAGCACTGATTTTAAAACCTTCAGTGGTCTTCCAAGTCCAAGTGAATGACTCACACATGTATGTGTGTACATACTTCTGTGCACACCAGGATCTGGGCTCTTTCCATGCTACCTCAAGAAATCACTCACTTTCCTGTCCCTCACTCCCCACAACAGAATCATGGAATCCCAGAATGATTTGGGTTGGAAGGGACCTTAAAGCCCATCCCACTCCACCTCCTGCCATGGGCACAAGCACCTTCCATGATCCCAGGTTGCTCCAAGCCCTGTCCAGCCTGGCCTTGGACACTGCCAGGGATCCAGGGGCAGCCACAGCTTCTCTGGGCAATGTGTGCCAAGGCCTGCCCACCCTCATTGCAAAAACTTCTTCCTTGTATCTAATCTGAATCAACCCTTCTGGCTTCCTCATGCCAAAGTCAACAGCTTCCCTGGCATCCATGCAATGGGAATTCTCTTGCAATGCAAAGGAGGTTCCTGTGCTTCAATCCCAAGTCCTCCCTCTGTCTTTAGCTCTCCCCATGCTTTAAAGCTGCTAATCTTTAAAGAAACAAAAAGCCAGCTGCATCTTGTGAGCATTTCCAAGAAGACTTGGCTTCAAGGGAACAAGGCCCCTAAGGGAAGCCCAGGAAATCCCATACATGCAGGATCAGGGTGGTGACTGGCCTCTGGAATCAGCTGTTCAAAGGAAGAATTAATTGCAACAGTTGTGTAATTTCTGAAAGGATAGCTTAATCCCAGCAACTAACTCAGACACAGCTGATGCAGCTGTTTGAGATTAATGCAAGTGTGTAAGCCACTGGGAAAGAGCACTGGGATTTAGAAATATTCTTGTCTCTGCCAACAAAAAAAATTGATGGGTTTCATATTTAGGTTCTCAGCACCACTGATTATTCCACAGTCACATTGAATATGGGCCTGTAACACACTGCCAAGGGTGCCCAAAACAGAAACACCTGAAAAGCTCTGGTCTCTGCACCAAGCCTGCAGATAGAGCAGTGCCAAGGTCCCAGAGCCTGCCTCACCCCTGGTGAGAATACTCACACCATGGACCACCAGACATCCAGCAGGGAGGGAAACACAGACCCAAATCCTTTCCCAATCCTGTCCCACACCACCCAACAAGAGCTTTCACCAGTTCTACACAGAACCACAGAACCACTGAACAGTTTGGGCTGGAAAGGACCTTGAACTCATCCCATCCCATGGGCAGGGACACCTTCCACGGGTCCAGGCTGCTCCAAGCCCCATCCAGAGACAAACAGGAATGGCTGAACAAAACCAAGTTATGTGGGTGAGGCTGGTATGTTCCATTCCTCACAGCTGTGTAAGGATATGCCCTTCCAGGCAAGACATTTCTAAGAACTCTTGACTTAAAATATGAAATATGACGTCATTGCAAACAGTTTTCATTCTACAGGACCAAAAGTAATTTCAGCATAGAGAAACACACTCTTGCTGGAATACTGTGTAATTAAATAACTACGAACAAGTGATTTTTCATCTCTTGTCCAGTGCTGGCTGAAAGAAACAATATAAGAAATGAGGGAACAAAAATGAAATATTTTAATTCACATTATTAATTAGGAGTTCAAGCAGCAATAAGAAACACACTGAGCTAATTCTCAACTTCTTTTACCAACTGAAAATCCGCTCTGTGATCTGGAAACTGGCAGATCGGAAGAGCG
>JAWWMQ010000113.1:5327276-5338861 GCA_035047885.1 Chlorospingus flavigularis
TCTGAGCTTTCTCACAGCTTCCCAGGAAAATCCTGGGAGAACTATGTCTCTCTCTGTTAAGAGGATACATGACTCCCACAGATTGGTGCTTGGATCAACGCGGGGCGCCCCGCTGTGCTGTGCTGCTCACCTTTCTCCTCTTTGTCTGCTCCCCACAGTCCTCAACTTCTTCCTGGACAACCGCTGGGGCTTCAACCGGGACCGGCTGGCCATCAGCAAGGACCAGCGCGCGGTGCGCAGCGTGCCCGGCATCCCCATGCTCTTCGCCGCCGAGCGCCTGATGACCAGCTGCCACCTGTCCATCGACCTGGTCATCGGCGACGTGGCCATCACCCAGGGCAAGAGCTACTGGGCCTGCTGCGTGGACCCCAGCTCCTACCTGGTCAAGGTGGGCGTGGGGCTGGAGAGCAAGCTGCAGGAATGGTTCCAGGTGCCGCAGGATGTGGTGAGCCCCAGGTGAGTATGGGAGGTGCAGGGTTTGTTCTTACCTCCCCAGCAGGGTGTCAGGGGGCTCCTAGAGGGGACAGCTCTCCACTGTGCTCAGAATAAACACCTTCAGCATTGCTAGGGAGTCCCATGAGTGGCCAATCCACCCAGGGGGGCTGCTGGGTGCTGAGGCACCTTCTCAGAGTGGGTATTGGAGCTGGATCCCCCTACCCTGGGTACTCTGCATGGCAGGTGGAGAGGCCACAGGCAGGGCAGGGCCCTCCTGGGTGGGTGCCCGTCCCTGAAGGTGTGAGGGAATCTCCAGCCTGTCCCGTGGGAGGACTCACCTGTCCCCACTCCACAGGTATGACCCCGACAGTGGCCACGACAGCGGGGCAGAGGACACAACGGTGGAGGCGCCTCCTCCCTACGCCTTCCTCACCATCGGCATGGGCAAGATCCTGCTGTCCCACGGCTCGGCCCTCACGTCCCGCGACCCCAACGGCTGCACCGTGCCCCTGCCCCCGCGCATTGGCATCTGCCTGGACTACGAGCAGGGCAAGGTGAGCTTCTACGACGCCGTGTCCTTCCGCGAGCTCTGGGAGTGCGGCGTGGACTGCTCGGGGCCTGTCTGCCCCGCCTTCTGCTTCATCGGAGGGGGGGCCCTGCACCTGCAGGAGCTGGTGGCCAACAAGCAGGAGAGGAAAGTGACCATTGGGAACTTTGCCAAACTGGACTGAGCCACGCCTGCGGTCCCCACACGCCCCTCGGGCACCCTGCGAGCACCAGGGGGACACAAGTGGCCAGGGAGCAGAGCAGAGCAGAGCAGGGTTGGCCCCGGCCCTGCCAACACTGGGGACAGGCCAGGTGTTTGTTTTGTGGGATAGGGGGGACGGGGACAGCTTTGCCGTCCCCTCCTCACCCTGTCTGCCTGCCCCTGGCTCCAGCTCAGCCCCAGGCTGCACTGGGCTGGGGCTGTGGGCAGGGCTGGCAGAGGGTCAGCCCTAGAGAGGGGTCAGGGAGGGGGATGGGGCTGTGCAGGGAGGGGGGTGGAAGGTGACAGTGGGGTGACAGTGCAGGGGAGAGGCTGGGTGCTGGTTGGGGTGGGGGAGGCAGCTGGGGTGGGGGAGAGGGAGGTGGGGGGAGGCTGGGCTGGAACAAGGTGTGAAGATGTTTTGTAAAATGGCTCATTTTCAATGTGGATCATCTGGCTGCAGCCAGGCACAGCCCCTGCACACAGCCAGCGTGGGGTCCCTCCCGTGGGCTGCCGGGCACCTCGGTGCCTGCCACCTGCTCTGCCCTGTCCTTGGGGAGCAACGTGCCTGGCCAGCCCTGCACGTGGCCTCAAGGCCACGCTTGGCTCCCGTTACACCTCTGGGTGCCCAACCCATGGCTGGGGTGGGCTGGGCCTGCAGGGTCTGGATCTGACCCACCAGGGAGCCCCAGCGCCGTGGGGGCTGTGCCAGCAGTCCCACGCCGGGCTCTGTCCGAGCTGCTGTCATTTCTCCTGGGTTCTGTTACAACAAACGCTGTATTTTCATGGTTTCCTACAATAAACTGCAATGCCAGACTCGTCCAGAGCCTCTCTGGCACAGGAGTGGCATGGGACTGAGCTGTGCATGGGGCCAGAGTGTGCATGGGGGCGGGGTGACAAGGGACATGAGGACCTTGGGTCTGGGCTGGCTGGGGGGTCACAGGGCTGTAGCGTCATGGGGCTGTGAGGTTGCAGGGCTGTGGTGGGGTCATGGAGCTCTGGGGTCATTGTGTTGTGGGATCTCAGGGCTATGGGGTCTCAGGGCTGTGGGGTAGCAGTGCTGTGGGGTCTCAGGGCTGTGGGACTGCAGGGCTGTGGGACTGCAGGGCTGTGGGGTCATGGGACTATGGGGTCACAGGGCTATAGGGTCACATGGCTGTGGGGTCTCAGGGCTGTGGGGTCATGGAGCTGTGAGGTTGCAGGGTTGTGGGGTCATGGGGCTGTGGGACTGCAAGGTTGTAGGGTAGCAGGGCTGTGGGGTCTCAGAGCTATGGGGTCACAGGGCTGTGGGGTCTCAGAGCTGTGGGGTCACAGGGCTGTGGGGTCACAGGGCTATGGGGTCTCAGGGCTGCAGGGTTGCAGGGCTGTGGGGTTGCAGGGCTGTGGAGTCTCAGGGCTGTGGGGTCATGGGGCTGTGGGTTTTCAGGGCTGTGGAGTCTCAGGGCTGTGGGATAGCAGGTCTGTGGAACCACAGGGCTGTGGAACCACAGGGCTGTGGAGTCACAGGGCGGTGTCATCACAGGGCTATGGGGTAGCAGGGTTGTAGTGTCACAGGGCTGTGGGTTTGCGGGGCTATGGGGTAGCAGGGCAGTGGTGCTGGGCTGGCCATGGGGCTGTGAGAGCAGGCCGTCCAGCAGCACGTGTCCAGAGGCGTGCACGGGACCGGGGCCATGGGGCCGGGCTGTCCTTTGGGCCGTGGCCAGCAGGTGCCAACCGTGCCCAGCCCAGGCAGTGCTGACGTGTCAGGTCCTGCCCGTGCTCTGCCTGGCCACGTGGTCACTGCCATCCATCACAGGGGGCTCCTGGAGGGGACATCTCTCCACTGGGCCCAGAATAAACTTCAGCATTGCTGGGAAGTCCCATGGGCAGCCAGAACAGCCTGGGGGGCTGCTGGCTGCTGAGGCACCTTCTCAAATGGGTATTGGAGCTGGATCCCCCCACCTGGGTACTCTGCATGGCAGGTGGAGGGGCCACAGGCGGGGCAGGGCCCTCCTGGGTGGGTCCCTGGAGGTCCCAGCCCCTAAGCTGGAAGGGGAAGGGGCCACAGGGCTGAGCTCTCTGTGAACAGGCAACTCTTTGTAGGGCCCAGCCCTTCAAATCAGGGCCCTGTTCTGATCCCTGGGGCCCTGCCCAGGCCTGGGGGGGCTGAGGGGGGAAGCAGCAGTGCCAGGCACACCCCATCCCCTTTGGGGCTCTGTCCTAAGCACACAACCCCATACCCAGCTGGCAGAAAGGATCTGGGGGTGGGGAGTGCTCCACTGTGCCAGACCCCCATCAATGCACCCCCAGCAGTCTCAGGGAGCCCCCTGTGCTCCAGAGACCCCCCCAGCCCCTTGGCTGCACCCCAGCCCAGCTCTGATAGCTGCCAGCACGTGCCAGCCTTCCTGGGCACCTGGCACAGCCACGGGCCCCACCCAGAGCCCACATTCTGTGGCCGAGGGCTCCATCAGCTGCCCAGTGCTGCTCCTGGGGCTGCTCCCAGCCAAGCCCTGGCCCCGTGCCTGCCACCACATGGGCTTTTCTTTGGGCAAGGGTTGCTTTCCTTGTTTTTCTGCCTTTTCAGCCGTTGCCAAAACACTCCCAGTGCCCAGGAACAGGGCCCAGCTCAAACTGGAGCTGCCAGGGGGCCGCCAGGGATGGCTGCTCCCAAGGTTTGTGCCCTGCTGCTGCCACACAGCCTCTTCTTCCAGCATCCCCCAGAGCCTTTTTGGGGCTCAGTGAGGGTTTGGAAGAGCCTGAGCTCACAGGGGAGGGGAGCAGGACACGCTGCAGGCAGCCGGGGACACATGTGCAGCTGAACATTCCGCCTGTGCAGCCACGGGGAAAGCGGGCATGTCAAACCAGACACGGTAAATCGTGAGCAGAAACTGCCAGGAGGGGTGAGAGGGACGGGGTCTAGCAGGATGGGTGACATCCAGAGGGGGTGACATGGTGACATCCCCAGCAGCAAGCCCAGGATTGCCTGGAATGGCAAACAAGAGCCACCACCCAAGCCCAGGCCACACCTCGGTGGGTGCCAGCCCTGTCCCAGAGAAGCCCCCCTGGCACATGGCTGCCCCCCATCCTTTTATTTGAACCGTGATAAATACACCCCAGCCCAGGAGCTGCCACCCCGCCGAGCCAAGCCCGGCACCAACACCCCGCAAACAGAGATATTTATATAAAATAACACCACAAAAACAGCCATTGAATCGCAGGGGGAGCCCAAACCCCGTCCTCCACGCCCCCCCCCGGCACAGAGCAGGGTTGCAAAGCCAAGCGAGTGCGGGGACCGTGGGCTGTGTGCGGGATCTTCCCTCTCCCATCTCCGCTCATGCGGTTCTGTCATGTGCGCGAATCCGGCTGCTCCAGAACCGTCCGGCTCCCGCTGCCCACGGCCGAGCAGCACCAGGGGATGTGCCCGGGGCCGGTGCTGCCCTCCCGGGAGTGGGGGGCTCTCTGGGGCTGCCCCCTCCCCTCGGCAGCCGCGCTCCTTCCAGCGAGCCCTTCACAGGTTGTCGGAGCCGGCGGCGGGGTTGGTGTAGGTGAAGGTGCCGGACCTCGTGGTGCTGCCGCCGGCCACCTTCGGGGCAGGAAAAGTGAGGGGGTGTCAGGGCTGGGCTGAGCCCCCATCCTAGGGCAGCACAGAAAGACCTGTACCCTCTCCATGCCCACTATGGGCAACTAAAAATCGCATCCTCCCAACATGGTGGGCACAGGAAGACCTGCACCCTCTCCATGCCCACTATAGGCAACTAAAAATCGCATCCTCCCAACATGGTGGGCACAGAAAGAACTGCACTCTCTCCATGCCCATTTGTGGGGAAGCAAAAATCGCATTCTCCCACTGTGATGGGCACAGAAAGATCTGCACCCTCTCCATGGCCGCTATGGAACACTAAAAATGTCATTCTCCCACCATGGTGGGCACTGGAAGACCTGCACTCCCTCCATGCCCACTGTGGGCAAGCAAAAATCGCATCCTCCCATTGTGGTGGGCTGCTGCCCCTACCCATGGGCACTGTGGGCACCCTGGGCCCCCATCCATGGGCACTGTGGGCACCCTGGACCCCCATCCATGGGCACTGCGGGCACCCTGAGCCCCCATCCATGGGCACTGCGGGCACTCTGAGCCCCCATCCATGGGCACTGTGGGCACCCTGAGCCCCCACTCATGGGCACTGCGGGCACCCTGAGCCCCCATCCATGGGCACTGCGGGCACTCTGAGCCCCCATCCATGGGCACTGCGGGCATCCTGAGCCCCCATCCATGGGCACTGCGGGCACCCTGAAACCCCATCCATGGGCACTGCGGGCACCCTGAGCCCCCATCCATGGGCACTGCGGGCACCCTGGGCCCCCAGGGACACCCCGGGCCGCCCCTCCCCGAGCACAGGAGGAGCCGCGGCGGCCCCGGCCGTGTTCCCGCACGATAAGCCGGCCCGGCGAGTGCGAGGGTAAATATTTACGCAGGCCCCTGGTATTTGCTCAGGGTGAGCTGCTCTCAGCGAGCCGGAGCAGCTGGACACTGCCCCGCCTGGGGGGAGCACAGGGCGGCCCCCCGTGCCCAGCATCGCCTGGCAGAGCCCTCTGTGGCTCCCGGCGGCACAGCAGCAGCTCCGGCTCCAGTTTGGGAGCTGCCGGTGCGGGATGAGGGATGCTGGCTGCGGGAATCACCTCCTCAGCCACCCCTCCATCAGCTCTGCAGTGCCCCAGCGCTGCTCCCCAACCGCGACAGAGGATGCGGGAGAGCTGAGGGACGCAGCAGGGCAGGAGAAGGGGCAGGGTGGGCAGGCAGCGAGCCCCCTTGCTGCCGGGCACGGGGAGAGGCTGCCCAAGGTCGGGGGAGCTCCCCGGAGCCGGGCCGGGTCTGCCCGCGCTGGTTGCTGCTCCAGCCAGGCGTGAATGTTACACTCACCTCCCGGCGAGGGACGAGCTCCCTGTACACCCGTCGCTGCCCCGCCATCCCCGTCCCTGCCATCTCTGTCCCTGCCATCCCCATCCCTGCCATCCCCATCCCTGCCATCTCCATCCCTGCCATCTCCGTCCTTGCCATCTCCGTCCCTGCCCTGCCATCATCTCCCACTAACCCAGGGATTCACCCCTGCTCTCTGAGCCCTCCTGGGAGCCCCCAGGTGTGGGGCCCTGGCTCTCACCTGGCTGTAGGGGTTGGGTTTGCTGTTAGGGGACACGTAGCGCCCGTGGCTCTGGTACTGCAGGTACTCAGCCATGGGGTGGTAGGAATCCTTCTGGCTGAGCAGGTCCAGCTTCCCTCGGCTCTTGCGGCGGCAGGTGCAGGTGGACTTGGGGAGAGAGAGGGGTCAGAGCTTGGCTGGTGTGGGGACAGGGATGGGGTGCAGGTGAGGGATGGGGATGGGGCCTCACCATCAGGAGGAGACAGGTGAAGATGGTGAACAGCAGCAGGATGCTGACCAGGACCAACAGAGCGATGGCCCAGTCTGGGATCATGGGCGCTGGAGCTGGGGATATCACTGCTGCAGAGCCTGAAAGGAGCAGAGCTGTGTGTGCACCACAGGCAGAGCTGGGACAGAGCCCTGAGAGGTCCCTGGGACAGGACACAGGGTCTGAGCCCTGCTGAGTGGGATCCTGCCTGACACAGGCACTGGGAATGTGCCCCACCTTCTGCAAGCCGCAAGCCCATCACAGCACCAAGCAAGCTCCTGCCACAGCCAGGACAGGACAATGCTTCTGGAGCCCCCCAAGCTTCCCCCAGGCTCCATCCCCCTCCCTCCCCAGCCTCTCACTCTGGATGCTGTCCAGCTGCAGGCCCATGATGAAGCCATTCTGGTCCAGGCTCTTCCTCAGGCGCTGCTCAGCAGCGTCGGCAGTGACAGCATCGCTTCCATTCCCAAACACAAGGGTGGACTGGACCTGCACCGAGCCTTGGCTGCATGGGAGGAGACATCAGCATCCAGACTGTCCCCTGAGGGGGTACCAACCAGGGGGATACACTGCAGGACACCTCAGTGGTGCTGCTGCTGCTCACCTGTACTGCAGCTCGCTGCACCCAGTGTAGGTCTGCGTGCCCATGCAGCCCGCGCAGCCAAAGACGTGTTGGAACTGGAAGGAAGCATTGAGGTCATGGCCACCTCCCCAAAACACAGACACAGACACCTGACTTTCCTGTCTCCATGCAGAACGGGATGCCCTGGGTGCTTCCATGGAAAGCCCCAAATTGAGGGGGCTCCTTCCCAGCACAGCCTCTGCCCCAAGATGAGGGGGATCCTTCCCAGCACAGCCTCTGCCCCAAATTGAGGGGGCTCCTTCCCAGCACAGCCCAGAGCCTCTGCTGGCGGGGCTGGGACTCACCATGGTCAGGACAGTGCGGCTCAGGCTCCTGTAATCCTCTGATGCTGGGTCACGCAGGCTCTCGTTGAAGCTCCTGTTGATGATACGGAAGGACAGCGGGACACGGACGAGCAACTGGGCAGGACCAGGCAGCTGGGCTGAGGTTTTGCTGGGGTTGGGACCACCCTGGGTGGGAGCTGTGCTGCCCTCAGACGTTATCTGGGTGGGAAAGACCTGAGCACTGGTGCTCCCGTTGCCTTTGGTGCTGCCGTGCACGGTGGTGGGAGCGGCTGAGCTGCTGTTGGTGCCAAGGTGGGGTGCCCAGCTGCTGCTGTTTGAGGTGGCATTGGCATGGGGCATGGCTGGGCTGCTGGGGACAGGCACCACAGTGCCATTGGATGTGGCATTGCTTGTGGAGTGGTTGCCAAACTGGAAGTTCGTGGTGTTTTTGCCAGGGAACGCGGTGGCGTAGGGGAAGACAGGGGTTTGGGGCCGGCTGGCCCGTGTGCTTTTGGGGAATATATTTGGCAGCCAGGTGCTGGCGGTGCTTTCCGTGGTCATCTCCACGGTGGTCGTTTCGGTGGTTTCCATCTCCATGGTTGTCTCGGTGGTCATGGCACGGGCACCTGGAGGAAACCCCTGGAGTCAATGCCTGCAGCCCAGTCAGGGAAGGTTTCACCCAAAACACCTCATCAGCTGGGCACTGTGGGCAGCACCACAAGCCCCAGCACCCACGAGGCAAATGAGACCTTCAGCAACATCCCCCCATTGGGCACTTGTGGCACCACCAAGGGTCCAGGTGCAGCTGGCTGGGCACTGACACCAGTGCCGTGCCATTCCCAGCCCTGCAAACCCTGGCATGCCACCCAACAAAGCCCCCCCTTGCTGTGGGTGACAGGCTGGGTGCCCTCGTGCCCTCCAGACCTGCCTGGCCTGGCTGAGGGCCAGCACAGGCAACTCCTGGGCAGGTTCCCAGCGGCTGCTGCAGGAGGAGAGCCCGGGGTCTGGGTGCTCAGCGGGACACACCTGCATTCCAGCCCGCCAGCCCCGGGCACAGCCTGCTCCGGCTGGTCCCGGCACAGCCCAGCCCTTGGCCGAGCTGTGGACATGGCAGAGAGGCCGTGCCCTGAGCCCCCAGGTACCAACACACCTGGGCACGACCAACCCGGGGGTGCTGCACCCCAGAGCCAGAACAGGGTGCCAGGATGCCGCTGGTTCCAGTATCCCCAGTCCCCACTTTGATCCCGCTCTGCTCCCCCTGCCCCTCACCTGTGCCCAGCCCCTCACCTGTGCCCAGCACCAGCAGCAGCAGAAGGACAGGGAACGCCATGGGGGTTGTCCGGGGGGTGCCGGCGCCTCTCGGGGCTCGGCAGCGGCTGCTCTCCCGTTAGCTGGTGGCACACGCCTCACTCCAGGGATCCGGAACTGGCAGCTCCACAGCGGCCTGAGCTTTATAGAGCACCTGGAGCAGGTGGGGAGGCCCCGCCCCGCCGCCGGCTCCAGGCAGGGGGGGTCGTTCTGCCCCGCTTGGCACAGGGGTGCCACGGCACCCATGGAGTACCCACAGCATCAGCCCCCCAGGTTGGGTCCTTCACGCTTCCCTGGCTCTGGAGATGCCACTGGCAGCGTCCCCGTGCCACGGGTGGGCACAGCCCCGGTGGGCACAGGACGGGACAGCAGCCGGGCATCCTGGGGCAGGGGCGGAGCAGCATCTGCCACGCTGCCCACGCTGAGCTACAGGCGCCAGGACCCGGTGGGGGGCACGGGGGGCACACGGAGTCCCCCAGCCCCTCGTGCAGGGGGGGCCTCATCCTCCGGCTCAGCCCAGGGTTAATCATTAGCGGCTGGTCATCGCCTCGCCCTACACTCAAATAAGCAGCGGTGACCCCCCCGAAACGCTTACGCAGGTACAGCCCAGGGCCCCACCACATCCCAGTACCTCCCAGCAAGCTCCCTCCAAGTGCCAGGCTCCCCCCCAGCAGGCACAAACCCCCATCCCCAGCCAGGACACGGGTGATGCCAAGGGCCAGTGCCCCACCCCAGAGGTAACGGGCACCGCCCATGCCTGGGCGCAGGTGACGTGCTCCTGGCACGGATGGGCATCAAAAGCTACTGGTCCCACTGTGCAGAAATTCCTGATCCCTGGGAGAGCCCCAGTCTCTCAGCAGGGTGCTGATTCCTGTGGGGGTCCCAGTTCCTGGGATGGTCGTGGTTGGGGTCCCCACATTTGGCTCCTGGCCAGCCTCGTGTGAGGCCAAAGTGCCACCACGGCCATGCCAAAGGGCTCTGAGGTGGTGCTGAGAAGGGGAGCAGAGAGGGGGGACCCTCCATGCTGCAGTGATTGAGGGCAAGGGATGGATGTGCAGGTGGAGTGGGACCCAGCAGCACTCTGCTCCCCCCTCAGCAGCCACAGCCTGGGCAAGCCAGGCCACGTGCAGGCAGCTGCAGGCAGGATGCAGGCAGCACCTCTGGGCAAACATTTCCTTCCCAAAAGGCCTCACCAGGGGAAAGGCTCTCCCTGTGCAGTGATGCTGACCCTGCTGCCCTCTGCTCCAGCCCTTATCCCCCTCCCCACTCAGCTCTGGGGGTTTTCCCCTGAGCTAGCCATCCCCCCAGAGTGAGGGCTGCAGTTTTCCTCCTGCAGACACCCACAGAGGACACACTGTGTGGGGGGCTGAAGGGCAGGAGGGGGTCCCAGCAACTGCTCTCACCCACCAGCCCTGGGAGCAGGGGCCATTAGCCCACCCTGTCCATGCCCAGTGGGTTCCATGTGCTCACCCTGCCCATGTCTGGTGGGTCCTGTGTGCCCACCACCCCATGGGTTCCATGTGTTCCTTGTGGGTTTTATCTGCCCAACCCCACCCTGCCCAATGGATTCTGTGTGCCCAACCTCACCATGTCCAGTGGGTCACATGTGCCCACGCCCACCCTGTCTGGTGGGCCCTGTGTGTCCACCCTGTCCATGCCCAGTGGATTCCCTGTGTCCAGCCTGTCTGTGTCCAGTGTGTCCAGCCTGTCTGTGCCCGGTGGATCCCGTGTGTCCAGCCTGTCTGTGCCCGGTGTGTCCCCTATTTCCACCCTGCCCGTGTTCGGTGGATCCCCTGTGTGCAGCCTGTCCGTCCCTGGTGGAATCCCTGTGTCCAGCCTATCAATGCCCAGTGGATCCCGTGTGTCCACCCTGTCCGTACCCGGTGTGTCCGTGTGTCCATGCCCGGTGTGTCCGTGTGTTCGTGCCCGGTAAATCCCATGTGTTCACCCTGTCCGTGCCCGGTGTGTCCGTGTGTCCATGCCCGGTGTGTCCATGTGTCCGTGCCCGGTGTGTCCGTGTGTCCGTGCCCGGTAGATCCCCTGCGTCCAGCCTGTCCGTGCCCGGTGTGTCCGTGTGTCCGTGTCCGGTGGTCCCGACTCTCCCCGTCCCCGCCCGGGCCGGTGGCCCCGAACTTGCGGCGCCCCCTGGCGGACACAGCCCCGCACGACGCTCCCGCCGCGCAACGGGACCGAGATCGGGATCGAGACCAGAACCGGGACCGGGACCAGGACCAGAACCGGGACCGGGACCAGGACCAGAACCGCGACCGGGACCAGGACCAGGACCGAGAGGGGGAAGGATTACTCTACTAGAGTGAAACCGGGAGCGAGACAGGGACTGGGACTGGAGCGAGAGCGGAACCGCTGCTGGGAACAGACCGGGAGCGGCATCGAGAGTCGAGTGCAGTAACGCAGAACGGGAGCGAGACCGATAGTGGAGCGAAACGGGAGCGGGACTAGGAAAGGGAGCAGGAGATAGAGCAGGAGCGGAGCGGGACCGCACCGGGAATGGAACCGGGAATGGTACCGGACCGGGATCGGAGAGGGAGCAGAAGAAGGACCGGAACGCGAATGGGAACCGCGGTGCCCCTCGCAGCTCGGGGGCGCGGGACGAGGCGCTCAGCAGCCAGCGGTGATTTCACCTGTCCCGGTACTCCCGGGGAGAGCCAGCTGCGCTCCCGCCGCGGCCCCGGGCACAGGCCCCGGCCCCGGTCCCGTCCCCAACACCGGAGGGCAGCCCCGCGTTGCCCTTTTAAGAGGGGCCCGGTGCCGCCGCGCCCATTGTCGCCGCCGCCGCCGCGGGGCGGGG
>JAWWMQ010000113.1:5361356-5372546 GCA_035047885.1 Chlorospingus flavigularis
TGAGGGCACTGTGAGGGCCCTGTGAGAGCAGAGTGAGGGCACTGTGAGGGCCCTGTGAGAGCAGAGTGAGGGCACTGCGAGGGCTGTGTGAGGGCTGTGTGAGGGCTGTGTGAGGGCCGTGTGATGGCTGTGTGAGGCCACTGTGAGAGTGGTGTGAGGGCACTGTGAGGGCACTGTGAGGGCACTGTGAGGGCTGTGTAAGAGCAGAGTGAGGGCAGAGTGAGGGCACTGTGAGGGCCCTGTGAGGGCTGTGTAAGAGCAGAGTGAGGGCACTGTGAGGGCAGAGTGAGGGCCAAGTGAGGGCCGTGTGAGGTTTGTGTGAGGGCGGTGTGAGGCCTGTGTGAGGGCCATGTGAGGGCTCTGTGAGAGTGGTGTGAGGGCTGTGTGAGGGCACTGTAAGGGCAGAGTGAGGGCTGAGTGAGGCCTGTGTGAGGGCCGTATGAGGCCTGTGTGAGGCCGTGTGAGTGCTGTGTGAGGGCAGTGTGAGGCCTGTGTGAGGGCACTGTAAGGGCAGAGTGAGGGCGGTGTGAGGGCTGTGTGAGAGCAGTACCGTCAGGATGCTGTAGCTGTAGTGGTCTCCTCGCTCCCAGCAGCCCAGGGACACAGCGAAGCGGAACATGAAGAAACCAGTGCAGGCCTCAGTGTAGAGGAGGAAATGGTCAGGGAAGAGCTTGTGGGTGGCCTCCAGGCTCCAGGCAGGTGGGACAATGGCATCCAGGTACCAGTGGACAGCCAGGCCAGCCACGTAACGGGCAGCTGTGGCATTTCCCAGCACCTGGGGAGCAAAGGAGATGCCTCACACCGAGGCTACCCATGCCTGAAGCCTGTAGGGATGGCATCATGCACTCCATGTGGTCTCTCAAGGCCACCTCTTGTCCCCTCCCGTGGGTGCCACACCCTGCAGCACTGCACCCTAGCATGGATTTGGTGCCCCAACAGGGTTTTGGCACCTTGCTGGGTGCAGTGCTAAGGGGGTGGGCACAGGTTTGCCCCTCAGTGGGCCCCTTGCCCCCACCTGCTGCCTGGTCCTCCCTCCACACCCCCCTGAGGTGGTCCAGCCCGGCAGCCATGGAGGGAAAGGAGGAACAGGCTGCCTGGCTTGAGGCTGGGACAGGAGCACATTTTACTTTCTTTCCTCCTTGTTTAAAGCAATATCCCCAAACAACATCATGGGGAGAAACCAAACCAGCCAAAACTCTGCCCAGAAAAGGTGCTGGTGCCCAGCAGCACCGGCAGGATCCGGGGATCCAGGGTGTGGGTGCCACCTCCTGTCCTCACTCCCGCCGGGCACAGGCGGAGGCGGCCGCTCCGGCAGACCCAGTTTGCTCCCACTCTCTCTAGGGCTGGGAGAGGCCACGGCTCCATCTCCCAAAGAGCCTGGGGCTGGGCAGCGAGGCGGAGAGGAAGGAAGGGGAGCTGCTCTTCACCACTTTGGCCCAGTGCGGCAGGTGGATGCGCTGGTCGTCGAGCATCAGGAGCCGCGTGCGGTGGGAACTGCGGGCCAGCGCAGGGCCCAGGTCCTGCGCGATGAAATCCCGCTGCTGAGCGGCAGTGAAGGCGATGGTGGGGGCCTGGGGAGGCGTGAAGAGCCCCGCCAGCGGCTCGTTCTGGGCCGTCACTGCCCAGAAAGTCACGTTGCGTTTTGCATATTCATCCAGGAACCTGGAGAAGGAAGGGCAGAATCAGATGTGCTGCCCCCTCACCCTACCCCACTCCCCGATCCTCCCGCTGTCCGTCCCAGGCTGGTTCCACAGATGGTACTTGATGAACTTGGTGTGGAGAAGCGGGGGCAGAATCAGATGTGTTGTCCCACCGACCCCACCCCACTCCCCGATCCTCCCACTGTCCATCCCAGGCCGGTTCCACAGATGGTACTTGATGAAGTAGTTGGCCCAGGTCTTGTGGTACTTGTCCCCAGCCTTCCCCTTCAGAGTCCCCTTCCCACGGACGTCCCCGTTGCTCTTCATCCAGGCTGGGGCGGTCCAGGGGCTGGCAAACAGCAGCAGCGGCCGCTTGCTCATGGCCAAAGCTCGGCGCAGGAGGGGAATCTGTGGGATGGGGCAGAGGGGCAGGGTCAGCTCCAGCTGCAGCTCCCCAAAACCACAGAGCCCAAAGCATGGGAGAACTCAAGGGACCTCAGCAGGGACTGGCAGCTGGCAAGCACCACCCCCCTGGCACAGCTCCCTGGCTCCTCACCCTGCCAGTGCCAGCTGGGATGCGCCAGGACGTGCCCTGGAGGAGGTGCCAGCTCCCACAGGCTGTCCCCATGCACCCTGCCACGGCGTGCAGGAACAGCAGCACCTGGTCCTGGGGGTCCCAGCACACGCAGGAGCTCCGACGCGAGAGGGGACAAGGTGCTGATGGCAGCGGCTTCAGCCTCCCACCTTCATCTTCACGTCCTCGTCCGCCAGCCTGAAGTGCTTCAGCTCGTAGTCCTTGGGGAAATCATCGTAGCTGTAGGGGCGCACGGAGAAGTCGCTGCACGCCATGGGCACCCGGATGAGGTTGTACTCGATCCCTGAGGAGCAGGAAAAGCGTCAAGTGGCACCAGAGCAGGTGACGATGTCCCTGCAGCAGGGACGGGCACAGCCATCTCTGGTGACCCCAGGATCTGCTCCCACCGCCGTGCCCTCACTGCTCACCGCTCTCGGAGAAGTAGGAGCGCAGCAGGTTGTCCTGGGCCGGCTGGGACAGCTTCAGGATGTTCATCGCAGCAGCATCCGAGAGGGAGCCGCCGAAGCCCTTCACGTGCTGGTACAGCGTGGAGATGTTGAGCGTCAGCAGCAGCCCTGCGGGAAGAGCCCGGCTTGGTCCCTGCTGCCCGGGGCCCGCGGTGGCACCGACACCCACCAGCGGCGCTACCTCGGGTGCTCATTCTGCTCTGGAATTTCCCTTCGCTCCGCTCCAGCCGCTTGCCGGCCTTGCTGCTCTCGTACTTGACGTAGGAGCCGGGGGCTGGCACGACCAGGGGGTCCAGCGTGTCACAGTAGGTGGCATCGCAGACACAGACCAGCGAGCCGTGCCCAAAATCCTTGGGCATGCAGGGTCGGGCACCTGCGAGGCACGGGAGGGTGCGGGTGGCTGCCAGCTCAGGGACGTGTCCCCGTCTGCTCCGGGGAGATGTCACTGTCCCCGCGCTTGGCATCACGGGCTCCTCCCGGGCACCCAGCCCCGCGCTGCCCCAGGGTGCCCAAGCCCCGCTGCCACCCCCGCGATGTCCCCACGCTCACCTGCCACCTGAGACACCGGCAGCAGCAGCAGGAACAGCCAGCCCAGGATGCCGAGAGCCCGCATGGTCCCTCCGCGTTCCCCGAGCTCTGGAAGGTCCCGGGGAGCAGCACCTGCGGCGGGGACACCCTCAGGCACGGCAGGGGGATGGGGGGATGTCCTCCATCCCCTTCCAGCGCCACGGAGCTCCTGTCACACCCTGCATCCCTCCCAAACCCCCTCATCTCTCTCGGGGAGCGTCCATCCCTGCCCGGAGCCCGCAGCGCGCCCGCCTTCACCCCGGCTGCTCCCGACCTGCGCTGCCGCCAGCCCTCCTCCTCCTCCTCAGCAGCTGCAGCCTCCCCACCTGGCCTTTACAGGGAGCTGCTCGGAGACCTCCCTCCGCAGCACACCCTCTCCCACCCCCACAGCTCCTCCTTGCTCCGCTCCCGGCCCGTACCTGCCCTCGGGCGAGGACCGCCGATCACCGGCTCGCCGGGTCCCCTTCGCCCTCCGCTGCCACGGCAAGGAGGGACAGGGACATGGTGCTGGCAGCTGGGCCTCAGTGAAAGGTCCAACCAGCACAGGGAAGGGTCACAGAGACCCCACTGAAGGAAGAACTGATTATTTTGTCAGGCAGGTCTGGATCATCACCCTGAGAGCCCAGCAGAGCCAAGAGCAGGCTCATGGCATGGCTGGCTGTCCTGCTGGGCACCTCCAACAGGACATCCACATATCCCTGCCTGCCACCCTGCTGTCCCCACTGTCCCCCAGGAGCCACAGGGCTGTGCAGGAGGGCCCAGGACACCCAGGTAAGGTCAGTGAACATGGCTGCACAGCTCAGGGCAGCACAGGGGCACGGCAGGGGTGGCCACATGGGAGCTGGGGCTGCTGCCGTTCCCTGCCCAAGCCTTTAGCATCACTCTCCCCAAGTCAGCATGTGCTGGGGAAGGTGACAGCAGTGACAGCAGTGGCACAGTGACAGCAAGCAGGCAATACCCCAGCCCCTGGGCAAGCAGGGCTGCACTCCAGCTGTCAACAGCAGCAGTTAGACTCTCAAAGGGGACCCTGCTGTCCCAACACCATGCCAGGAGCAGAGCCCAGCTCTGGTGCTCCTGTAGCACTCCCTGCTCCTCCAGGAGTCACCCTCCAGCCCAGCGAGCCAAGGCTGAACTGGGCCAGCCCACCTGGGCACACAGATCCTACCTGGTGCCATCACCCAGGATGTTCCCCCTCACTGTGGGGACATCCTCAGCACCCCCACACAGGCTTGGTGTGGGAATGGAGAGTGGCCACATCCCAGCCACAATTCCCAGCCTGGAGCATCAATCAGCTCAGGGCTGCCCTGCACAGGGTTAAACTGTTCCGTTAGCTTTCCCTCCATGGGTGGAGCAGCACTTTGTGAGTAATTTTCTCCATTTCTGGCATATCAGATACAGCTCTGGGGCAAATCAATTCATCAAATTCCCTCCTAGCACCAGCACTGCTGTGCCATGGGCCCTGCCACAGTTCCACCCTTCTGCTGGGAGCTGAGCCATGAGACACCTGGAGCCTCTGGGGCCGGGGCAGATGGGGCCAGGCAGCCCCTGGTGACATCTCATGGGGCAAACAGGTGCCCCAGGAGGCAGCTCCTGTCCCTGTCCCGCTGCACTGTGGCTCTCCCACCTCCCAAGTGTGACTAAGGTGTGACCAGACTGCTACACCCAGGCTAATGAGCCCCAATTTTGGGGAGGGATTAATAGCTCCTAAGGCAATCAGCCACCTTGGAGCTCACTTCCAGCCATCCAGGATGCCCCTGTTCACCCCTTCCCATTCCAAGCTCCAGTTCTTCCTGCCCCCCATCACCCACAGCCCCCCAGCTGGCTCAGGTCCCACAGCTCCTGGAAGCAAAACACTGCGGAGGCTGCTGAGGCTCATCCTTATCAACAGCAGCTGATAAGAGCGCCCTGCTGAGCAGGAAAAGTGAGACCCAGGGGCCGGGCAACGCCTCGCATGGAGCTGCTGGCACAGCAGATACCAGGCAGCCCCACCAAACCCCCAAAGCTGCTTCTTGTGGCCCATCTCCAAAGAGGGGGAGCTCCTGGGGGTCGCAGGGGCCTCGTGGCATGGTGTGAGCACCCTTTGCAGTGCTCAGGTGGGTTCGTTCAAGGAGGTGGGACCAAAGGAGCCACCAGAGGAGCCAGAGGGTGAATTTTGTCCTCAGAGGAACCAGAGGGTGAATTTTGTCCCTAAGCCAGGCCAGTGTGGATGGGGACACAGGGACACGGAACTGGGCTGAGTCACCTTTCAGGGGATCACGACTTTGTTAATATTTATGCCAAAGAGCCTCAGTGTGGCACCATAGCAACTCCTTCCCATCAGCGAGACCCCAGCCCAGAGCACATGGGGACAATCCTCAGGGCGACCACTGGCTCCAGGTGGGACCCCAGCATCCCCCAACCACCGCGAGCCCCACACGAGCCAAGGCTTTGCACAAGAATTAATGAGCAGAGCCAAGCCCAGCGACGTCGGAGGATTCGCCCCCGCTGAGTTTATCCCGGAGCCAGTCGGTCCTTGAGCACCGAGCCGAGCGCAGGGACCGGGACACGTGGACCGGGGTAATTCAGCATCCGGCCACAGCCGTGAGCAGCGGGGCAGGTAAGCGAGGAACAGGTGGGGGAGCGGCCCTGCACCGGGAGAGGGATGCTGGCATCGGGGCGGTGGGGATGGCGCTCGCTGCGTGATCCTGGAGAAACATTTCCCTCTTGTGGACAAACGCAAACAGCCTCGGGGCAGGAGCAGGCTGCTCTCACAGGACTCTGGCGGCAGCTCCCGGAGGTCCCACGAGCAGCATCCCTGTGGCTCCGTGGGGTGCCAGTGTCCCAGGGTGACACTGTCACTCAGCGGCCACGCCTGGGCTGTGCTCAGCCCACGCAGTATCGCGGCTGTCAGTCCTGACAGCACCCCTGGGCACATCCCACCTGCACGGAACCCCGCCGCCCTGAAATTATGACCTCCCTGCCCTAATCTCCTGCTCTCACACCCTGCCAGCTCCCTCCCTCCTTCCTGCGTGCGCCCACACTCAGCACCCACTCCCGCTCCTGCCCCCGCTCGCTCAAGGCACCCCAGATCTGTGGTGGGTGCTGAGCCCCGGGTGCATCCCCAGTTTCCTCACCATGGTGGGGACCCCTCAGATCAGTCCCTATGGGGAACAGCAGCCTCCAGGCAGGGCTGGGCAGCCTCTCTGCCCCAGAAAAGCCCCAGGAGCACCTGGGACTGCCCTGACCTCAGCCAGAGCTGGCTGGGACCCTGAGCCCTGGGTGCACCCCCAGTTTCCTCACCGTGGTCGGGACCCCTCAGATCAGTCCCCATGGGGAACAGCAGGCTCCAGGCAGGGCTGCTGCAGCCTGGGCAGCCTCCCTGTCCCAGAAAATCACCAGGAGCAGCTGGGGCTCAGCCTCTCCATCCCAGAAAAGCCCCAGGAGAAGCTGGGACTGCCCTGACCTCAGCCAGAGCTGGCTGGGACCCTGAGCCCCCCATGCTGCCATGCTCCTGGAGCTGGTCCTGCCTCCAGCCCTGGCCTCAGGACCTTGGGCTGGGAGAGATGTGACCCACAGAGCCCCTGGCCTGACATCAGGCTGCAGGTGGCTCCAGAGTGGCAGGGAAAGCACAGAAAGCTGAAACTTGGCTGCAATCCCTGCTCAGCCCTTCCATGGAGGGTGGGTGTCCAAGAGCTTTGTGCCTGCTCCTGATGCAGCACCCAGAGCATTCAGGGTGACTCCTGAGCCACCTGCTAGCTCCTAAAACCTGTCCCAAACAGCAGCAGGAGCACAGCTGGGCTCTGCTCAGCCCCAGCTGGGCAGTGCATGCTCAGAGCTGGGACAGAGTTATGCCTGGAGTATCTCAGCAGGGTCTGAGGTGGGCAGAGGGGCAGGGCAGGGAGAGGGGCTGGGCAGGGATAGGGGGTGCCCACGATGCTCCAGCTGCTCTGTGCTGCTCTCCAAGCTCCAGCAGGCTCCACACCGGGGTGGCACCCAGCCACAGTGCCCAGGAGCGGGGGAGGGACCCGGAGCTTTCCCTTCCAGCCGCAGACATCAAGGCAGCATCCGTGTTTAATGTCGGAACAGCAGAACACAGCGCTCACAGCCTGTGGGGTCTCCACCCTGAGGGGCACCGTGCCCCCGGCCCTCCTGCACACGCTCAGCGTCCCTGGCCCGCTCTGGCTCTGTCACAGCCCTGGGGACGCTGCCCCGGCCCGAGCCCGCGGGCAGCTGGGGCTGCACGTCCGGCCCCCGGCGCCTCGGCCCCGTCACTGCCGCTGCCACACGTAGGTCTGGATGGAGTTGGCCGGAGCCACGGCCGCCAGGAGGCCCACGGTGTCCGCAAGCCCAAAGGTGATGTCCTGTGGGGACCTGCGGGGTGACAGCAGGGCGGTCACACCTGCAGCACCTGCACAGGGCCCAGAGGGGTGGGGTCCCATATAGGGGTGGCAGATGGGGGTCACACACAGGGCTGGCAGGACGGGGGTCACATACAGGGCTGGCAGGATGAGGGTTCCACACAGGGCTGATGGGACAGGAGTCACACACAGGGGTGGCAGGACAGGCATCCCACATAAAGCAGGCAGGATGGGGGTCCTACATAGGGGTGGGAGGACCAGGGTCCCATACAGGGGTGGCAGGACGGGGGTCTCACATAGGGGTGGCAGAATGGGGGTCACACACAGGGGTGGCAGAATGGGGGTCACACACATGGCTGGCAGGAGGGAGGTCCCACACAGGGCTGGCAGGACGGGGGTCTCACATAAAGCAGGCAGGATGGGGGTCCCACATAGGGCTAATGGGACAGGGGTCCCACACGGCGCAGTCAGGACGGGGGTCACGCACAGGGGTGTGGCAGGACAGGGGTCCCAAATGGGGCTGATGGGACAGGGATCCCACATAGGGCAGGCAGGATGGGGGTCCCACATAGGGCAGGCAGGACAGGGGTCCCACACGGGGCTGGCAGGACAGGGGTCACACACAGGGGTAGCAGGACAGGAGTCCCATATGGGACTGGCAGGACTGGGGTCCCCCACAGGGGTAGCAGGATGGGGATCCCACACAGGGGGGCCAGGCTGCATCACCCACCGGTTCAGAACCACCACAACCACAGCCCCGTCGGGGCGCAGGAAAGCCGTGTACTCCAGCGCTGTCTTCTTGGACTCTCTGGAGGCGACGAGCCCCACGCGCTGGGAGCCCTCGGGGATGAATTTACTGAACAGACAAACGAGAAACAACCTCAGGGAGACCCCAGGAGAGCTGCTCTTGAGCCAGATTTGCCTTGCTTCTCTCAGCATAAGGCAGCTTAGCCCATGTTGTGGGCTCCAACCCACCTGAAGTGCCCCATGTGGTAGAACATAGGCTGTTTGTAGAAGATGCCTTCACTGCTGTCCACGATGATGGGGCTGTCCACATAATTCTTGACCCAGTTAGGGCCCCCCTCCAGATCCAGGGCCAGATTCCAGTCAGTCCAGCCGGCCACAAAGTGGTTCAGATTCTGCAACAGCACAGCTCAGATGCCTGCCCAGCACCACCAACCCTCCCAGGGCCCAGCACACAGGGGCCTCACCGTCAGGATGCTGTGGCTGTACTGGTTCCCCCGCTCCCAGCAGCCCAGAATCACATCCCGCTCCCAGAAATGGGCCCCGATGCACGCCTCCGTGGCCAGGATAAAGTAGTCAGGGAAGAGCTCATGAGTGGGCAGCACTGTGTCCTGTATGGGGCCGATGAAGTCCAGGTACCAGTGGATGCCGATGCCGTGGACGTAGCGAGCTGCCTGCTCATCCTCCAGGACCTGGCAGGGAGAAGAGTCAATCCCATGGGGAACAGAGGCCCAGCTCTCCACAGACAGAGAACCCAAGCTCCCCACAAGGACAGGGGCTCTTCCCAGGGTCACCACACTCACCACTCTGGCCCAGTGCGGGAGGTGGAGCCGGTTGTCGTCCAGGATGATGAGCTGGACGTGGCGGTGGGAGCTGTTGGCCAGTGCTGGGCCCAGGTCCCGAGCAATGAAGTCCCTCTGCTGCTCAGCTGTGAAACCCAGGCACTGGAAGGGGTAGTTGTTGATCAGCCCAGCCGTGGGCTCGTTCTCTGCTGTCACTGCCCAGAATGTCACGTTGTGCTTGGCGTATTCATCCAGGAACCTGGCATGGAGGAAGGGGTGAGCCGTGAGGAGTGCCCAGTGCCACCACTGAGAGACCCCCAGGTATCTCCCAGCAGCTCCTCACCGTACAAAGTAGTTGGCCCAGGTCTTGTGGTACTTGTCCCCTGCCTGGCCCTTCAGTGTCCCCTTCCCCACGTAGGACTCGCTGGTCTTCAGCCAGGTGGGGGAGGTCCAGGGGCTGGCGTACAGCGACAGCGGCCGCTTGCTCATGGCCGAGACTCGGTGAAGGAGGGGGATCTGCAGGAGGAGGTGGAGGGGCCCGCTCAGCTCAGCCCCTGTGACCCTCCATCCCCTCCCTGCTCCCTCCCACCGCTCGCCTTCAGCTTGGTGTCCTCGTCCCTCAGGGCAAAATGGGTGAGCTCGTAGTCGTAGGGGACATCATCGTAGGTGTAGGCATGGAGGGAGAAGTCACAGCTGGCCATGGGGAGCCGGATGAGGTTGTACTCCAGCCCTGCCAGCACAGCGGGACACGAGGTGTCCATGATGTCCACACTCCCTGCCACCATCCCACCTGTGTCCCCCACGTCCTACCCTCCTCAGAGAAGTAGGAGTGCAGCAGGTGATCCTGGGCTCTCTCCGGCAGGGATAAGATGTTGATGGCGGCCGCGTCGGTGATGGAGCCACCAAAACCCTTCACCCTCTGGAAGCGCTGCGTCGTGTCCAGCCTGAGGACAACATCTGCAGGGAGGGGAGCCCAGCATGACGGCGGGTTGCTGCGGGGTCCATCCCATCCCTGCCGTCCATGGCAGTACCTGGGGCGCAGAGTTTCTGCTGGAACTTCCCCTCGCTCCGCTCCAGCCGCTTGCCAGCCTTGCTGCTCTCATACTTGACGTAGTAGCCGTGGGCTGGCAGGACCAGGGGGTCCAGCGTGTCACAGTAGGTGGCATTGCAGACACAGACCATGGCATCACGGCCGAAGTACTTGGGGCTGCAGGGCCGGGCGCCTGGGGGGCACGGAGGGTGGTGGAGGCAGCCTCAGGGACGTGTCCCTGCCCCGGGGGTGACACCACTGCCCCCGTGCTCCACATCCCGGCACCTCCCGGCCACCGAGCTCCGCGCTGCCCCCGGACCCCCGGACACCTGCCGGGCATCCCCGGCCACGCACTCCAAAGGTATTCCCACCTCCTCCCCTCCCATTCCGGGCCGCCCCGGGACCCCCATCCCCGGACCCACCGCGTACCCCCGGGTTCCCCTCGCTCACCTGCGGCCCGGTGCACGGCCAGCAGCACCGGCAGCAGCCGCCAGCACAGGGCACCGACCGCCCCCATGGCCCCGCCGCTCCCGGTGCGCTCGGAGCCGGCCCGGCTGCACCGGCTCCGCCGCCGGCCTTGCCTTTAAGGGCGCCCGGGCAGCTCGTCCCGCCCACACCCGGTGCAGGAGCGGCACCGACTCTGGGCGGGCCTGGCCCCGGCCCTTCCCCCGCGAACCGGGAGAACCGCGTGGGAACGGGGTCGCTTCCCCCCGGCCCGTGCCCGAGAAAAGCAGCCAGTCCTGGTCCCGGTTCCGGTTGCGGTCCCGGTGCAGGTGCCGGTTGCGGTCCCGGTTTCAGTCCCCGCTGCCTCCCCAGGCCCCGACGGCACCGGTCGCCCCGTTCCGCGGAGCCGCTACCGGGAAACCGGGAGCCGGCACCCCGTGACCGGTCAGCTGACCGCCCGCCCCGCCCCGTTGGACCCCGCCCGCCCCGTGACACCGGCGCCGTGGGCGGCGGCGACCACCTTTATTGGGTCTCTAGCGAGGGGCAGCGGCCGCGGGACCGGCCCCGCAGCGCGGCCCGGGCGCCCCGAGGAGCGCTCGGGCTCT
>JAWWMQ010000113.1:5379630-5398207 GCA_035047885.1 Chlorospingus flavigularis
CCCCACACAGGCCGGCGGGGCTTGGCCGCGCCCGCGCCGGGGCCGCCCCCGTGCGGCACGACGGGAGCTGTAGTCCGCCCACAGCGGCCCCGGGAGCCGCGGCACCGGCAGCCGCCCCGCTGCTCCCCCCAGACCCCCGGGAGGCGCACGGAGATGGCGAAGGAAGAGAGTGAACCTTCATTTATTCCTTAAATAAACCGGGAGCGGGCGGGAACAGCACACGGGGAGCAGCGGAGGAGGCGGGGACGCCCGGAGGAGCCCCGGTTACAGCGGGACCGGGAGGGCACCGGACCCCACGGCTGAAGGCACAAAGCCTCTCGCCAGCCCCGGAGCATCCGAGAGGAGATGGACTGAAGCAGAATGCGTGAGACCTGTCCTGGGGACCCCCAGGGACACCAGGGCAGGGGACAGAGGGCAGGTAAGGGGGGCGAGGGGCTGCACACCGGGGCTGGCTCAGCCCCCGAAGGCCTTGGCTGAAGGGTGCTGGGGGCAGCAAGGGGGTCACAGTCCTCGAAGCGGGCGGGGAGGGGGCTGCAGGAGCTGTTCAGCCCTCCCTGGAGGCAAAGGGGTGCCATGTAAACGCCAGGGCTGCTCCTCGGCACCCAGCCTGGCTTTGGGCTCCACACGGGCTAAAGGCAGGATCCCCACAAGCAGCAGCTGCCTGAGCTCTGCCTGTCCCTGCCCTGCTCTCCTCATCCCTGGGCCTGAAGAGAGGGAGAGGATGGGGAAAGGGACAGGACAAAAGGACGAGACAGCCTGGGGAAAGCACCAGCCCCATCCTCATCCCACTGGAGCAAGCCCCAGGAGGAAGAGGGGGATGACGTTCTTGGCAGAGCATGGGGGTCCCCTGGGCACACGGCGGGGCAGGGGACCCTCCCACACCCTAAGGGAGCACAAGTGTCATCACCAGGTGGGGAAACAGGAGAGCACAAGGAAGGCAAGTGACCGTTCCAGTCCCTGGAAGCAGCATTCCAGCCATCTGGGGAGGCTCCTGCCCCCAGCAGCTGCTGCTGGAAGGGAGGACGACGGCTCAGGGCTCCCCACCCTGCTCCCCCCAGTCTGCTGAGGGGAGGGGACCAGCACAAACCACAACAGCCTCTGTCCATGAGGAAAAAGGGGGTTAAGAGCAGCAGACGATTCAGGCACCAGCACTTCCAAGCTGGGATGAGGCAGCCTCTGAGAGCCGATGGGGATCCAGTGAAAGTGCGACTCGGGTTTCCTCTTCCTCGGCCTTCCTCGTCCTCGGGAGGAGCCCCGGGGCACCGGGAGGGGCAGGGCCCGCACGGCTACGGGGCACGGAAGGCGTTGGTGGCCGCGCCCGCGGCGGCGTTGGCCGCGGCCGTGCGCACGGCCTGGTTGGAGAAAACCCCGGCTGCAAACTCCTCCTGCGCCTTCTGGAAGCTGGCACCCGTGCGGCGATACAGAGAGTGGATCTGGGGGCAGCAGGGAACGGGGTCAGGGCTGGAGGCCCAGGGAAACAGAGCTGTGATGGCCCAAAGCTCCCCAAAGCGATGGCTCTGGCTGCAGGTTCCAGGTCAACAGAGCTGTGATGGCCCAAACCTCCCCAAAGGGATGAGGGATGGCTCTGGCTGCAGGTCCCAGTTTAACAGAGCTGTGATGGCCCAAACCTCCCCGAAAGGGATGGCTCAGGCTGCAGGCCCTGGGTAACAGAGCTGTGATGGACCAAACCTCCCCAAAAGGGATGAGGGATGGCTCTGGCTGCAGGTCCTGATAAATAGAGTGGTGATGACCCAAACCTCCCTCAAAAGGGATGGCTCTGGCTACAGGCCCCATGTGAACAGAGCTGTGATGGCCCAAACCTCCCCCAAAAGGGATGAGGGATGGCTCAGGCTACAGGCACCAGTTTAACAGAGCTGTGATGGCCTAAACTTCCCCAAAGGGATGGCTCTGGCTGCAGGCCCCAGTTAAATAAAGTGGTGACAGCCAACACCTCGCCCAAAAGGGATGAGGGATGGCTCTGGCTGCAGGCTCCTGGTAAACAGAGCTGTGATGGCCCAAACTTCCCCCAAAAAGGGATGAGGGATGCCTCTGGCTGCAGGCTTTGATCCCAACCCACCTTTTTCAGCATGATGATCCCCAGCACAGCCACGGCCGTGAAGGACAAGGACACCAGGATCATCATCACAGCCACGGCCTTGTTAGTCCGCAGTGCTATCAGGCTCAGGATCCAGCCACTGCAAAACAAGAGGCTGTGGCCCCCAGGTTCCCTCCTCCCCACCCATCTCTCACCTCTGCACGGTCAGCACATGACCCACCTGAATCCCCAGTTTGGGATGCCAATGGCCTGCAGCACATACATCACGTTCTGGGCAAAGAAGACGAAGAAGAAGACAAAGAAGTTGAAGGAACTGTCGCTCCTGGGAGGAAGAAACGAGTAAGGTTAGGAAGCTCCCAAACCTTCCTTAAAGCAGGAGAACAGGGAGCTCGGGGTGGAAGAGCCCATCCTGCAGGTGCCCAGGGCTCAGGACACACCTGAAGGCTTTGTACATGGGCCGGTACCAGCAGACAAAGGAACAGGGCGTGTAGAGCAGAGCCCAGAGGATGGAGAGGCCAAACCCAGAGCCGGACGTGGGATCCACGCAGAACCAGGCGAGCGAGGACAGGAAGTTCAGGAACAGAGCAATGGTGCTGGCTGAGAGACAGAACAGAGCTCAGGAGCCCATCCAGCCTCCCCCAACCTCCACAACCACCTGTTATCCCAATTTCCCAGAGCAGCAGCACCCAAATTCATCCTTCCACCTGCTGCCAGGCTCTGCTGGAGACTCACCCATCCAGAGGTAGTACATGGTTGTCACTGTCTTCTGGAAGTCAGCCGGGATCTCCACGGGGATGTCCTGGTAGAAGCAGGGCTTCACCGGGCAGAAGGACGGCAGCGGGGGCCAGTTGTTGAGCCTCGCTGCGGACGGAACGGGGTGAGGAGGAGCCAGGAGGGCTCCAGGGGGGTCCCAGCCCTGCCCAGCCCCGCTACTCACTCTGGGCACCGCCGAGGGCCGCGTTCTGCAGCTCCCGCTCCCGCCGGTCCAGCTCCTCCGCTTTCCGGTTGAGCTCCTCCTGCCGCTTCAGCAGCTCCGCCGTGGCGGCGGCGGCCGAGGCCTGCGGAGAGGGGGGACACGAACCTTGGGCTCCCGCCGGTGCCCGTGTCCCGGCCCGGCGGCGCCTCCCCCCGTACCTGCGAGCCGTAGGAGCCGTAGTTGCGGGGCTCGGTGGGACTCGCCTTCCGCGGGGGCTGCGCGGCCGCCGGTACCGGGGGCGGCGGCGCTACCGAAGGGGTCTGGAAGGGCGGCGGTGGCTGCAGGGGAAGAGGAGAGAGGTGAGACCGCGCCGGCAGCGGGGAGGGCTCCGGTGCCGGGAAGAAGATCCGGTACACGGGCAGGCCCCGGTGCCCGGGCAGGCCCTGCCGCTCACCGCGTCGCTCTCGAAGGGGTTGTAGCCATCCAGCATAGCGCCGGGCCGGGCCTGCAGCGCCGCGGGGTCCTGGAAGGGGTTGTCCGGGAGCACCGCGGGGCCGCCGCGCTGGGCCATGGCCGGACCGGGACCGGGAGCGCGCTGGACCCGCGGGACCGGCGCCGCCGCCGCCGCCAGGCCCCGCCCCTGCCCGCCGCTGATTGGTCCCGCTGCGCCCTGACGTCATCGGGGAGACCCCCGCCGCAGGGGGCCGCTGCGCACGCGCCGGAGCCGCGCCGGGCGGGGCGCGCGCGTGACGCGGCCACGTGTCCCAGGGGTCACGTGCGGCGCGCCCGTCCCCACCCCAGCCCCGGGCCCGCCCTTCCTTCGGGTACCCCCGAGAGGGGCGGCCGGGACGGGACCCCATCACCCCCCGGTGTCCCGGTATCCACCGCCCATCACCCTCCGGTGTCCCGGTATCCATCACCCGTCACCCCCCGGTGTCCCGGTATCCACCGCCCATCACCCCCCCGTGTCCCGGTATCCATCACCCGCCACCTCCCAGTGTCTCAGTATCCATTACCCATCGCCCCCCGGTGTCCCGGTATCATTACCCATCACCCCCCAGTGTCCCGGTATCCATCACTCGTCATCCCCCGGTGTCCCGGTATCCACTGCCCATTGCTCCCCGATGTCCCGGTATCCACCGCCCATCACCCCCCGGTGTCCTCACGGTTCCGGGTCCCCGCCCAGCCGGACCTGCCGGGACAGCGGCTCCTCCTGCGTGTCCCCACCCCCGGTCCGGCTCCCTGCTCTTACCGGGCAGCCCCGGTACCGGCACCGTTCACCTGCTGCCCACACAGCCCCTCCCGTCCCCCCGGGGGTCACAGGGGTTGTCACTCCAGCAGCTGTCACCACAGCCAGCCAGGGACTCGGGCACGACGAGCACTCGGGGAATTCCTCCTGTGTCTCCTGGAGCTGTTATTTATAGGAATCTCCCAATCCTTCCCCTCCAGCTGCTCATGGACTGCACACTGACCCCATCCCAGGTCCTGCCAGCATCCCGGGAGCAGGACACGCACTGTCCCTGCCCTGTCCCCTCCCCGTGCTCAGCAAACTGCTAAAAATACTTTGCACAGACTGAGAGTGCCATCTGAATCCCACAGGTGAGCTCTCACCTCAGCCCAAACCTGGAACAGCTCCTGGCAGAGGTGGAAGCTGTGGATTTGGGGTTTGGACAGCAGCATGAGTTTATTTTCTTCAAGTCTAAAGTATGACTCAGATAATTTAATTGTTCTCCAGCCTCAGTGTGCGGCTGGGCACAGGGGCAGTGGGACAGGAGGCAGGGAGGGTCACAAGCCCATGGAGATGGCTCAGTGTCACCCTTCCTGAGGCCCATGGAGATGGCTCAGTGTCACCATTCCTGAGGCTCTCACAGCCCACAGAGATGGCTCAGTGCCACCCTTCCTGAGGCTCCCCACACTCACTCCAGGTGAAACCAGACATTTCCTTTCCTCTCTGCATGGTGACAGCCTGGCACAGCCTGATGGTGCCACAGCAGAGCACATCTGTCACCCACACCCCAGCGAGGCTCTGCCCCTGCCATCAGCTGTGACACAGCCCAGAAAACACCCAGGGAACAGCCCAAACCAAGGCCCAGCCTCCCTGCAGAGCTGGGAAGAGTCCAAAAGACACAGCCAGCCCTGGGGTGGGTGTAGGACAGCTGGATGTGGGCTCCTGACAGCCCCAGCTAAGGCTGAGAGGTTCCTTCACGTAAGAGAACCCCCCCTGTCCCTTCTCTGCCTCCCACCCAAACACTGGACCCAGGGCATCAAGAAAAAGCCAGTCCCTGGTTTTCTGCCCCACCAAACAGCATCTACTCAGGTCCAGCTGCAGCCCTGAGGGCCAAAAGCAGGTCCTACTCAGTGTAGGTGGATACAGCTGGACCACAAAGTTCCTTTCAACCCTCTCCTTCCCCCCATAGGGCACAGCAGAACAACCCCAGGATCAGCAGCTGTCAGGCCAAACCCAGACCAGGTGCTTTATTCACTTCATATTTATTTTTCACAAAGACTGTACAAAATTCTTATAAAACTCTGGTGTGGGGATGGGCTATGACATTGATCCAAAAAATAATTCCCATGCAGTCCCACCAGTTCCATAACTTACAAGGAAACAGATAAGCTACAGAGAGCTGCGAGTCCTGGAGTATTTACACCGAGGAGGGGCAGGAACAGGAGACAAAGCAACAACAGGACAAGAGGTATTTACAGCACGGACACACAGACCCCCCTCACCTCACAAGAACAGCAGCAGCAACAGCAGGTCAGGCCCGTGGTGCTCCTAGGCCGACAGAGAATCTGGGCTATTTACAGTATCTCACATATTAACAGCTTTACAAACGTGTCCAGGAAGTTCATCTCATGTTTATATAAAAAAAAAAAGCACCAAGTGTCTGAATAGAAATCACACAGGCCTCCACGGGGGCTAGAATCCGAGGGCTGGCTGGCACCTGTGGCGTCACCGGCTGATGTCCCGGCTCGAGTCCCACATTTTTGTGCTGGGCTCCATGCCCAGCATGTCAAAGAAGGGGTGCTTGAGGGCCTCAGCCAGGGTGACACGCTTGGAGGGCTCGTACTCCAGCATGCTCTCGATGAGGTCGAACAGGCGGTGATGGTCCTCAGCCTCCGAGGTCAGGTATCGCTGCAGGTGGAGGGGAAGGTGAGGCTCAGGGAGGCTACACCCCATCCTGATGTTCTCTGGTTTGTTCACACCATCTCTCAGCCTGGAGCTGAGCTCTGAACTCCTTTCTATCCACAACTGACAGATTGTCACACACCCTCCCTTCCCTGGGTACTTCCTGAACTTTCCATGCTCTCCTTGTCCTCCACTTCAGATTAAACTCACACTGCTGCAGTTTCCTATTGCTGGGACAGGCAAGGCTCCCTTCAACCACCCTTCTGCTGGCCAGAGTGAGTTCTCTCCTTATTTCAGTAACGTGTTGAAAAGTATTTTTAATTCTTATGACTTAGTCCCTGCTGATTGTCGAAATGTGGCTTCCCTGATTTTAACCAATTCACAATATCTTTTATGGGAATTAAAATGAAAAAAGCTTATTAATAAATTGGTTGAAAGATATGCAAATACTGCTTATGAGGATATAGATGTTACCCAATTAGCAAGACCAGAAAATCAAGCAGCAAAATTGCCTCAGCCTGTATTAACAGATATTAAAGATGCTGCTAGAAAAACTTTGTTTTCAGTTGAGCCAGCTAGCACACCCATATAAATGCTTATACTACTATCAGACAAGGTGAAAATTCTATAGTTCTGTTTTAGATAGATTAACCCAAGCAGTCAAAAAGCAATGTGTAACTCCAGGCTTGCCCAGAGGGAGAAGCTGAGGAGGGGCCAAGCTGCCTTACCCGCAGTGGTTTGCAGTTCTCCCGAACGTAGCGTCCAGCTGAGGTGTTCTCGTCCCAGTCCAGGCGGCCGTGGTAGAAATATTTCTGTTTCCTGTCACAGTAAAGGGACAGCAGGTTACACAGCAGCAGCAGCAGCAAGGTGCCAGCCCCAGTGGGACACAGCTGGGTGGCTCCAAAGTGGGATTTGCCCCAGGGAGAAGCACTGCCCGTGGAGCAGGAGGGCTGGCTTTGCTCACCTTGTCTTGCGGACCATTCGAGAAGGAATTGGCCCCAAAATCCTCTCCATCATGGCCAGGTGCTCCCGGTTGTCGTGTGTCTGGGAGGGAGAAATGTAAAGGGAAGGCATGGAATAGATTCCAGTGGTTCTGTCTCCAGCCCTGGGTGTTCCCCCACCCAGAACCCCCATCCTGGCCAACACCTTGGGTGTCTCCACAGGGCTGCAGGGATGGAGGGACCCCCATCAGTCTCAGGGAAGCAGCCAGCATCCTCTCACCAGTTGGAAAGTACCCACACCACACAGTTCTCACCTGGAAAAGGGTGAAACCCACATAATACTCAAAGATGATGCAGCCAATACTCCACACATCACAGGGCTGGCTCCAGCCAAGCTCTGAAAAACAGTGTTGTTTAAATAAATGATCCAGTTACAATGCAAGAGTCCAAATCCCTCTTTCTTTTAAAAGTAAGCAACTAATAAAAAAATAAATAACATCCTATTCCAGCCAGGCTTCTGGTGCTCTGCTGGCAATATACTGCCCAGCTGATGGTGGATCATGGAATCAGCAAGGTTGGAAAAGACCTCCAAGATCACCAACTCCAACCTGTGACCAATCCAGCATGGCCACCCAGGACACTCAGTGCCACATCGAGCCATTCCTTGGACACCTCCAGGAATGGGGACTCCAAACCTCCCTGGGCAGCCCCTTCCAACATCTGACCACCCTTTCCAGGAAGAAATTCCTCCTTCCTGATGTCCAACCCTGGCACAACTTGAGGCCATTTCTCCTTGCTCCCTGGGAGCAGAGCCCAAACCCCATGAGGAAGCTGTGGAGAGCGAGAGGATCCCCCCTGAACCTCCTTTTCTACAGGTGGAACAAACCCAGAACAATGACAGGGCTGTAACCATGGAGGTCCCAGGAAGCAGCACTGCAGAGCTGTTAAATCAACTTCCCATCTCCCAGGGCAAACCCAGAAAGTTCCTGAATGATGTGGAAGCCCAACACTCCCCATCCCAGCGGGGTACAAGGGGCAGAGACCCAGGGGCACCTTACCCAGGATGACTTCAGGGGCTCGGTAGTGCCTGGTGGACACGATGGTGCTGTGATGCTCGTGGTCAAAGGTGGCACTGCCAAAGTCCACCACCCTGATGGCCGTGCTCTTCACGCTCCTCTCATCCCGTTTCTGCAGGGGGGACAATGGCATCCATCACCTGGCAGCTCCTCCAGGCCCTGCCTTACCCAGCTGAGGGCACCACAGCTTTGGCAGCCCCAAAGCAGCTCCCAGCACAGCCATGGCTCACTCAGCACTGCCTGGCAGGTCATGCAAAGCCCTGAAGGACTGCACGGAGCCCACATCCCCTGGGGCTGTGTCTGACCCCTCAGGGACACCAAGAGGAGAGCCAAGTGAGGCAGTGTGTTACCTTTTCCAGGTTGTAGGAGAGCTCGTAGTCAGAGTTCACAAACAGGATGTTCTCTGGCTTGAGGTCAGTGTGGGTGAGTTTATTGTCATGCAGAACTGAGGGAGAAAAGAGAATTTGGGTGAGGGGAGAGAAGCAGAACAAGGCTGCACCCTCCCAAAAGCCATCACTGGCACCAGTTGAACCCACATCTCAACCTGGGTGTGAACAGCCAGGCAAAGCCCAGGCCATGCTGCTTCACCAGAAGCACAAAGATTTATTGTATTGATCGCCAGAAGGTGCAGGGGGGTGGATGCTGGAGTGCTCTGAGCTACTGCCAGCCCACAAGCACCAGAAAATGAAGAGGATTCATTCCCAGAGGGGCTGGAAGGCTCAGAACCACAGCAAAAACTTGTTGCTCTGGGCCACCAGTTGCAGAAGTGCAACCTACTCAGCTCCCCAGGTCAGCCCAAAGCAGGGGAGAGCAGCAGGAACACTTACACTTCACAGCCTGGCACACCTGGAAGGCCATGTGCCGTACTTGGTGGATGGGGTAAGGCAGGTAGTTGTTATCCTTCAGGAAATCAAAGGTGCTGAGCCCCAGCAGCTCGAAGGAGATGCACATGTGGCCGTGGTAGTCAAACCAGTCAAACATCCTGACACAGAGACTGACAGAAACATTCCAGTTGGGAACAGCTCTGCAGGCTCCTCCTTTCCCTGCTCAGTCTGTATCTCACAGCAAGCCAAGGTGCTTCCAAAACTATCCAGGATCACGTTCAACCACACAACACCCAGCACCTGTTCCACCCCAGCCCTGAAACCAGCCCTTCCTGCTGAACACCAAGAGCACACTCACTTTGTGTTCTCAGGATCCTTCTCGTTGATTTTCTCCAGCACGTTGATTTCCAGTCGAGCAGCCTCTTTGTATTTTTCCACGTTTTTAATGATTTTCAGAGCAACGCGTGCACCACCCCTGTGGGAGAAACAGGAAGAAAGCACCAGGTGAGCCCTGAGCAGGTAAAAGAGGCTGTGCCCTGTGAAAGGGACCTTCTGACCAGCCTCCCTTGCTCAAGCAGGTGTGTCCACCAAAGGTGTCCCTTTCCCTCCCTACAAAACAACCCTGTGGGAGAAACAGGAAGAAAGCACCAGGTGAGCCCTGATCAGGTAAAAGTTGTGCCCTGTGAAAGGGATCTTCTGACCAGCCTCCCTTGCCCAAGCAGGTTATTATTAAGGGGTGTTCACCAAAGGTTTCCCTTTCCCTCCCTACAAAACATCCCTGAAGCTTCCCCCAGCACATGGGCAACACAAAGAGGGCGAGAGCCTGGAGCAGCAGAGGATATAGAAAACCAAGAGAGTGATTTTCACCCCCAGGCTCCCACGTTACGCCAGCCGTGGTCTCCCCTTTCCCCACATACCTCCGGTGATCCATGCACTGCACCACTCTGCCGAAGGTCCCTTCCCCCAGGGTGCTGATAATCTCATCTGGGAGGGAGAGAAGGAGAGGGAAGGAGCTGAGAGAGGGAGCAGGACCTGGCTGCAGCGATACACAGGGCAGAGGAGAATGCATTGCAACACCTAACCTGCACACAGCTGGAGAGACCGGAGCAGCGGAAGGCTGACACCGGCTGCACAAGGCAGCTGCCCTAATTCCCTGGCACTTCAGTAACAATACACAATATAAACGTAGCTTTAACAAAAGGGGAAGGAAAAGGAGAGGGTTTCTCTTTAATAAACAATGAAAATAAAATGAAACAGAAAGATAAGACAGATCTGCGACTGCGATGGGAGCTTAACTAGAGAGCTAAATTATGTTACGATTTGGCTGTACATCTTTCTTGTAGCCAGTCGCCGACGCGATAGATCAGATGCCCCTCGTCGTCGTCCTCCACACTCTTGGCCCTTCTGCTGCTCTGTCGACTCCGCTGCTGGCCCAGGCAGACAGGGAATTCATCATTCACCAATCAGATTTTCAAACCAGCGCAGCAGCAGCCAGCGTCACGCATTGGTTGGTTTGGAAATTCACATGGTTGTTTGAGGAGGGGTTGCAGGAGGAGATTCCCAGCCAATTCATACGGCACAGAGGAATATATAACGATAGGGATATTGCAAGGGAACATGTCAAGATACAACACACTAGCTCAGAAAAGAAAAAAACAGTTTGCTTTTCGTTGTAGCAAAAAAAAAAAAAAAAGAAAAAAAAAAGAAAAAGGAAAAAAAATAAGAAAAAAATAAGAAAAAAAAGAACCTACAAACAGCCCCAACCCGAACCAATGTGACAGCAGAGCTGTCAGAGTGAGGGAGCTGAGGGGCATGGAAAGGGCTGGCTGTTCTTGCTCCCACGGGGGCTCAGAGAGGAACAGCACCGGCCTTCGGGTCCTGGGGACTGCCTGAGCACGCCGCAGAGCAGGGGCAGCAGGAGGCAGGTGCTGGCTGGCAGCTCCTGCACAAGCCCAGGCTGCCCCCACAGGCACCCCTATCCCACTCCAATAACCTCCCACACAGCTTCCCCCAGCCCCGACACTCAGGGAAAGATGAACTCCGAGATTTCAGAAAAGCAGCTTTAGATACAATGATCCATCCAAAATGGAAAGTTCCCAGTGACTGCCTGGGGAAAGATGGACACTTCTTCCTAGACCCTCCCCCAAAGAAGCTGATCCTGGAAGGACTAACTTCCAGAAGAGAAGCAGAACCCAACAGGGAACAGGGACAGCCCTGGGATGAGGCAGATAAGAGCTTTATGCTGGAGAAGAGAAAATTCCTGCCTTCGGTTCCTCAGCTAAGTATCCCCACACTTGGGAGCAACCAGCCAGCAGACTTGGGACCCAAATCCAGCCCCCAATCCCCTCCCTGGACACAGAGCCAGAACAGACCAGACAACACTGAGAGCTCCACACACAGAGCAGAGAATGTGTCTGGGGTCTAACAGAAGTGGAAGGTGAACAGCAGAACAGACAAGAAGAGAAAGCCAGGGATGCTTCCAGGAAGAGCCTGGGATGGTTCTGCCTCCACCTGAGCTGAGTGTTCCAAAAGCTTTGCTCCTCCACAAAGCCCACATCAGCTGGGCCCAGCCAGGAGGATCCTGCTCAGAGCCAGGGCCCGAAACAGGGACCACAGGGGCAGTCACCTGTCCCAGGCTCTCTGGGACTGGGACCAGCTGAGCGCTGGCTCTTCGAGCCTTGCACAAACCCTGCCTGGCTGGGGCTCCTCCATGAGCATCACTGAATGGGAGGAGATGCAGCACCACCCTGGGGACCCGCCAGCCTCGCGGGGCACTCCTGTCCTCCCACTGAGAGAGGGCTTGAGCCACCCGTGCCCAGCTGGCACCGGGCAGCGCCAACCACGGCGCACAGGGACGTGAGCAACAACGCTCTGCACCAAAACTCCTCTAAAACACACACACACACACACACACACACACACAGAGCTCAATCCGACTCCGACAGAGCATTTAGAAAGTGAATTTTCTACTTACCCAGCTCAGCACCTGGGAGAGAGAGCAAGGTTACAGGGCAGGCACGGCACAGCAGGATACTCACCGATGAGGAGCGGCTAAAGGACCGGCTGCGGCGCCGCCTCCGCCTGTGCTTACGCCGGCTGCTTTTGCAGCTGCGGTAGCTGCCCTCGCGGTCCCGGGAGCGCCGGTACTCGTAGGAATGCCGGTACTCGGGCTCGTAGTAGGCGTCGCCCCGCTCGCGGCTGTAGTCGTTGCGCCGGTAGCTGTCACAGTAACGGCGGTCGTAGGCCCTGCGGTCTGCGGAGTGGTCGTCGTAGCTAGGCACGGGGATGGGGATAGGGGAGGGGTTAGTCCTTCTAAGAGGGATCCAGAACACCTGAGGTAGCTCTGAGATATCCCAAATGGTATAAAAGTAGCAGGATGGGTTCTGTGGTAGTGTTGGGAAAAGGTTTCAGGAAAGGTGAAATTACAAAGCTCTTACAGAGAAAAAATATCCTGCTGCTGGCTTGATTTTTGCTCTCAGAGGAACCCAGCACACCTGAGATAGTCCAGCTACCTCAAACGGTATAAAAGTAGCAGGATGTGGTTGCGTTGGAAAAAGGTTTAGTAAAAGGTAAAATAAAGAAGCTCTTACAGAGAAAAACCTCTTGTCCCTGGTTCTGTTCTTGCTCTCAGAGGAACCCAGCACACCTGAGACAGCCCAACTACCCCAAATGGCAAAAAATTAGCAGGATGGGTTCTGAGGTAGTGTTGGAAATGGAAAAAGAGTTAATAAAAGGCAAAATAACAAAGCTCTTACAGAGGAAAACCTCTTGTCCCTGGCTCGGTTTTTGCTCTCAGAGGAACCCAGCACGCCTGAGATAGCCCAGCTACTCCAAATGGTATAAAAGTAGCAGGATGGGTTCTGTGGTAGTGTTGGAAAAGGTTTAATAAAAGGCAAAATAACAAAGCTCTTACAGAGAAAAACCTCTTGCCCCTGGCTTGATTTTTGCTCTCAGAGGAACCCAGCACACCTGAGATAGCCCAGATACCCCAAATGGCCAAAAACTAGCAGGATGGCTTCTGAGGTAGTGTTGGAAATGGAAAAAGGGTTAATAAAAGGCAAAATAACAAAGCTCTTACAGAGAAAAACTGTCCCTGGCTCGATTTTTCCTCTCAGAGGAACCCAGCACACCTGAGATAGTCCAGCTACCCCAAATGGTATAAAAGTAGCAGGATGTGGTAGTGTTGGAAAAAGGTTTAATAAAAGGAGAAATAAAAAAACTCTTACAGAGAAGAACTGAGCCAGGGAAAGAGGTTCTTGCTCTCAGAGGAACCCAGCACACCTGAGATAGACCAGCTCCCCCAAATGGCAAAAAACTAGCAGGATGGATTCTGAGGTAGTGTTGGAAAAAGGTTTAATAAAAGGCAAAATAAAAAAGCTCTTACAGAGAAAAATCGAGTTGGGGGCAAGGGGTTCTTGCTCTCAGAGGAACCCAGCAAACCCAAGATAGTCCAGTTCCCCCAAATGGCAAAAAACTAGCAGGATGGGTTCTGTGGTAGTGTTGGAAACAAAAAAAGATTTAATAAAAGGCAAAATAACAAAGCTCTTACAGAGAAAAACTGAGCTGGGGGAAAGAGGTCCTTGCTCCTGCTGAAACACCCCACAAAAGGGATTATCTCCCTTGTTCTCTTCTTTTTCTAGTGAATTACTGTCTGACAAATTACCTAGGCTGGACCTCTTGGCCTCTGTCCAATTGGGCAGCCCCAGGTCTGAGGTGAAGTCTCAAAGGTCCTATGAGGTGTCTTTGTACCAAATTGGGAGAGAAACTTCTGGGCTTTTTGCTTTTTTAAGCAGACAAAGAATAATTTGGTCACTCCATCAACGGGGAGCACATTCCTACACTGGGGAATGTTGAGGGGTTGGAGTGGACTTGAAGATCATCATTGCCTTGTCCAGTCTGGCCTTGAACACCGACAGGGTTGGGGCAGCTCCATCCAACCTGTGTGCCAGTGTCTCACCACCCTCACAGGGAAGATCTTCCTCATGTCGAGCCTAAATTCTCTCTCTTTCAATTTGTACCCATTACTCCTTGTCCTATCACTACAGTTCCTCATGAAGGGTCCCTCTCCCCCTTCCTTGTAGGCCCCTTTTAACACTGGCAGGTGCTGGGAGGTCTTCACACAACCTTCTCTTCTTTAGGCTAGAAACTCTCCCAGTCCCAATTCTCTCACAACCTTCTCTTCTCCAGGCTGGAAAACTCTACCAGCCCAAATTCTCTCACAACCTTCTCTTCTGCAGGCTTGAAACGCTCCCAGTCCCAATTCTCCCACAGCCTTCTCTTCTCCAGGCTGGAAAATGCTCCCAGTCCCAATTCCCCCAAAACCTTCTCTTCTCCAGCCTGGAAAACTCTCCCAGCTCCAGTTCTCCACAACCTTCTCTTCTCCAGGCTTGAAACTCTCCCAGTCCAAATTCTCTCACAACTTTCTTTTCCCCAGGCTGGAAAACTCTTCCAGCCCCAATTCTCCCACAACCTTCTCTTCTCCAGCCTGGAAAACTCTCCCAGCCTAAATTCTCTCACAACCTTCTCTTCTTTAAGCTAGAAACTCTCACAGCCCAAATTCTCCACAACCTTCTCTTCTTTAGGCTAGAAACTCTTCCAGCCTAAATTCTCTCACAACCTTCTCTTCTCCAGCCCCAATTCTCTCACAGCCTTCTCTTCTCCAGCCTGGAAAACTCTCCCAGCCCAAATTCTCTCACAGCCTTCTCTTCTTTAAGCTAGAAACTCTCCCAGCCCCAATTCTCTCAGCCTTTCTCCATGAAGAAGGTATTCCAATCCTCTTAGCAACTTCCCAGCCTCCTCTGGACCTGTTCCAACAGTTCCACGTCCTTGTTATGTTTGGAACATCAAAACTTTTGCAGTGCTTTGAGGGAGCCCAAGGCAAGAAGTCATGAGCTGCCAACCCTTGGCATAACAAGGGGGACAGGGATCTGTGTCCCAGCCAGGTGAGGGACACTGAGGGACACTGAGGGACCCCAGATCTTCTTGTACTGAAACTGTGAAGGGATAAAAGCTCAGTGAGCCCTTTGTTCAGGACCCCTCCTTGAAGGCACCAGCTAGAGCTGTTTCTTTGTTATTGCACCAAGATTAAACCATTTTTAAGGACTGAGATGTCTGAGACTCTGCTGTGAGAAACCAGGGCTGAGCCAGTAAGGAAACTGGTCTGACTGGGAGTGTGGGGTGTGTAGGGAGTCAAACATTGGGTCACTGAAGGCACTGCTGTGAAGGGGCTCAGTCCCAGCCCAGGTGGGGCAGTGGCACTGCCAGAGGGGCTCCTGGGTGCCAGACAGGGAAGTTTCCCTAAGAGGGGAGTGAGGGGCTTTGGTGACAAGCACTGCCCAGGCTGTGACAGCTCAGAGCAGGCCCAGGTCATGTGGAACCTGGCTGAGTATGGATGACTCGGCCATGATTAAGGGACTGCAGCATCTCTCTTAATGAGCAGAGACTGAGGGAGATGGGCCTCGTTAGTCTGGAGATCACTGAGAGGAAATCTCATTACTGCACATCAATATCTCCACGGCAGGTGCCAGGATGGTGCCAGACTCTCTGCAGTGGTGCCCACTGACAGGATGGGCAGCAAAACCATAAACTAAAACACACCACCTTCTACCTCAACACAAGGAAGTTTTTCCCACAGAGGGTGGCAGAGCACTGGCACAGCTGCCCAGGCCGAGCATGGCACCTCCCTCTCTGAGGACATCCCACATAAGTATCTCCAAGACAGGTGCCAGAATCTTTTCAGTGGCGCCCAGTGACAGGATGGGGAGCAATGGCCATAAACTAAAGCACATTCTACTTCAACACAAGAAAGAAGTTGTTCCCATGGAGGGTGGCAGAGCTCTGGCACAGCTGCCTAGGCCGAGCATGGCACCTCCCTCTCTGAGGACATCCCACATCAATATCTCCAAGGCAGGTGCCAGACACTTTTCAGTGGTGCCCAGTGACAGGAAGTTGTTGGCACAGAGCACTGGCACAGCTGCCCAGGCCGAGCATGGCACCTCCCTCTCTGCAGACACCCCAAACCCACCTGGCCGTGTCCCTGAGCCCTGGGTGACCCCAGAGGTCCCTCCCAGCCCAGCCCCTGTGTCACCCCGTGTAGGAGGGCAGGATGGAGCCCCTCTCACCTCCGGGATCGGACGTGGTAGCTGTCCTCCCGCCGGTGCCGCCGGTCCCGCTCGCTGCTGCTGGACCGGGACCGCGTCCGCCGCCGCTTGTGCTTGCGGCTCCGGTAGCGCTCGTGGTAACTGCCGCGGCTGCTGCGCTCCGACGAGCGGTACCTTCGGGAGTGCGGCATCTGTGGGGACAGCAGGGACTGTCAGAGACCCTATGGGGACAGCAGGGACACTCAGGGACCCGTGGGGACAGCAGGGACATCCTGGGGACAGCAGGGACATCCTGGGGACTGCCGCGGCTGCTGCGCTCCGACGAGCGGTACCTTCGGGAGTGCGGCATCTGTGGGGACAGTGGGGACAGTCAGGGACCCGTGGGGACAGCAGGGACATTCTGGGGACAGCAGGGACACCCTGGGGACAGCAGGGACACCCTGGGGACTGCTGCGGCTGCTGCACTCCGACGAGCGGTACCTTCGGGAGTGCGGCATCTGTGGGGACAGTCAGGGACCCGTGGGGACAGCAGGGACTGTCAGGGACCCCATGGGGACAGCAGGGACAGTCAGGCACCTGTGGGGACAGCAGGGACAGTCAGGCACCTGTGGGGACAGCAGGGACCCCGTGGGGACTGCAGGGACTGTCAGGCACCCATGGGGACAGTAAGGACTGTGAGACACACATGGGGACAGCAGGGACCCTGTGAGACACTCATGGGGACAGCAGGGACCCTGTGAGACACTCATGGGGACAGCAGGACACCTGTGGGGACAGCAATGACCCCACAAGGATGGCAGGGACCCCGTGGGGCACCTGTGGGGACAGCAGGAACAGTGAGGCCCCCATGGGGACAGCAGGGACCTGTGGGGATGGCACAGACACTGTGAGGACAGCAGGGACCCTGTGAGGTCAGCAGAGACCCCGTGGGGCACCCAAGGGACAGCAGGGACAGTGAGGAACCCATGGGGACAGCAAGGACCCTGTGAGGCCCCCATGGGGACAGCAGGGATCTGTGAGGACAGCAGGGACCCTGTGACACCCATGGGGACAGCAGGGCAGCATTAACAGCCGCATGGGACAGGAATCCAACGTGTGTGAGTGTGCCAGGGGATCTGAGAGAGGAGAGCAAACTCTGAGAGACCTCAGAGCCCCACAGGACAGGGTGAGACCACCCATGGTCATCTTGCCCCGTTTTCTTTCGCAAAAAAAGAACCCTGGTTCTCTTTCCCAGGTTTGTATTCCTTCTTCACACCCATCTCTACTGCCCACAGCTTCAGGAACAGCTTTTGTACCATTTCTCTTTAAGCTGCTCAGGAAGGAGGGAAGCAGCACCAAGGAAGGTGAAATGAAGCCCTGGATGTCACCAGAGCCCCTGGGCAATGTGAGAAATGGATTATAGAAAATCCTCAAAGCCTGACAGAAGTTTCAAAAGGTGGCCTTGCAAACAAGACTGGATACTTTGCAGAAACAGAACTATGGAAGATGCATTGGAGTGAGACCCATGAGGGGTAATTTTAAATTATTTAAGGTATTTACAGCATTGTGTGGCTAAATAAGCCAAAAAAAATATTCTAATGTATTGTAATTAAGAAATAGTTCATTTCTGATTGTGATGGCATGAATTATAACATCTGTATTGTGTCATCCTTCACATGAAGCTCAGAATAGAATAAAAGTTGTTAAAACACCTCCCAGTTGCCCCATCTCTGGGTCAGAAAAAGGCAAAATCCAGGAATGGATGCCCAGAGAGCAGCTCCTCAGAGATGCCTCAGGTTTCCTGCCAAGTGACATCTGCACTGGGACACAAGGGTGGGGAAGGGTCTGGGGGTGCTTGGGGTGTTCAGCTGGGACTGAGGGGAGATCTCAGGGGGCTGCAGCTTCCCCAGGAGGGACAGCTCTGGTCTCTGCTCTGTGTGACAGTGACAGCACCCCAGGGAATGGCTGCAGCTGTGGCAGGGAGGTTTAGGATGAATACAGGAAAAGGTTCTTCCCCCAGAGGGTGCTGGGCACTGCTCAGGCTCCCCAGGACTGCCAGAGCTCCAGGAGAGCTTGGACAATGCTCCCAGGGATGCACAGGGCGAGATTGTTGGGGTGTCCTGGGGAAGGACATCAGGACGTGCTGATGCCTGTGGATCCCTCCCAGCTCAGGAGATTGGTGACACACATCCCTCTGTCCATGGAGAACCACCAGGAGCAAACCCTCCCTTCTCAAAGGGCACCAAGAGAGCCCTGAAAACCCTCAGGGGGTCTCAGCTACACCAACAGAGCCCTAAAAACCCTCAGCTCTGCCCTTCTGGAGGGGCTGGAGCCAAGGGGAACCAAAGGACACCAACAGAGCCCTGCAGACCCTCAGAGGGTCTCAGCTCTGCCCTTCTGGAGAGGCTGGAGCCAAGGGGATCTAAAGGATACCAAGAGAGCCCCTGACCCTCAGTTCTGTCCCTCTGGAGAGGCTGGAGCCAAGAGGATCCAAAGGACACCAACAGAGCCCTGAAAACCCCCAGCTCTGCCCTTCTGGAGGGGCTGGAGCCAAG
>JAWWMQ010000113.1:5406090-5416849 GCA_035047885.1 Chlorospingus flavigularis
ATACAGGCACAGAAAATAAGATAATAATTGTTTTTCCTTCCTCTGAGGTTCAGAGATTGTGAAACCCAGAAATATTCTTGGGGAAAATTGTGCCTTGCTTTTCTCTGTGAAATGTGGCCACACCTGCTGATCTGCTCCTCATCCTCACCCCACAGGAAATCATCAACTTCAACTGCCGCAACCTGGTGGCCAACATGCCCCTGTTTGCCAACGCCGACCCCAACTTTGTGACAGCCATGCTGACCAAGCTGCGCTTCGAGGTCTTCCAGCCTGGTGACTTCATCATCCGTGAGGGCACCGTGGGCAAAAAGATGTACTTCATCCAGCACGGCGTGGTCAGCATCCTCACCAAGGGCAACAAGGAGACCAAGCTGTCTGATGGCTCCTACTTTGGGGGTGAGGCTTGGCTGGGGGAGATGGTGGGCAGAGTAGGGGCCAAAAGGTGCCTGGGAGGAAAAGCTGGGGCATCCCTGGTGTTTCTACCTGGAGCAGAAGCTGGGGCATCCCTGATGTTTCTGCCTGGGAGGAAAAGCTGGGGCATCCCTGGTGTTTCTGCCTGGGAGCAGAAGCTGGGGCATCCCTGGTGTTTCTACCTGGAGCAGAAGCTGGGGCATCCCTGATGTTTCTGCCCTGGAGCAGAAGCTGGGCATCCCTGATGTTTCTGCCCTGGAGCAGAAGCTGGGCATCCCTGATGTTTCTGCCTGGGAGCAGAAGCAGGGGCATCCCTGGTGTTTCTACCTGGAGCAGAAGCTGGGGCATCCCTGGTGTTTCTGCCCTGGAGCAGAAGCTGGGACATCCCTGATGTTTCTGTCCGGGAGCAGAAGCTGGGGCATCCCTGATGTTTCTGCCCTGGAGCAGAAGCAGGGGCATCCCTGGTGTTTCTACCTGGAGCAGAAGCTGGGGCATCCCTGATGTTTCTGCCCTGGAGCAGAAGCTGGGACATCCCTGATGTTTCTGCCCTGGAGCAGAAGCTGGGACATCCCTGATGTTTCTGCCCTGGAGCAGAAACTGGGGCATCCCTGATGTTTCTGCCCTGGAGCAGAAGCTGGGGCATCCCTGGTGTTTCTACCTGGAGCAGAAGCTGGGGCATCCCTGATGTTTCTGCCTGGGAGCAGAAGCAGGGGCATCCCTGATGTTTCTGCCCAAGAGCAGAAGCTGGGGCATCCCTGGTGTTTCTGCCCTGGAGCAGAAGCTGGAGCACCCCTGATGTTTCTGCCTGCCCTTCTCCTCTTGCCCAGTGCCAAAGTCTTGGCATCCAGTTAAAGTGCCAAAGTTTTCACCCCAGTTCGGTCTGGCTGGGGTAGAGGGAGCATCCACAGCTGGCCAGGGAGGAGAGGAGGTTAGAGCAGAACATCTGAGCCAGTTTATAGGATACAGGCACAGCTCTGGGAGGGAAACAGGCCAGGCCATCACAGCAGCCACACCTGGGAGTGTCTCCATGGCCTGGAGAGGGAGGAAGATGCTGTGCCTGGCCAAGGAGAGAGGCTGCGGGGTCTGTCCCTGCCTCTGAGCCATGCTCTGTGCAGGGTGCTGGGGTGCTGGGCAGTGCTGTCCCTGCTGCCAGGGCTGGCAGGGGGCTGGGTGGCTGTGTCACCCTGAGGCCAGCCCCTGTCCCTGCAGAGATCTGCCTGCTGACGCGGGGCAGGCGCACGGCCAGCGTCAGAGCCGACACCTACTGCCGCCTGTACTCCCTGGCCGTGGACAACTTCAACGAGGTGCTGGAGGAGTACCCCATGATGAGGAGAGCCTTCGAGACCGTGGCCATGGACCGCCTGGACCGCATAGGTGAGCAGGAGGAGGGACCCCCTGGGCTCAGCACAGCCACCTCTGCAGCCACCCCCAGGACTCCACACAGGTGGTGGAGCCCCAGAGCTGAGATGAGATATCACAGTGCCCCAACCCTGTGCCCAGCAATGAGGATGATGGGGAGCATGAGGAAGGAGCCTACCCTCTCTTCCCCCCCTCAAGCAAGATCCAGGCAGTGCCATAGGACAGGCTTCCCTGGGGAAATGTAACTGCACTGCAAGGTCCTTGCAGCGTTTGGAGTGATGATATCTCATGGCTCTCAGGCCCACAGTGCCCACATCTCATGGCCCCACACCCAGCTGCTTGTCCTCACCCTTCCTTGCCTGTGGAGGACAAGCAGGACCCCATTACCCAGTTCCTTTGGAGTCAGGACTCTCCTGTTTGTCCCTGTTTCTTCCACTGCTCTAATCTAGACCCTTCCCAGGGTCTTGCTTCCCCTGGGAAGCTGGTGAGGTTTTATTGTCCCTGCCTTCCACACTGTCCTCAAGAGCCCACTGTCCCAGGGTTGGTGACACTCCTGCCTTCCCTCCAGGCAAGAAGAACTCCATCCTGCTCCGCAAGCGAGCCGAGCACAGCTCGGGGCCCCTGAACACCGAGATGATCCAGCAGATCGTGAAGCACGACCAGGACATGGCCCACAACATCCAGGACCTGCAGCAGATGGCGATGGGCCGGGAGCTGAGCGGCAAGCCGGTGATTTGGGAGCCTCTGGTGCACGCACCCCTGCAGACAGCCGCCGCCACCACCAACGTGGCCATCGCGCTGACCCACCAGCACAGCCTGCAGGCTCACATCTTCCTGCCGCCCTCCTCCATCTCCAGCCCGCTCTCTCCCGAGGCCACGCTGCTCACCAAGCCCGTGCGCCGCTCCCAGCCCAGCCTGGGCGGCTCCCGGCCCTCCTCGGTCAGCTCGCCCTCCGGGGCTCCGTCCCACCTGCAGACACCGGCCGCCGGTTCGCCTTCCTCGCCCATGGTCCAGCCCCAGGTACCGCTGGAGAGCGGCGGGGCCCAGAGACCCAGCTCGGGGGCTCAGCCGCTTCCCCGCTCGGCACAGAGGGCGGAGATGGCAGCGGGGCCCAAGCAGCCCCCGGGCGGCCCCCAGCCCCAGCTCTCCCGGTCCCGCGGCGCCTCGGTGTCCACCTCGCTGCTGCAGCAAGCGGCGGGCGCTGCGTCCCCCAGCTCCGAGCAGGCGCTGCCGCCGGGGAGAACGCTGCACTACAGCCTGTCCCGAGCCACCGGCTCGCACATCTCGCTCCTGATGCATCCCCAGCAGCTGGTGAAGCACAGGAGCATCCAGGGCCTGCCGGTGGGGCGGCTCACCCAGGATGTCCGGCTCCTTTCTGCCTCCCAGCCTTCCCTTCCCAACAAAGTGGCGCAGCAAGCCGACGGGAGCTCCTTGAAGCAGGGCAGGAAATCTGCAGGGAACCTGGCCCGCAGGTCCTCGCCCTCGGTAGCCGGACTGCTGGCCAAGCCGTGCTCGGGGATGGCCGCACACTCGCAGCCCCCGGGATCGCTGCCTCAGCCCGGCCGCTCCACGCCGCAGTCCCCGGGCCCCGCGTCCCGGCAGGCGGCCGGTCCCTCCCGCAAGGGCTCCGTGGCCTTCAGCCCCGAGGTGGAAACGGCGAAGCCCAAACTCCCGTCCAACATGTGAGTCCTGGCGGCGGCCGCACGGGCAGGAGGGAGCCGGGCACGCCGGCGGCGGAGGAGGCGGGAGAAGCAGAGCACCAGCCCCGCCGGCTCGGAGGGAAAATGAGGTGAGAGGCAGCAGCCGGGGCCATGGAGGGGCTGTTTCAGGCACGGGGACACGGCAGGGATGGGCATGGGGCCAGCTGGATGAGGAGGGGGCTCTGCTGACTGCCCCTGCCCGGGCTCTCCCCATCCTTGCTCATCACCATCTGTGAGTTCTGCCCTCCTGCCGGAGGCATAGGACAGGTCAGATTGCCCGAACTCTGGCCTCTCTGGGGAGCTCAGCTCCCCAAAACTGCCCCTCGGGGGCTGGGCCCCCCACGCTCTGTGCCGCGTGTCCCACAGCCTGTCCTCGGGGCCAGGCTGACAATGGCAGCTCCTCCAGGTTGTCCTCTGTCACAGCAGGGGCTGCCCGATGCCCACCTCGGTCCCCAGACTGCTCTGCCCAGCCCCTGCTCAGCCCCTTTGCCTCCAGGGAGAGGAGGCAGAGGCACCCCCTGGGTCCTCTGCCAGGGTGGAGGGAGGAGGCTGGAACCCATGGCAGGGGCATGGGGGCCCAGGGGCAGCGCTCCCCCTTCCCAGAGTGCCAGGACCACCTGGGGGTCCTGGGCAGGGCTCCCCTGGTGTGACGAGTGCCAAGGGGCAGCACTGGGCGGCAGAGGAGCAGCCCCCCAGTCCCTCTCCCCTGCTTGTGGGACCGTTTTGCCTCAGAGGTGCTGAGTGCCAGCGAGGTTGGGATGTGCTGCTGGGCAGGGCTCTGCCCCACACCCGGGCACTGCCCCTCCACGTGCCCTCATGGGGGCAGCCTGGGGGGATTCTGCTGCATGCAGCTCCAGGAGGACGCTCAGAGGGTCAGTCCAAGGGGAACCCTCTGTGGGTCCAGGAGGATGTCCCGGTCATCTGGGATGACCCTTCTGTGGCTCTAGGAGGATGCTCAGAGGGTCAGTCCAAGGAGAACCCTTTGTGGCCCTGGGATGATGTCCAGAAGATCATTTGGGGTGACCCTCCTGTGACTCCAGGAGGATACTCAGAGGGTCAATCCAAGGGGACCCTCCTGTGTCTCCAGGAGGATGCTCAGAGGGTCACCTGCAGGGCCCCCACTGCCGGTGGCTGCAGGAAGATGCTCAGCCCGGGCTCTGCTGCCCTGCCCTGCCCTGCAGTCCCATTTCCAGGTCCCCTGGAGATGCCACTCACCGGTGCCACAGGAGCTGTCACAAAGAGATGCCAATCCCGGGCAGCGCCTGGGTGACATGTGGGGCTGTGGGGTCACCCCCCGTCCAACAGGAGCCCGGTGTCCCCACAGATGCCCCAAATCTCCCCCCACCACCCCCAGAGACAGTAGTGTGCAATGTGTGTGCGAGTCGTGGCTCTGCCAAGCAGCCGAGCTCTGCTTCCAGTGTCGCTTTGGGCCAACCGTGTTCAGTCCTGGTTAGAGTAGTGTCCCCTCCGTCCCCACCGCGCTGCGCCAGCTGCTTCCCTCTCCCGGAGTCAGGAACCGTGGCTTGTCTTCGTGCTCTGGGGCTGAGCGGGGCCCGCCGGACCCGCAGCGCGGCGGGCGAGGTCTCGTTCCCCTCGGTAATTCCCGAAGTGAGATATCCCGTTCTCCACCCTCGTGGTTTGGGGCGTGGGGAGCACTCCGGAGCGCGGGGCTGCTCTGGGAGCACCAGCCCAGCAGGAATCCCGGCAGGGGATGTCCTACACTGCCTTTTTTTCTCTCTCCATGGATTTCAATCCCCCTGCCCTGCTCACCCCCACATCCCGCTCCATCCCCGCGCTCCGCCGGGCGGGGAAGCTGCAGCGGAGCCGCGCTGTCCCGAATCCCCGGGCTGTGTTCACACTGCGTGATGTTCGATGTCTTAGCGGTCATCCCAGCGCCCCGCAGAGCGTGCGGGGACAGCACCGAGCTCCCTCCCCACCGCACAGCCCCGTACCGGGAGCCGCAGCCGCCCCGCGCTCCTGGCACCGCCGCCCTGGGCACCTCGTGGCCCGGTGCCCACCCCGGGGGAGGCTGGAGGGGCTGGGGGCGCGAGTTTAGCCACCAAAGACCATGACCCTCCACTCTTGCACTCACGGCAGTCCATGTACAGAGCTTGTAGTTTTCATATTCGCAGAGAATTTAAGAGCAGGTTTTTTATTTTTTGGTCGTTGTACATAATGGATTTAAATAATAAAGAGAGATTCTGAGCTGGTCTGGGGGAAGCTCTTTCTGCACCTCCTGCGATCCCGCAGCACCGTGCCCGGGATGGGGCAGCACAGGGGGATGCTGCAGCACCCCAGCTCCAATCCTGGCCTTCTGCAGAGTCAAGAAACCCTCGGAAGGCACCGAGGGGCCTCTCCCCGGCCCCCAGACCAGGGTGGCACGGCAGGAGCCCAAAGGCAAGATGTCCCCTCCCACCCACCCCTGTCCCTTTGGGCTCTGGGCAGATTAATGTTTAATCTTTGGTTATTTTCCCCTTCCATCTCCGGTCCCTTTATTGCGGGGGGGAGGGGCGGGTTGGATACCGCCTGATTGCAGCGCAGCACTCGAGGCATTAACGCGATTAAATGAAGGTCACACAGCGCAAGGTGGGCCGGGGCACCCGAGCCGCGGGCACTGCGGCACCTGCGGCGGCTCTCGGGACACAGCCGCGCTCTGTCACCTGCCGCAGCCCCCGGGCAGGACACGGTGGCGGCAGGACACGGTGGTGGCAGGACGCAGGTGATGGTGGCCACCCCGCTATGCCCTGCCCCGTCTCCCCACCGCAGCCCGGCGTTACCGGGCCAGCTCCTGCCCGCAGCCCCCCGTTACCGGGCCAGCCCCGGCCCGCAGGACTCGTTACCAGGGCATCCCTTATCCTCAGCCCCCCGTTACCGGGGCAGCCCTTACCCACAGCCCTCCACTACCGGGGCATTCCTTACCCGCAGCCCCCCGTTACCGGGGCAGCCCTTACCCGCAGCCCTCCGCTACCGGGGCATCCCTTACCCGCAGCTCCGCGTTACCGGGACAGCCCCTGCCCTCAGCCCCGCGTTACCGGGACAGCCCCGGCCCGCAGCCCCCCGTTACCGGGGCATCCCTTACCCGCAGCCCCCCGTTACCGGGGCATCCCTTACCCGCAGCCCTCCACTACTGGGACAGCCCCTGCCCTCAGCCCCGCGTTACCGGGACAGCCCCGGCCCGCAGCCCCCCGTTACCGGGGCAGCCCCTACCTGCAGTCCCCCGTTACCGGGGCATCCCGTACTCGCAGCCCCGCGTTACCGGGACAGCCCCTGCCCGCAGCCGCCCGTTACCGGGGCAGCCTCGCCTTACCGGGGAAGCCCCTGTTCTCAGCCCCCCGTTACCGGGCCAGCCCCTGTTCTCAGTCCCCCGTTACCGGGGCAGCCCCGGCCCGCAGGACGGTGCTGGCGGCCCCCCCGCTCCCCGCAGGAATTAGGCTCCGTGACACACGAAGAGCTCAACGCTGATTAACGGTTTCTCTCTAATTTGATTATTTCAGATTACACCGCAGCCAGCCTGATTAAGGGGGCGCAGGGCAAAGAGGGAATTTTTGGGGGGAATGAATTCCAGCATTTGAACTATTCCCATTCCAACACTCTCCCATCCGGTTTGTGTCCATGGGCAGGGCTGGCGGCTCTGGCGGCCGAGGCACGGGGACACCGGGTCACGGTGGTCTCCCGGGGCTGAGGGCAAAGCCCGGGGATGCGGGCAGAGCCCGCAGAGCCCCGGGGATGCGGGCAGAGCCCCGTTCGTCCCCGGTTCCCGCTCCCCAAGGACACCCGTCCTGGAACCGGAGGCTCTGCCCCGAGTCCCCGAGTCCCGGTGGCGGCGGGAGGGGGATTAGAGGGCACCATACAGAGATTAATTAACGCGGGTGAGCCGGGATTAGGGGATTCGGGGCCAATCTGCGGGGCGGGGGCCAGGCAGGAGCTGCGGGCAGCAGTGGGGAGGTGGCACCGCCTGTGCCCGGCCCGGGTCACCCTGCGATGTCCATCGAGGGTCCGTGGGCAGCTGGACCCCTCCCCAGAATCCGGGAGCTCGCCTGGGCACACGGGCGTGTGGTGCAACCCACACTCCACACCTGTACTGTAGGTAACCTGTACCTGTGCGGCACCCGCACGGTCTGCAGCACACCCCAGAGCTGCTCTGTACCCCAAAACTGCTCTGTGCCCCAAAACTGCTCTGCACCCCAAAACTGCAGCACATTCCACAGCTGCTCTGTACCCCAAAACTGCTCTGCACCCACATCTGCACAGCACCCACACGGTCTGCAGCACACCCCACAGCTGCTCTGTACCCTAAAACTGCTCTGTACCCCAAAACTGCTCTGCACTGCACCCCACAGCTTCCCTGTAACTCATAACTGCTCGGTACTCACACGGTCTGCAGCACACCCCACAGCTGCTCTGTACCCTAAAACTGCTCTGTACCCCATAACTGCTCTGTGCCCCAAAACTGCTCTGTACCCTAAAACTGCTCTGTACCCCATAACTGCTCTGTACCCTATAACAGCACACCCCACAGCTGCTCTGTACCCCAAAACTGCTCTGTACCCCATAACTGCTCTGTGCCCCAAAACTGCTCTGTAACCCAAAACTGCTCTGCACCCCATAACTGCAGCACACTCCACAGCTGCTCTGTACCCCAAAACTGCTCTACCCTATAACGGCACTGCACCCCATAACTGCTCTGTACCCCAAAACTGCTCTGTACCCCAAAACTGCTCTGTACCCGCACCTGCACAGCACCCGCACGGTCTGCAGCACACCCCACAGCTGCTCTGTACCCTAAAACCGCTCTGTACCCTATAACGGCACTGCACCCCATAACTGCTCTGTACCCACACAGTCTGCAGCACACCCCACAGCCGCCCTGTACCCCATAACTGCACTGCACCCCACACCCGCTCTGTACCTAAAACTGCTCCGTACCCACACGGTCTGCAGCACACCCCACAGCCACTCTGTACCCTATAACTGTTCTGTACCCCATAACTGCTCTGTACCCTATAACAGCACTGCACCCCATCCCACACCCGCTCTGCACCCCATAACTTGTCTTCCCCCCATAACTGCTCTACACCCACACAGTCTCCACCACACCGCACACCCACTCTGTACCCCATAGCTGTTTTGTACCCCATAACTGTGATGCACCCACACCTTCACAGCATGTCAGCTGCATGGCACCCCACACCTACGCTGTACCCCACAGTTATACCACACCTGCCCGGAGACACCTGCACAGCGCCTCAAACCCGCCCTACAACCCCTCAGACTGCGTGGCCCCCCACGCCCCCATTTTGCCCCAATTCCAGCGCGCCCCGTCCTCGTCCGGGTGCCCTCGCCCCCATTCCCCTCCCGGTTACCGAACACGCCCTAAAGCCACGCCCTAAAGCCACGCCCTGGAACCACGCCCTAAACCCCCGCCCTCAATCCCCGCCACGCCCCCGCACCACGCCGGGCGCTCTCTCCATTCCCCCTCTCCACCAATCACCGGCCTCGCTCCCGCCCCCGCCGCGCTCCCATTGGCTCAGCCGCCTTGGGCTCATCCTCGCGCGATGAAACGGACCAATGAGCGCTGCTCCAGCCGCGTGCCCGCTGGTCCGCCTCCAGGCGCGGGGCACTCTGGGAGTTGTAGTCCAGCGGCATCGCTGGAACCGGCAGCGCCCGCGCTTCGGGACTGCACATCCCAGCGTGCCCCGCGAGGGGGCGGGGCGGAGGCGGGGCCAGAGGTGCCCTAGAGGCCACGGGCTGCAGCGGCGGGACCGCGAACCGGCAGCGTGAACCGGCACGGGGAATCGGCACCGTGAACCGGCACCATGAGCGGCGGCGATAGCGGGGCGCGGGCAGCGGCCGAGCGCGAGGAGTTCGCCGCCTTCTTCCCGCAGGTCGTCCGCGACCTGACGGAGGACATGCTGGGACACCCGGAGGTGGGAGACGCCGTGGCGCGGCTGAAGCAGGTGAGAACCGGGAGGGGGCGGTGGGACCGGGGCTGGAGGGTGGGAAGGGCCGGTGGGACCAGGGATGGAGGGTGGGTCAGGTCATGGCCGCTCACCTGGCCGCGCCCCGCAGGTGCTGGAGTACAACGCGCCGGGCGGGAAGTGCAACCGGGGGCTCACGGTGGTGGCCGCGTACCGGCGGCTGGTGGGGCCCGAGCGGCAGGACCCGGAGAGCATCCGCTGCGCCCTGGCCGTGGGCTGGTGCATCGAGCTGGTGAGAACCGGGACCCTCCCCGGGGATGGGGACCCCAATGGGGATGGGACCCTCGTCTGGAGATGGGGCCCCAGTGGGGATGGGGACCCCCGGGGATTGAAGCTCCCCTAGGGATGGACCCCTTTTGGGGGTTGGACTCTCCCCGGGTGGGGGTGGGACCCTACCGGGGATGGGAACACCCTGGGAGATGGGACCCCAATAAAAATGGGACCTCTCTGGGCATGGGACCCCCTCGGGGAAAGGGACCCCCCCACAATGGGGATGGGGACCCCAATGGGGATGGGCCTCGCCCCCCTCAATAGGGAAAGGGAGCCCCCCTCAGTGGGGATGGGACTCTCCCCAATGGGGATGGGAGCCCCCTGGATATGGGATCTCCATGGATATGGGACCCCCTGAGGGAATGGGATCCCAATGGGGATGGGGACACCCTGGGCATGGGACCCCCCTAGGAGATAGGACCCCAATGGGGATGGGGACCCCCGCTCTGGATATGGGACCTCCTGGGGATGGGACCCCCGGGGTTCCCCCATCCCTAACCCACCCTCTGGTAGTTCCAAGCCTTTTTCCTGGTGGCCGACGACATCATGGACTCGTCCCTGACCCGCCGGGGGCAGCTCTGCTGGTACAAGAAGGTGAGAGGGTTCAGGGGGGCCCTGCTCGGGGCTGGGGGTGTCCCCTGGGGGTCAGGAGCCTTTGGGACACCTCCCTGTGTCCCTGCTGCAGGAGGGGATCGGGCTGGATGCCATCAATGATGCTTTTCTGCTGGAGTCCTCGGTGTACAGGCTGCTGAGGAGGTACTGTGGGCAGCAGCCCTTCTACCTGCACCTGCTGGAGCTCTTCCTGCAGGTGAGCCTGGCTCCCCAAACCCTTCCTTGGGGATTTCTTGGGATCTGGGCCTGTTTTCTGATGTGTTCCTGGACATGTGTGGTGGTGTTTGAGGGTCCGAGGATGAGGGAAGAGAATCTTGACTCCATGTTTCAGAAGGCTGATTTATTATTTTATTATAAATATAATATAATATAATATAATATAATATAATATAATATAATATAATATAATATAATATAATATAATATAAT
>JAWWMQ010000113.1:5418103-5428369 GCA_035047885.1 Chlorospingus flavigularis
GGTGGCCCTGGAGCTGGTTTTGGGGTGCCTTGCAGTCCCTGCCCTGCAGAGACTCAGACTGGGGCTGGTTTTTGGGGAGCCTGGGGCTGGTTTTTAGTCCCTGCCCTGCACAGGGTGTTCTGGGGTTGGTTTTTGGGGTGCCCTGCAGAAGGTGGCCCTGGGGCTGGGTTTTGGGGTGCCTGGGGCTGGGTTTTGGGATGCTCTTCAGTCCCTGCCCTGCAGAAACTCAGCCTGGGGCTGGTTTTTGGGGTACCTGGGGTTGGTTTTTGGGGTGCCCTGCAGAGGGAGGCCCTAGGGCTGGTTTTTGGGGTGCCTAGGGCTGGTTTTTGGGGTGCCCTACAGTCCATGCCCTGCAGAGGGTGGCCCTGGAGCTGGTTTTTGGAGTGCCCTGCACGGGATGGCCCTGGGGCTGGGTTTTGGGGTGCCTGGGGCTGGTTTTTGGGGTGCCCTGCAGAGGGGGGCCCTGGGGAAGGTTTTTGGGGTGCCCTGCAATCCCTGCCCCACAGAAACTCAGCCTGGGGCTGGTTTTGGGAGTGCCTGGGGCTGGTTTTTGGGGTACCCTTCATTCCCTGCCCTGCAGAGGGTGGCCCTGGGGTTAGTTTTTGGGGTGTCCTGCAGAGGCTGGCCCTGGGGCTGGTTTTTGGGGTGCCTGGGGCTGGTTTTTGGGGTGCCCTTCAGTCCCTGCCATGCACAGGGGGTTCTGGGGCTCAGCCTGCTTCCTCTGGCACAGGTACAAGGCCATTGTGAAGTACAAGACAGCGTTTTACTCCTTCTACCTGCCCGTGGCTGCAGCCATGTACATGGTGAGTGTGCTGGGGCCTCACCCTCCTGCCAGGGGGACAGGTCCTGGCAGGCTCGATCCCCAGGTCCTGGAAGGCCTTACTTCAGCCTCAGGTCCTGGAAGGCTTTATGCCCAGGTCTTGGAAGGCTTTACTTTATGTCCAGGTCTTGGAAGGCTTTAGCTCCAGGTCCTGGAGAGCTTTACTCAATCCCCAGGTCCTGGAAGGCTTTGCTTTATTCCCAGGTCCTGGAAGACTTTATCCCCAGGTCCTGGAAGGTTTTAGCCCCAGGGCCTAGAAGACTTTATCTTATCCCCAGGTCCTGGAAGGCTTTAGCTCCAGGTCCTGGAAGGCTTTAGCTCCAGGTCCTGGAAGGCTTTGCTTTATTCCAAGGTCCTGGAAGGCTTTACTTTATGCCCAGGTCCTGAAAGGCTTGATCTCCAGGTCCTGGAAGGCTTGATCTCCAGGTCCTGGAGAGCTTTACTCAATCCCCAGGTCTTGGAAGGCTTTACTTTATGCCCAGGTCCTGGAAGGCTTGATCTCCAGGTCCTGGAAGGCTTTACTTCATTCCAGGTCCTGCAAGGCTTTATCCCAGGTCCTGGAGAGCTTTACTCAATCCCCAGGTCCTGCAAGGCTTCACTTTATCCCAGGTCCTGGAAGGCTTTACTCAATCCCCAGGTCCTGCAAGGCTTTATCCCAGGTCCTGGAAGGTTTTTCTATCCCTGTTATTCCCTCCCCCAGGCAGGCATTGATGGCAAGGAGGAGCACGAGGACGCCAAAGCCATCCTGCTGGAGATGGGGGAGTTCTTCCAGATCCAGGTAGGAGCTGTCCCTGCCCCCCTGGGTCCCTGCCAGCTGCTGCCTGTGGCACTCAGGCCCTGGCACCGTCCCGCAGGACGATTTCCTGGACTGCTACGGGGACCCAGCCCTGACAGGGAAGGTTGGCACCGACATCCAGGACAACAAGTGCAGCTGGCTGGTGGTGCAGTGTCTGCAGAGGGCAACACCACAGCAGAGGCAGATCCTGGAGGTAAGGCTGGCAGCACACACCTGGCAGAGGGGCTGCAGTGCCAGGATGGGCACCTGGAGTGCCACAATGGGCACCTGGAGTGCCACGATGGGCACCTGGAGTGCCAGGGGCTGTCACCTGGCTGGGAGGAGGAGGGTGAGAAGAAAGAAGAGAGTGTTGGGGTGTTGTTTGTGAAGGTCCTAGGAGGAGGGAAGAGATGAATCTGACTCCATAATTCTTAGAAGGCTGATTTATTATGTTATGATATTATATTAAGTGAAATGATGTACTGAAACTATACTAAACAATAAAGGAATACGTCAGAAGGCTAAAAAAAGAATAATAATAAAATTAAACAACAACAAAAAAAACAAAAGAGAAAAAAAAAACCAAAAAAAACCCCCAAAACTGTGACAGACCAGAGAGTCTGACACAGCTGGGCTGGGATTGGTCATTGAGTAAAAACAATTCACATGGAACCAATCAAAAATTCACCAGCCACATCCCAAAGCAGCAAAACACAAGGAGAAGCCATCAGATAATATTGGGGTGTTTTTTTTCCTCTGAAGCTTCTCATCTCAGCTTTCTCTTTTTCCCAAGAGAAAAAAAAAAAAATCCTAGCAAAAAGATTTTTCATAAAATATCACTGTAACAAAGACAGAAGAGAGAACAAAGCTCCTGCCCCATGAGCTGGCATGACCCTAACTCACTCCAGGGTTTTTTTTTAGGAAAACTACGGCTCTAAGGAGCCCCAGAAGGTGGCGAAGGTGAAGGAGCTTTATGATGCCCTGGGCATGCAGGCGGCGTTCCGGGAGTACGAGGAGAGCAGCTACGGGCGGCTGCAGGCGCTGATCGGGAGCCACGCCCGGCGCCTGCCCCGGGAAATCTTCCTGGACCTGGCACAGAAGATTTACAAGCGGCAGAAGTGATGGAGGAGCCTGGCAGGGGGCTGGAGCTGCTCCCTGCCCTGGGAGGGGCCGGGGGCGGGTTAGAGAAGGTGCTCTGGGATGGCCAGGGTGGGGTTCAGCCATCTGATTTAGGTCAATAAATATAAATTATTGTAGGTGCGCTGCTTGCTGTTATCTGGCGACAGGGTTGGATGGAGGGAGGGGGATGCCGGTACCGGGGATGCCCGGAGCGCCGCCCCCGCCGCCGCCGGTGGGGCGGGACCGGGCGGCTCCCGGCGGGCGGTGGCGGGGCCGCGGCTCCTCCCTCGCTCCCGCAGCCGCATTCGCCGCCGCAGCGCCGAGGAGGTGAGCGGGGGACGGGGAAAGGGGATGGAGCCGGGCGGGGGCTGAAGGGGGATGGGGAGGGCCGCGCCCAGCAGGGCCGCTCCTGCTGCCGGGCCGCCCGTGCTCGCCCCGGGGCCCGGGGATGGAGGATGCTCGGAGCCGGGGGATGCTGGGGCTGGAGGATCCTCGGAGCTGGGGGATGCTCGGGGATGGAGGATGCTCGGGGCTGGAGGATGATCGGGGTTGGAGGATGCTCAGGGCCGGGGGAAGCTCGGAGCCGGGGGATGTTTGGAGCCGGGGGATGCTGGGGCTGGGGGATGTTCGGGGCTGGAGGATGCTTGGAGCCGGGGGATGCTCGGGCTGGAAGATGCTCGCAGCTGGAGGATACTCGAGGGATGCTCAGAGCCGGAGGCTCGGGGTTGGAGGATGCTGGGGCTGGAGGATGCTCGGGCCCGGGGGATGTTCGGGGCTGGCAGATGCTCGGATCCGCCCTCCCGCACTCTCCGCTGCCCGTTTCCTGCCCGGAGCCTCCAGCAGGTGCCCGGGGCCGCGGATCCTCCCCGGTAAAGCCGGGCCCGGTGCTGCGGTGCCGGTTCTGCGGCGGTTCCGGCCAAGCCCTGGTCCCTGAGCCCCCCTGGTGCCACCGCCCCCAGGCAGGACAGAACCCCCCCTGCCCGCCCCGCCTTGACGAGGCTCCAAGGGCGTTTTCTCCTTGAGGCATCCCCGAGATGCTCCCGACCCTCCGGAGGGAATCCAGCCCCGGAGCAGCCCGAGGTGCCTGGGATCGTTCCCAGGCCGTGCTCCAGGGACCAGGGCTGCCTTCAGAGCCCCAAACCGGGCAGGAAGCTGTGGGGCAGCCCCTCCCTGGGGGTACATCCCCTTCTCTAACCCCCAGCCCTTGTGCCAGGCCCTGCTGCAAGGTCACTGCCATCCCCCTTCCCCCGGCTGTGCCTCTCTCCAGGTTTGTCCTGCCGTGTTGTCCCCTGACCAGGAGGGTGTTTGGTGCTTGCAGGGAGCTGGATGGTGTGAAGAGAGGAGCTGCTGGCCTTTCCTGGGAGCCCTGGGCACTTCCAGCGAGGCAGCACCATGCTGGCCCCAAAGAAAGGCCTCCTGTGCAACCTCAACCACATCCACCTGCAGCACATCTCCCTGGGGCTGCACCTCTCCCGGCACCCCGAGCTCCAGGAGGGCTCCACGGGCCAGGGGGAGCAGACAGGCTGCACGCAGTGCCCGGAGAACCGGGAGCCGGTGGATGCCAATTCCAACAATCCCTCGGTGAAATGTCGCTGCTGCGAGTCCCACGCTCCGGAGCCGGAGACGCTCGGGCTGCAGAACCCTGAGGATTTCCCCTGCCTGCACAGCGGAGACGAGGAGGAGGCGGCTTCCCCTTGTGATCCCCCTTGTGATCTGGCTTCTTCCTCCTCCTCCTCCTCCTCCTCTGTCAGTAGCTGCTCGGATTTCAGCTTGGATGACTCGCCGGTCTCGGTGTACTGCAAGGAGTTTGCCAGAGCAGAGTCCCAGTCCCCTGACAAGCAGCTGAACGTCATTCCCACAGAAAATGCCTGGCATGGAAAGCCTCTGGCTGATGGAGAGCCTCTGGATGATGGAGAGTGTCTGGCTGATGGAGAATCTCTGGCTGATGGAGAATCTCTGGCTGATGGAGAATCTCTGGCTGACCAGCACAGGACATGCCATGAGAGAGATGCCAACCACAACTCCCCGGTGCCCCTGAGAGCCACCAAGAGCTCTGTGGCCAGCAAGAGCCCAGACAGCCTCTGCAGCACCAACTCGCTCGATTCTCACTGCGAGGAGCTCTCTCCCAGCACAGCAGCACCGGAGACCACCGGCACCTGCACCGACCTCGACCCCAACTGCAACCCCCTCCCCGAGCCCGATGCGGCGCCCGCAGCCCCGCCGCCCGTGCCGGAACGGAGGGATCCCGGTGTCCCGAGCAGCGCTCCGGAGCCGCGGCCCCGGCCCGGCGGGGTCCCTCCCCCGGTGCCCCCTCGGCCCCGGCGGCGGCTGCAGGTGCTGAACGCGCACAGAGCGGAGCAGCAGCTCGGCCCGGAGCCCAAAGCCGGCCCGGCTGAGCTCTGCAGAGACACGGCCACCAAGACCATCACCTCCTTCCACGAGCTGGCTCAGAGGAGGAAGAGGAACGCGGCTGTGCCCGCACCCGCCCAGGCCAGGGTTGACCGCAGTGACTGGCTGATCGTGTTCTCGCCGGACACGGAGCTGCCCCCCGGCAGCGAGCTGCTCCCGGGCACGGCGGGCCAGGAGCCGGCGCGGCCCCGGCCCCAGCCCCAGCCCCAGGCGCAGCAGGACGGGCCAGCCCGGCCCCCCGGCCCCAGGCAGAGAGAGGTGACCACGTTCAAGGAGCTGCGGTCCCGCAGCGCCGCCCGGCAGCCCAAGGGCCCGGCCCAGCACCCCCCGGTGCCCGCCCCGGGCTGGGGGCCCCCCGCGTCCCTGGTGGGGGGACAGGGTCTGGCAGCCAGTGACGGGCACCAGGCGAGGAGGAGAGCCCGGCCGAGCCTGCAGCCCATCGCCGAGGGGCAGCCCAGGGATGTGGAGAAGGAGCGGCTGCCCCCAGGGGGAAAGGGGACGGGCACCGCCCCGCCCCGGGGGCTCGGGGGGCCCGGCGGGAACCTCGCGGTGCCACGGGCGGCCCAGAGAGGAGACGAGACCCGCACGGGGGGTGAGTGTGGAGGGGAGTTTGGGGGGAGTCTGGGGGTGAGTGTGCAGATGAGTCTGGGGGGAGTCTGGGATGAGTCTGGGGTGAGTCTGGGGGTGAGTCTGGGGAGAGTCTGGGGGAGAGTCTGGGGTGAATCTGGGTGTGAGTCTGGGGTGAGTCTGAGTCTGGGGGGGAGTCTGGGGTGAGTCTGGGGGGGAGTCTGGGGGTGAGTCTGGGGTGAGTCTAGGGGTGAGTCTGAGGGTGAGTGTGGAGGTGAGTGTGGGGTGAATCTGGGGGTGAATCTGGGATGAGTCTGGGGTGAGTCTGGGGTGAGTCTGGGGGTAAGTCTGGGATGAGTCTGGGGTGAGTCTGAGGGGAGTCTGGGGTGAGTCTGTGGGTGAATCTGGAGGTCAGTCTGGGGTGAGTCTGGGGGGACTCTGGGGGTGACTCTGGGGGTGACTCCGGCTCCTTCCGGGGTCCTGCCCGGGGCTTGCGGGGCCGGGTGCGGGTCTCCGGGCAGTGGGAGCGATCCCGGGGCGCTCCGGGCCGGGCACGGCGAGCTCCGGGGTTCCCCCCGCATGGCCCAGCGCGGCTCGGGACGTGCCGGGGCCCTCCCGGTGCCGCCGCTCCGCCCCGCGGCTCCCAGCGCTTCCTCCGCCCGGCCCGGCCCGGCCCCGCCGCCCTTGGCCCCGCGGCTCCATGAGCCGGAGCGAGCCGGGCCCCGCCGCCGGCCCCGCTCCTCCTCCTCCTCCCCCAGGCCCGCGCAGCGCTGCAGCCGCCGCCCCGCCTGACCCCGCTGCCCCGCTGTCTCCAGCCAGGCCCGAGCCGCTCCCCGCCGGAGCCGCCGCCGGCGCCGCCGCTGGAGCCGCCGCTGGAGCCGCCCGGCCCGGCGGGGGAAGAGCGGAGGGGCCGCATGGCGAGCAAACGAAAGGTTGGGGCAAATCCTTGGCGGGGAAGTGGGGCAGAACGGGGCGGGAGAGGAGAAGGGGGCAGCGGGGTGGGGAGGGTGCGAGGGGCTCGTCCTGGGGCGGGTCGGTGTCCGGGGCGCCGGCAGGGCTCGGCTGGGACAGGGAGGGACACGCAGGGACAGTGCGGGCAGGGACAGGCAGCGCTGGGCTGGGGCAGGGACACTGCAGGCAGGAACACTGCAGGCAGGGACACTGCAGGCAGGGACAGACAGAGCCGGGCTGGGACAGGGACAACGGAACACACGCAGTGACACTGCAGGCGGGGACAGTACAGGCAGGGACCGGCAGCGCTGCCTGCACCGGGCCCGGCCCTGCCCGCCCCCGGCAGGTGATCCGGGGCAGCCGGAGAACGCGGCTGCAGCACCACCGCAACCCCCCGAGGGTGCCCGACCTGCGGTTCCAGCACAGCAGGGTCCGGTGGTGTCCGGGTCCCTCGTGGGTCCCTCCAGACTGACCCTTCCCTCCTCCTCTCCTCCTCTCCTCCTCTCCTCCTCTCCTCCTCTCCTTCTCTCCTCCTCTCCCTCGTCCCCAGCGCTGCTGGTTGCCGTCAGCTCCGCTGTGGACAAGGTCATCGCCCACTTCAGCACCGCACGGAACGTGGTGCAGAAGGTGAGAGCTGGGAAGGATTTTGGGATTCCCTCATCCCTCCCAGCGGAATCAGGGGTGGGTGCTGCCCTTCCCCTCCCTCCCATCTCCTCGTGTTCCTGCTCTCCTCAGGCCCAGCTGGGGGACAGCCGGCTCAACCCCGACGTGGGCTACCTGCTGCTGCACACCCTGTGCCCTGCTCTCTACGCCTTGGTGGAGGACGGGCTGAAGCCTTTCCAGAAGGATGTTATCACAGGCCAGAGGAGAAACTCCCCCTGGAGTGTGGTGGAAGCCTCGGTGAAGACAGGTGAGGGTGAGGGGTCTCCAGGTGCCTGGAGTGCTGCTGTGCCCTGGGCCAGCTGGGGTGGGTGAGTGTCTGTGCCCTGGGCAGTGTATCTGTGCTGTGGGCAGTGAGTGTCTGTGCTCTGGGCAGTGTCTGTGCCCTGGGCAGTGTGTCTGTGCCCTGGGCACTGAGTGTCTGTGCCCTGGGCAGTGTGTCTGTGCCCTGGGCACTGAGTGTCTGTGCTGTGGGCACTGAGTGTCTGTGCCCTGGGCAGTGTCTCTGTGCTCTGGGCAGTGTCTGTGCTCTGGGCAGTGTGTCTGTGCCCTGGGCAGTGTGTCTGTACCCTGGGCAGTGTCTGTGCTCTGGGCAGTGTCTATGCCCTGGGCAGTGTCTGTGCTCTGGGCAGTGAATGTCTGTGCCCTGGGCAGTGTATCTGTACCCTGGGCAGTGTCTGTGCCCTGGGCATTGTCTATGCCCTGATCAGTGAATGTCTGTGCCCTGGGCACTGAGTGTCTGTGCTCTGCACCCCACAGGCCCCAGCAGCCGCTCCCTGCACTCCCTGTGCTGGCACGTGGCCGGGCTGGCCCCTCTCAGCAGCAGCAGGCAGAAGTTCCACGCCTTCATCCTCGGCCTTCTGAAGTGAGTGGTGTTAACCCTGCCAGCCCCACAGCAGGTTGGAGCTGTCCCAGGAGCTCTAATTTGGGTTCTCTTTGTCTTGTTTAGCATTAAACAACTGGAGTTGTGGATATCTCACCTGCAGAAGAGCCCAGGTAAGGACACAGTGCCCAGGAGCTCCCTCCCTGAGCCCTCTCAACCTGCCAGGCTGAAAATCCCACTCTGGGCTTTGGATATATCCATTTTCCATAGTGGATGGTTTTCCATGGTGCATTTTCAGCACAGAGGGTGCTCTGAGTGACGTGGACAGCCTGGCTGGCCCTTGGTGGGGATGTGACAAGCACAGGGGCCATCCTGCCCCTGCCTCACCTGTCCCTGTCCCCACAGGTGTGATCTCCGTGCTTTACTCCCCCACGGCCTTCTTTGCCCTGAGCCAAGGCCCTCTGCCCCACCTTGCTGACGAGCTCCTGCTGCTCATCCAGCCCCTCTCGGTGCTGACCTTCCACCTGGACTTGCTCTTTGAGCACCACCACCTCTCCGTGGACGTCCGGCCCTTGTCCCGCCGCCTGCAGTCCCCGCTGTCCCCCGGCCCCGTGCGGGGGTCCCTGGGGGGGCACAGCGGTGCTGCTGGGGACAGCCTGGAGGATGAGACCCCTCCCGATGCTCTGGGCAGGGTGGGGGGCACAGGGGGCCGCTCCCAAGCCACCATGGGTGGGTTGGTTCCTGCCCCACCAGTGGGGGCTGCCCTGCAGCAAACCCTGCAGCAGGTGCTGCGCTGGGGCGACCAGCTGAGCCGCACCTTACTGGGCTCTGCCACCCCCCCGGAGAGCCACGGGCCTCAGGAGGGTGCTGGGGGCACTGGGGCTGGCCTCAGTGGCTGGTGGGGCCAGCTGAGCCAGAGCTCCAGGGTTTACACTGCTCCCAGCAAGGAAAAGTCCCCCTCGGTCTGGTGGACGAAGCTGCGGGCAGGGGAACCCAGCCCGGGCCAGGCTGGGCAACCCCAAATTTCCCTGAGTGAGCCCAGAGCCACGGAGCTGCAGCTCCTCCAGACCAAAGCTGGCCCAGAACGCTCTGGCCCGAAGCCCAGCAGCAGCACTGACACCTCAGGGAGCTCTTCCCCTGAAGATCTCTTCTTGCCCACTGGAACCAGAGCGCTCACCAAGCTGGATGATCCCACTGCTGGAAAAAACCTCCTGGCTGCTTCCCCAGATCCTCCTGCCAGCAGGAGCCAGGCAGAGATGGCTGATCCTCCCGGTGCTGACAGGGGCAGCTGGCTGGGCTGGCTCTTTGGAGCCACCAACCCCTCGTGCAGGAGCTTCCCCTGCAGCCCTGACACCGCCTCGGGCAGGTCCAGGTGAGACCCAGCTTGGGCAGGCACAGGGGGAAGGGTTTGTGTGGGCTAGGAGGGGTTTCTGTGTGCTCAGGTGGGCTAGGAGGGGTTTCTGTGTGCTCAGGTGTCCTGAGGAAGGATTTCTGTGTGCTAAGGGGCTTCTGTGTGCTCAGATGTGCTGAGGAGGGGTTTCTGTGTGCTCAGGTGTGCTCAGGAAGGGTTTCACCACACCTGGTGGCTTCATGGGGATCTTGTAGGGTTTCCCTTGGCATTAGTGCACATCCCAAGCACTGCTGCCATCACCTTGGAGCAGCAGGAGCTCCTGGGCAGGCTCAGTGCTGTTTATCAGCTCCCAGATAAGCCTGAGATAAGCAGCAGGAAGGGCTCCCAGGTGAGCTGGTGGCTCCCTTTGCTCCGGCAGGAGGCCGTCCCGCTGGCTGGCCCCCAGCCCCCGCGTCCTGGCCGGGGTGGTGAAGGGGCTGGCACCGGACAGGAGCCGCGTCCCGGAGCCGCCGCCGGGCAGGAGCGAGCCCGGCCTGGCCCCGGGCCGCAGGTGAGGCTGGGCTGGGGTGGGGTGGGGTGGGATCAATGGGATCAGTGGGATGGGCTGGGATGGGGTGGGATTGATGGGATCAATGGGGTGGGATCAATGGGATCAGTGGGATGGGATGGGATGGGATGGGATTGATGGGATCGATGGGATGGGATGGGATTGATGTGATCAATGGGATGGGATGGGATCAATGGGATGGGATGGGATGGGATGGGATGGGATGGGATGGGATGGGATGGGA
>JAWWMQ010000113.1:5432642-5453787 GCA_035047885.1 Chlorospingus flavigularis
TAATAATAATAATAATAATAATAATAATAATAATAATAATAATAATAATAATAATAATAATAATAATAATAGTAAGTCATGTTTATACCAAGTGTTTTTTGGTTTATCGGCTTTAGCCCAGCTGGAATCCAAGGAGGATTTTCCCTCTCACATCCAGCAGGATGGAGCCTAAACCCAGGTGTCCCCACAGTGCCCCTGGAATTTCACACATTAACCCTGCCCTGCTGAGGATTTTCCCCCTGTGCAGGACAAATTCCTGCTCTGCTGGACGTCCCATCCTCATCCAGAGGCACCAAATCATCCTCATCCCCCCAAAAAATGAGCTTTGGGCTTCACCTTCCCCCTGGAGCTGCTCGTTAGCAAATATGGAAAGGAGTGAAAATTGGGCAGAAATTCTCCTCTGCATCACGGACTCTTAACCAGCCTTTAACTCAAATTCCTGCTCTGAGCTGAGCATTAAATGGCTCCAAATGGAGCTGGTGGGAAAACACGACCTCATTAAGTCTGTGCCCCATCCATCAGAGGCTGGAGGCAAACAAAGCACGCAGAGAAGGGACTTGGAGCAGGGAAAAGAGGCAAACACAGCACAGGTTGTCATCCCCATCAGGTATTCCCCATCCTCACCCCACGTGGGATTCCCTGGGAAACAACGAAAATGAAGGTATTTTTTAAAAAAATTAAATAAAATTAAAAGGCCCAGACTAAAAATATTGAATTTTTTTTTTATTCCACAGGCAGCGAGATTAAACATCTCCTAAATTATACATCCATGGGGCTCATTACAGACACATCAGGGAGCTGCTGGCTGGCTGGAAAAACCTGACAGGGAGAGCTGCTCCAGCTGGTGTGCAGTAAAAACCCACCAAGCGCATAAAAACCCAGCCAAGCTGATGTTCATCCCCTCAGGGTGGAACCCTGCTCCTTCTCCTGGCCGGGGCTGAGGCTGCTGTCCAACCTCGGCAGCCTCAGTGAGGGATTGAAATCCAGGAGACTTTGCTGATACAGCCGTGAGAAATCCCTGGGCAGGGACAAAATTCCTGTGTCTGGGAGCTTGATTCATGTTTGGGTCGTTGGTTCGTGTTTGAATCATTCATTTTTGTTTGGATCCTTGTTTGTGTCTTTGGATCCTTGTTTGGTGTTTGGATCCTCAATTTGTGTTTGGATTCTTGATTTGTGTTTGGATCTTTGATTCTTGTTTGGATCCTCAATTTGTATTTTGATCCTTGTTTGTGTTTGGATCCTTGATTTGTGTTTGGATTCTTGATTTGTGCTTGAATCCTCAATTCTTGTTTGGATCCTTGTTTGTGTTTGGATCCTCAATTTGTGTTTGGATCCTCAATTTGTATTTTGATCCCTGTTTGTGTTTGGATCCTTGAATTGTATTTGGACTCTTGATTTGTGCTTGGATCCTCAATTCTTGTTTGGATCCTTGATTTGTGTTTGGATCCTTAATTCTTGTTTGGGTCCTTGATTTGTGTTTGGATCCTTGTTTGTGTTTGGATCCTCAATTTGTATTTTGATCCTTGTTTGTGTTTGGATCCTTGATTCTTGTTTGGATCCTTGTTTGGATTTTTGGATTTTTGATTTTTGTTTGGATCCTTGTTTGGTGTTTGGATCCTTGATTTGTGTTTGGATCCTTTTTTGTGTTGGATCTTTGTTTGTGTTTGGATCCTCAAATTGTGTCTGGATCCTTTTTTGTGTTTGGATCCTTGTTTGGTGTTTGGATTTTTGATTTTGGTTTGGATTCTTGTTTGTGCTTGGATCCTCAATTCTTCTTTGAATCGTTTTTTGTGTTGGATCCTTGATTGTGTTTGGGTCCTTGATTTGTGTCTGGATCCTTTTTTGTGTTTGGATCCTTGTTTGGTGTTTGGATCATCAATTTGTATTTTGATCCTTGATTTGTGTTTGGGTCCTCAATTTGTATTTTGATCCTTGTTTGTGTTTGGATTCTCGATTTTTGTTTGGATCCTTGTTTGCATTTGGATCCTCAAAATGTCTTTGGAGCCTTGATTTGTGTTTGGATCCTCAAATTGTGAAATCAATTGTCCTTGATTTCTGTTTGGACCCTTGATTTGCTTTTGTATCCTTGGTTTATGTTTGGATTCTTGGTTTGTTTTTGTATCCTTGGTTTATGTTTTGATTCTTGGATGTTTGCATTCTCGATTTGTTTTTGTATCCTTGCTTAATGTTTGGATCCTTGATTCATTTTTGGATTCCTGTTCTGACCCCGCCACCCCAGAGCTCAAAGCACAACCAAATTCCATGGGGAAATTCTCAATTTCTGGCCCAGGAGCCCAAAATGTCCTTTTGGGAATCCCCATGGTGTGGGGGACAGCTCCACAGCAGCTCTTTGTCTGCAGGAATTAAAGGGAATTATGGATTTATTTGTTCCTACCAGGAATAATGGGAATGGCAGCCCTGGCACGGCCTCACTCCCACATGGGAGCTGCTTCCTCGCAGAGGAGAGCCAGGCACTGGAACTGATATTCCTGCCTGGAATTTTGAAAGCAGCCGGAAGATGGATGGAAGAAGGAATATTTTCTCCTGCTCCGGAGAGGAATCAGGATGGGAAGTGGAGATGATGGAACAGAATTATGGGATCACTGAGGCTGGAAAATCAGTCCCAGAGCATCCAGTCCCAGCTGTGCCCATCCCCACCTTGTCCCCAGAGCTCCGAGTGCCACCTCCAGGGATGGGCACTCCAAACCTCTCTGGGCAGCTCCAAGGCCTTAAAACCCTTCTAGGAAGTCATTTTTCCTAAAATCTGATCTAAATCTCTCCTCCTTTTCCTGTCCCTGTTCCCTGGAGCAGAGCACGACCCTCCCTGGCTGTGCCCTCCTGTCAGGGGCTGTGCAGAGCCACAAGGTCCCCTCTGAGCCTCCTTTGCTCCTTTCCCAGCTCCTCAGGAATTCCCAGCTCCTCTAGGAATTCTCCATTCCCTTCCCATCTCCCTCAGAGATTCTCCAACCTCTCTCCCAGCTCCTTTAGGAATTTTCCAGTCCCTTCCCAGCTCCCTCAGGGATTCTCCAGCTCCTTCAAGAATTCTCCATTTAATTTCCATCTCTTTCAGAAACTCCCGGCTCCCTCAGGAATTCTCCATTCCCTTCCCAAATCCCTCAGGAATTTTCCAGCCCCTTCCCAGCTCCTTCAGGAATTCTCCATTCCCTTCCCGGCTCCCTCAGGGATTCTCCATTTCCTTCCCAGCTCCTTCAAGAATTCTCCATTTCCTTCCCAGCTCCCTCAGGGATTCTCCAGCTCCTTCAAGAATTCTCCATTCAATTTCCAGCTCCCTCAGGGATTCTCCAATCCCTTCCCAGTCCCTCAGGGATTCTTCATTCCCTTCCCAGCTCCCTCAAGAATTTTCCAGCCCTTTCCGAGCTCCCTCAGGAATTCCCAGCTCCCTCAGGGATTCTCCATTCCCTTCCCAGCTCCTTCAGGAATTCTCCATTCCCTTCCCAGCTCCCTCAGGGATTCTCCATTCCCTTCCCTGCTCCCTCAGGTATTCTCCAACTCCTTCCCAGCTCCCTCAGGGATTCTCCATTCCCTTCCCAGCTCTCTCAGGTATTCTCCAACTCCTTCCCAGCTCCCTCAGGAATTCTCCATTCCCTTCCCAGCTCCTTCAGGGATTCTCCATTCCCTTCCCAGCTCCTTCAGGAATTCTCCATTCCCTTCCCAGCTCCCTCAGGTATTCTCCAGCCCCTTTCCCAGCTCTGGACACGCTCCAGTCCCTCAGTCTCTTGTCATAAAAAACCCAAAACTGATCCAGGGTTTGAGGTCCCTCAGCAGGGGCAGCAGGAGGGGCTGGGGTCACTGTCCTGGCCCAGGCCAGGTGCCACTGGCCTCTTGCCCACCTGGGCACATCTGGGCACACCTGGGCCCGTGTCCAGCTGCTGTCCCCAGCACCCCCAGGGCCTTTCCAGCCCCTTTTTCCTGAGCCTGGAACGTTCTGTGGCGTTGCTGTGACCCAAGGGCAGCACCCAGCACTTGCTGAGCCTCACCCCATGGATCCCATGGATCCCATGGATCCAGCCTGCCCAGATGGATCCTGTCCATCCATCCACCTCCTCCTGTCCTCCTGTCCATCCATCCACCTCCTGTCCTCCTGTCCATCCACCCTCCCACCCAGCTCAGCAAAGAAAACCCCCCGAGCCAACCTTTAGGAAAAGATTTTTCCATTTAATACTAGACTCTCAGGATTGAGATGCAGGCTTTTTATGCAATTACATCCAATGTTAAAATTGGTAATACATAATTTACAAAGATTAACATCAAAACAATGATCTATTTAGATATGCTTTGTAAAAAGGAAATATATTAGCAGCATTTATTTTCAGCAATCACACAGCCTACACCCATGCAGACTAAGGTTCAGCTCTATTTGCAGTAACGTAGTGCTTCCTGGCTCCGGCGGCGATCCTGGGGACACACGGGTCTGCTCAGTATTATAAAATAACCAAAAAATAAAAAAAGTCATTAATTTCTACACCAGTAAGAAAAAACAATTCTTTGCACTTACCTAACATTTGATTGTCTAAAAAACATTTTGTTTAGTCTTTCAACAAAAGAAAGATAAAATGACAGAGCTAGTGTCTCGCTTCTGTACGCACTTTATTTTTTTTTTTTTTTTAAAAACTTTTTAGTGTTTAACACCATTTGAGACAATGATTTCTGTTTGAAACTAAATGAGACAACTCGAGGGGTTGGACATGCGATATTCCTACTACACGCACGAGTATTTTATACTCAGGGTTCCTGGTACTGTACAGTGCTTCTCTACAGTAAGAAAATATTCCAAACTATTTTCTTATTTCTTTTTTTTTTTAATAAAATATTTTTTTTTCTCAAAGGGTTTTTTTCCTTTCTTTTTTTTTTTTGTGTTTTTTTTTGTTTTGTTTTGTTTTGTTTTCTCTTTTGAAATCAACACATAAAAGTTAATGGAATGAGTCATGTTCCACTAAGAGTAAAATAATTATAATAATAACAAGAATGTACATTAGGACGAGCTTGGTCCATAAAAAGGAACATGTAACTACGGTATTGCTTTACATCCACGCAGCAGATATATACAACTTGGCACATTAAAAACTGGATTTCTTATAAGAACACCTAAAACAGGACTGGATATGCATGTGTACGTCTGAGACAGGAAAGCAAAGCCACCGTCCGGGGGCAGCGGGGGCCGGGGCCGGCGGGACAATCGCGATAATCGCGACAATCGCCAGGGGGTGGCGCCAGCGGGAGCCGCTGCCCGGACGTTCGGCTGTCCACCAGCACACGAGGGTAGTGTTAGCAGTTGATAAATTCTACAGCTCACGACAAACACTCGCTCGGATACTGCCTGACGGGCACGGAGTGAAAGGGTCCTTGGGGTTGTTTTTTTTTTTTTGTTTTTGTTTTTGTTTTGGTTTTTTTTTTTCCTTATTTTCTTTTAACGGATTTTTATTTGCACAACACACGAGACACACGAGAACCACAGCTTATCAAAAAAACCAACAGCAATGGTGGCGTCAGGAGCTGACTTCGCTTTTATAAAATTTCTCTGCAGAAAAAAAGTGAAAAAAACCTCACACCCCACCCCCTCCCCCCGCACAGCAAGTGCCTCATGCCAGCTCTCCTGCCCTGCTCCAAGGGCCTCTGGAAGCTTCTCCTTGGCACAGACCACAGGGACGCGTGCTCGGCTGTCCCACGGCGAACCTCGTGCTCGGCTGGGGACGTTTCTCTCTTCTGGAACTTGTGCAAATCAGAGGCCACAGCTTCAGGGCAGCTTTTCCTTTCAAGCCACTGGGCCTTTCCTCTCCCCTCTGGATTCCTGGATTGCCTTCCCTGGCGGTGCTGAGGGTGGCTGGTACAATCCCAGGTGAGCAGTGACCGTGGGGAACATCCTCCTCAGAGTAACTCAGTCCTTTTCCTCTGCTCTCCCTATTATTATTATTTTTTTTTAATTTTTTTTTTGTTTTGTTTTTTTTCTCCTCTGAGTGGGAATATCAAGCAAAAATAAATTAAATTTGACCATCCTGGACAATAACCACGAGGTTTCCTCAGTACCTAACATCAATACAAGGCACGCCCACCAACACACACACCAAGAGCACTGCAGAGCAGGGTGGGCACCGTGCCAGCCCGGCCCCCCAGGTGCTACTGTTTGTATTTTGTCAGTTTGCTGCTGCTGCCCTCCTCTCCTTGCCCAGCCCAGCCAGACCCCAGAGCTCGGCTGCCCCTCCTGGGTCACTTCCTGAAGCTGCTCTCGGGGATGGTCAGAGTGCGGCGCCGCAGCTTCCGGCCCGAGCCCTCCTCCAGCAGGTACGTGACATCGATGGCTGCAAGAGAGCACAGCACAAAAGAGACTTTGCAAATTGCCCTCCAGCTCAGTCACTACAGCATCACTGAGCTGGGAAAAGCCCTCCAGGATCATGAATTCAACCTGTGAGTGATGCCCACCTGGGCACCCCGAGCACAGCGCTGAGCGCTGCCTCCCATCGCTCCTCAAATACAAAATTGTTTCTTTATTCCTGGTTCTTTCAAGGATGTTTCCCTTCAGGAAATCCAAAACGTGCCTGGACAAGGTGCTGAGTGACCCAAGCCCTGAGCCATGGCTGGACCAGAAATCCTCCCAGCCCAAATGAAGCATCAGTTCATGACTGTGTGGCATTGGACAGACTGGACAGGGCTCACTCTGGCTTTTAATTTAAAAGCAGGGTCACAATTCACCAGTGTCCCCTCATCCCACAGCTCAGACAACACCTACAGCAGGTACTCAGAACCAAAGTAAAGCTCATGGAAGGTCAAAAGAGACTTTCCAAATTCCCCTCAGTCTTTCCTGGCCTGTCTGTTAAGTTTATCTATTGTAGATATGGAATGATGGGGGGGGAATTAGTTTATGGAAAGGTTTTGTGGTTATTAAAAATATTATACAAAAAAATATTAAAAACATGATACAAAACAGTGCCATAGTTGTAAGAAATTTCACTTGGATTTAGTGGATTTCTGTTGCAAAGGAAAACGTGGCTACAAAGAAAACTGACTCTCCTAATGCCTGTTAGCAAGAAATTCACACAAAACCACTCATTTTACCAACACAGCTCAGCCAAGCAACCCCAGAGCTGCAGGAGACTCAGGGGCTGTGCAAACCCTCACCGTTTTTCCCTGGGATTTTCTCTAGGAGGTTGAGCAGGATCTGGTTGAGCCTCTCCCTCTGGAGGTGCCGCCGCTCCTCGGGGCTGCAGAGCGGCCTCGTGTCCGAGGGGTTCTCGTCCCCTTTCTTGTCAGCCTCGCAGCTCTCGCTGGGCACGGGCTCCTTGTCGGGCTCCTCGGGGCTGGGCAGCTCCCCTGGAGCCTGCTCAGGGGCCCCCAGCACCTCCTCCATCAGGGGCAGGGAATCCTCCTCTTGGTTTAAGTCTTTCATCTGTGGTTTCGAGCGATCCGATTTCCAGGATGACCTTGCGGGAAAAAAGGGGTTTAAAGAGAAGTTTTTGACCTGAAAGGAAAATTTTCAACAAGTCCAGGATTCATCCATGGGCTGGGGATCTCTGGAGCTCAATTTCTTCCCTCCATCCCTGCACTCACACCCCCCAATGTTACATCACACCAAACACAGCAGCTTTATCTGCATCACCCTAAACACAGCTTTGAAAACCAAACGGATTTTCATTTTCAGTTGCAGATTTTACCTCCAAAACCACTTTGGCCCAGCCCTTAATGGGATGTTCTTGCAGGCTCTACCAGATCTGGGCTCTGAAGCCTCCTGTTTTGAGCATCTCCTCACTCAGCTGCTTTTTCCTGACTGTCAAATGGCTCCTTTCTTCTCCTGATGTACATTATTATTAATGCCTATCCTTCCTCACTTGTTCCCTTTTATCTCTCTGAAAGTTTAGAGAGCTTTAAATAATTTAAACATCTTATTTCCATAGCACCCAGGAGAAATGGGCAGGAGGAGAGTGGGCACAGCAAACAAACAACATTATTTCATCTCTTCTCAACAATCTGGGAGGGGAGACTCACCTGCCTCCGTTCCTCTTGTAGTTGTCTGGCACATAATGAGGCTGCAATAACAATTAAGATTATGATCAATAGCAAATCAAATTCACAGTGGAAGGAAGTGCTGCTCTGTCAAATACTCTGAAAGCCAATGCAGGACACTCTGGAAATGCTGGTGTACCTCAGAGAGACCTCACAGGAGGAGGCACAATCATGTAATGAGATAAATTAGAGCCAGACTTGTCTGATTCTTCACATCTTCTAAATAAATTTCAAGCCACAGACCATCATGACAAAAATCATCTCTGCTTTCTGCACAGCATGAATCTGGAACCTTCTCCAAAGCCACTACAGAAACCTCTGCTCCAGGAAGAGCAGAGCTCACGTGCAGAAGGTTTGCACATCTGCCACCTCTGCTGCTCGGAGTCTCTCTGAGCTCACCATCACCATCCCTTGAGCCCCTCTCTGCCTCCCAACTGCAGGTTCTGTTACACCCAGTTTTATTTCCAAGCTTCCTTTCCAGCCAGCTTTTCCCCCAGGCTGTGCATACTCAGAGAATCTGGAATGACTGAGGTTGGAAAATCCCTCCCAGAGCATCCAGTCCAAACTGTGCCCAATGCCCACCTTGTGCCCAGCCCAGAGCTCTGAGTGCCACCTTCAGGTGTTCCTTGGGCACCTCCAGGGATGGGGACTCCAAAACTCTCTGGGTTTGGAGGGAGGTTTGGATGGGGATCCCAAATCTCTCTGGGTTTGGAGGGAGGTTTGGATGAGGACTCTAAACTTTCCTGGATTTGGAGGGAGGTTTGGATGGGGTCCCCAAAACTCTCTGGGTTTGGAGGGAGGTTTGGATGGGGACTCCAAACCTCCCTGCCAAGGCCTTTCCATGAGGAAACTCCTCCTGATGTCCAACCTGAGCCTCCCATGGCACATCTTGAGGCCATTTCCTCTTTTCCTGCCCGTTGTTCCTTGGGAGCAGAGCCCGACCCCCACCTAAAGCATCAGCTCCCTCAGCCTGACCAAGCTTCATTTATCAACACTCAGGAGCTTTCCAGAACTCCATCCAGCCTCCCAAAAACAGGTGAGGAGGCTGAGAGCAAAGCCACTCACAGAGAAATCCCTCTTGGGTGTGAGTTTCTTGGGGAAGTGGTCGAAGGCGTAGGGCTTGGTGCACACGGGGTAGCGGTTGCGGTGGATCTTGTAGAAGAGGTGAGCAGATTTATCCAGGCGGTAATCACAGATGTAAACATCCTGCTCCTTCACACCCTTCGGCCTCCCTGGCACCAGAACAAGGAGAAAACAGTCATGGACTGAGGGGGAAATGGGGTTTATCACTCTGGGAGTGAGGCAGGGGCTGTCACAGTGTCTCTGTTTGCTCTCTCACTCAGAACTCCAGCAGGGTCACTCTGAACACTCTGCATACTCTGATCAAACACTTCCCAAACTTTCACAGACAAAAATATCAACTGACAGCATTTTCTCTTCCCTCTTCAAACAGGAATCCCTGTCCCAGGGCAAAGCCTCAGCTTTTGGCCAGCTCTGAGCCACACAAACACCCCCCACAGCCTTGGGACAGCAGGAACAGCTCCAGGGCATGTCCTTGCTTCCAGAACAGAGTGGATTTGTCCCAGTGCCTGGCTGAGGGTAAGGATGATGTTGGCTGGTGCCCAGCAGTGCTCACCCTCAGCCCAGCACTCTCCAGGGTCCCCTGCTCTGGCAGCAGGGCCAGCACAGCTGACCCCAGGATGTTCCACACCACAGAGTGTCCACTGTGCTGGCCCTGCTGACCCCAGGATGTTCCACACCACAGAGTGTCCACTGTGCTGCCCCTGCTGACCCCAGGATGTTCCACACCACGGAGTGTCCAGCCCAGTGGGGGTGGCTGGGATCCCCAATTTGTGCTGGGGAGTGGCTGCACTGGGCATCACTTGTGCTCCCTGGGGTTTATTCACAGAATCATGGAGTGGTTTGGGCTGGGAGGGACCTTAAATCTCATCCCATTCCACCCCTTGCCATGGGCAGGGACACCTTCCATTATCCCAGGTTGCTCCAAACCCCAGCCAGCCTGGCTTGGACACTGCCAGGGATCCAGGGGCAGCCACAGCTTTGTGCAACATGTGCTAGGGCCTCCCCACCCTCACAGGCAAGAATTTCCTCTGTGTATCCAACCTAAATTGCCTCTTTTTTCAGGCTGAAGCCATTCCCTCTTGTCCTGTCATGATTAAGAGCCTCTCTCCACCTTCCTTCTAGCCCCTTCAGATACTGGACACCTCTCTCTCTTTCTGTAACCTCCCTTTCCATTACTACTACTACTCTCATTATTATTACTACAATATTTTCATTTATTTTAACCACTAAACTGTTCTTACCCCACACCTGGGTTTTAACTTTTTCCAGTTCCCTCCCATCCCAGGGGGAGCGAGTGGCTGGGTAATGTTGAGCTTCCAGCAGGGCTTAAACCACACAGCTCAGTGCCCAAATGCTCAGGAATGTGTTTAATTCCCACCTTTGCAGTAGGTGTAGAGGTCTAGCACACAGCAGGTCCCCACCACGGCCTCCAAGGGGATGATTTCATACAAGGGCACCCGGAAGAGCTCGTTGTGGTAGAACTTGCGAGACGGGGAATGGTGCGTTTCGTGTGGACGGAAATAGTGGTGGCCAAAGGCAAAGCGCTCCTCCCTGAGGGTGCAGAGGGGACACAAACACCAATCAGCCCAGGACACAGCTCACTCCATCCCCCTGCTTTGTTTTGAGTTCCCTTTCTTGCACTTGAACAGCAGAGTCACACAAGTTCTATGTTCCACTGCCCGCCTGCAGCGAGGGCAAACTCTCCCAGTGTGGTTGCACGGGCACAGCAGAGTGACTGGCCATGGCACAGCACAGCTGCCACTGCACCCACAATCTGTTCCAACACTGAGGAAATCCATCCATTTTTATCTCTGATCCTTTGATTAAACCTCCTACCTCACATGTTTCCAATCATACAGTTGTGGAGCACAAGCTCCAGCTTGGTTTCCATGGGCACAGCAGACTGTGACTGGCCAGGGCACAGCACAGCTGTCACTGCATCCATAATCTGTTCCAGCACTGAGGAAATCCATCCATTTCTATCTCTGATCCTGTGATTAAACCTCCACCCTCAAGTGTTTCCAACCGTGCAGTTGTGGAGCACAACTCCAGTGTGGTTTCCACGGGCACAGCAGACTGTGACTGATCAGAACACAGCACAGCTGTCACTGCATCCACAATCTGCTCCAACACTGAGGAAATCCATCCATTTCTATCCCTGATCCTTTGATTAAACCTCCACCCTCAAGTGTTTCCAACCATGCAGTTGTGGAGCACAACTCCAGCATAGTTTCCGTGGGCACAGCACAGCTGTCACTGCACCTACAGCCTGTTTCAACACTGAGGAAATCCATCCATTTCTATCCCTGATCCTGTGATTAAACCTCCAACCTCACGTGTTTCCAACCATGCAGTTGTGGAGCACAACTCCAGCATGATTTCCATGGGCACAGCAGACTGTCACTGCCTGTTCCAACACTGAGGAAATCCATCCATTTCTATCTCTGATCCTTTGATTAAACCTCCAACCTCACGTTTCCACCATGCAGTTGTGGAGCACAAGCCACAGCATGGTTTCCATGGGCACAGCACAGCTGTCACTGCATCCACAATCTGCTCCAACATTGAGGAGATCCATCCATTTCTATCTCTGATCCTTTGCTTAAACCTCCAACCTCAAGTGTTTCCAACCATGCAGTTGTGGAGCACAACTCCAGCATGATTTCCATGGGCACAACAGACTGTCACTGCCTGTTCCAACACTGAGGAAATCCATCCATTTTTATCTCTGATCCTTTGATTAAACCTCCAACCTCATGCATTTCCATTGTGCAGCTGCAGAGCACCAGCTCCAGTTGGGAATTCCCCACCTCTGCACCTGCACCTTGCTCATTCCTGCATGCTAAAGGTGAGACCACCACAAATTTCCTGTTCTTTGGCAGGCAGGCCAGTGGGATGGCTCAAACTCCAAGGCTGTCTGGCACTCACTTCTCGTTTTTCCAGAGCTTCTCGATGCGGAAGATGTCGAGCTTGTCGCGGTTGATGTGGGACAGCAGCCGGTACGACTGCCGCACCGGGTGCCCGTCGGGGGTCCTGCGGCTGTCTCTCATCAGGTACACACAGTCACCTGTCCAGGGGCACAAAGGACACACCTGTGAGCAGCCTGGCCTGAGAACCACAGGGAATAATCATTAAAATGAACACAGCCTAATGCTGGATTGTAAGGAATGACATGAAGCCACTGCAGAAGCTGCCAAGAGCACTCAGGTGTTTTTCACTGCAGCTTTACAGAAAAAATACCCACAGCTTTCCATGCCAGACTGAAAACAGCAACCTGCAAGGGATCAAAACCATGACAAACCACAGGATATGTAAACATGCCAGTCATGATTAGGAAAAGGTGTAGGAATTAGTGATGGCTGCAATAAATCTGTGAGAGAGGAGGTTACTATTAAGAAAATCCTGTCCTGAGAAGCCCCAAGCCTTTGGTTATTCCAGCAGAATTCCAATGAGATGTAGAGCTCAGGAAAGGTAAAGAGAATGCAAAAAAGACTGAACAAACTGGCACTGCTGGCAATCAAAAAGCGTTTCCCAAGGACAACCCCTAAGCTCAAATTTATTCATTTTGTCCCGTAAGTGAATTAATTCCTTAATTTCTCTGCTCTGACCTGTGAAATCCCAAAATTACCTGGGCTGGAAAGGATTTTAAAGACCATCCAGACCCACCCCCCTGTCATGTGCAGAGATATCTTCCACCAGACCAAGCTGCTCAGAGCTCCATCCCACCTGGCCTTAAGCACTTCCAGGGCTGGCAGAAGATTCCATTTCTTCTGTTATTTACCTCAAAATGACCAAAACCCGGGAGGTCCCAAGTCAGAAAAGCTCCCCTGGGTAGAAGCAGAGGTCACACAGCAAAATGTTCTGGCTGGCAGCCGCAGCTGCTCAGGAGGAGAGAGCACAGGAACAGACAAGCCAAGGAAAACCTCCCTGTGCTGTCCCTGCCTTTTCTGTTTATGGATTTTCAGAGCCAAAGGCTTTGGGAATTAATCCTTCTTCCAAGTATTTGTCTAATCTTTTTTGGAACCTTTTATACTCTGACCTCTCCACCCTCCTGTGGCACAGTCTAGTCATGATTTTATAAAAAAATCCTTCCTAGAGTTTAACTGTTGCCAGCTAATTTCTGTTTGTTCCCTAATTTCTGCATCATTGCACCTTCCTGAGCCACATTTCACAGACCTTCATCACTCACCCTCCAAATCACCTGGGCAGACTCTGTGCACAGAAAAGATGATCCAGATCAGATTATCTTTGTTATCCCTGTTTTTACAGGTAGTGGGATGTCAGAGCAGCACAGGGCAGGCAGGGCAGACAGACACCCCAGGAGGTTACAGAAGGGCACAATCCCTCTGCTATTTTGTGCATAACAATTTCTGATACTCCCTTTGCCCTTTTGACTCAGCTAGAACATTTTTCTCATGTTTCCATTAAATTACAATGACTCCTGGGGGTTGTTTTCCCTCTTTTTCCCCTGTTTTTGTATATGTGTAGTTACGGCTGTTTGCCTTCCATGGATATTTGTGTTGTTAATTAGCAGGCTTGGGAAAAAATGCCAGGGAACCACAACATGGCCCCAGGGTCATACACACCCCATTTTTGCTATAACCAGATTCAGGATTAAAGTGAAGCACATTATATTTTCATTCATATAATCTTATTTATCAATCTTATCTAAGTTTAAAAGATGCTCCTAAGGACTCCTGATAGGCTGAAATTTTCCCCATATATCCAACCTAAATTTCATGAGGTTCCTGTGGTCCCACCTCTCCAGCCTGTCCAGTCCCTCTGGATCCATCCCTTCCCTCAGCATTTTGACAACACCACAGAGCTTGGTGTCTTCTTCCCACCTGACCTAAAACTGGGATAACAACATCTTCCCTTTACAACTTTAATGGTAACTTTAAAAGAAATTGGAGAGGTGGGTTCCTTAAAAGACTTTTAGAATACAAAGAACATACTGAGAGGAGCTGCTGGCCCCAAGCAGAATGTAAATAAAACCATTCAATTTTAAACCACCTAATTTTAAACCAGCTTTTTTCAACTCTTCTTCCTCACCTCTCCCATGAGAAGAAAGCAACTCCAGCATTATTGTGCCTGACTGAAAAAGGAGTATTCAGAAGGAGATGTAGACTCTTGCTCTAAAGATCAGGAAACATGATTTCAATTCCAGTTTATACTGATATTCTGCCTCAAAAATGAAGTTTCCAAGGAAAAAACACAGCAGCTGTTGCTGGTGCATCAGGGATGATGATTTGTTAGAATTTCTGGCTAGGTGGGTTTTCCAGGATCCATTCTGACCCCTGTTTATCAATTCCTATCCAAGACAGGATATCCATGGGATATCCATGGGATGGAATGGATCAGATCTGTTTTATTTGCATCATCTCCTGAGTTTAGCTATTAGGGAATTTTTGCAGTGGTGTAACACTCAACAATTCCAGCAGAATTGCCAAAAAATTAAGAAACAAGTTCTGCAACCATCCCTGAGATCCCTCTGAGAGGGATCTGGTGACAGCACAGTGTGACCATTCACACATCTGATTTTCATTCTTGTTGCTCCAAAACATCAGCTCTCAAGCTGGGAACTGCTGTTCAGGGTGCAGCTCCTCCTGGGCAGGCACTCAATGCACAACTGCCAGGAAAATACAAACCACACACACACTGAGAGGCTGCAGGCCATGCTTTTGCCTCAGAATGTGGAATTATGAGGCCCTGTAGACACCAGAGGGAGTAAAAAGCTGTTTTTGCCACAGTCCAAGCTGCCTGATACACCCACAGCACAGTAAAGGTCCTGCCTGAGGTCTCAGGGTGGAAAAATCAACAAGCCCAAGGATTTCTCCTTCCCCTGCTGGAGGTGCATGTTCTGTTCCAGCACCTTGTGGTGGAATTTGCTTCATCTGCTCCCTGGGCCTGCAGAGGTGCCCTGAAGCTGCAGTTTGGTCTCCTTTGTCCCCTGCTGATGGCACACAGAGCTCAGCAATGTCCCACAGAGGGACATTTCTCTCTTTAAAGGGCATTTCTCTAATTAAGGTCACCAAGATCAGCTCAGAGACACACAAGGAAAATTTAACACACTTGTGACAGAAATGATCTTAATGCTCTGAACACCTGGAAGATGCCACAAGCCCCAGAAAAAAACATCATCCATTTCAACAGAAAATATAAAAGCAAGTTCTGATACAGCTCTTGAAGTAAAAAAAGACATGAGAAACCCAAAGGCTGAACTCTGGACAGAACACACAATGCAGAGCAACACCCAGCAAGGAGAACTGAATGCAAATTCCAGAATCTTGCAGATGGGGTAATGAATGTGCTGCTTTTTGACCTTTTTCTAAATTCCCCATTTTCCTGAAGGCTCTCCTATTCCCCTCTAGCAAACTTATCAGCTGGTTTCACTCATTCAAGAGCAGTTTCCTCATAATGATAAAGGGTTTTTTCTAACCTTCTATCTGTAGGATGAAATAAAAAAAACATAATCAGTGAGGTGAATTGTGTGGCTGTGGCAGCTGCCCTGGAGAGATTCAGGAATTCAGAGCACAGTCCAGAAGAGATAAGCTTTAGGGAACACACAAGCAACAAGCTGGATGTTTTAATGCCCATTCTGCACTAAAATACTGGAGGTCTGACAGCTTTCTTGGCCTTTACTTCTAAATGTTAACTACCAGCAGCTGGCTCAGCATCATCCTCCCCTGGCCAGGACAACCCTGTGCTAATTAACATTTCTTCATCAACAGCCTGTGAGAACTCTGACTGTGTGTCACTCCCAGCACTGCAGAGAGAGCAGTGAAAAATGAAAGTATTTTTGACAGAGTAATAGCACAAAGTGGCAGCTTCCACTTGTGAAAAATGTTTCCACTTGTGAAAAATGAAAGTATTTTTGCCAGAGTAATGGCACAAAGTGGCAGCTTCCACTTGGAAAAAATGAAAGTATTTTTGACAGAGTAATGGCACAAAGTGGCAGCTTCCACTTGTGAAAAATGTTTCCACTTGGAAAAAATGAAAGTATTTTTGCCAGAGTAATAGCACAAAGTGGCAGCTTCCACTTGGGAAAAACGAAAGTATTCTTGATAGAGTAATGCTACAAGTGGCAGCTTCCACTTGTGAAAAATTAAATTATTTTTGCCAGAGTAATGGCACAAGTGGCAGCTTCCACTTGTAAAAAATAAAACTATTTTTGCCAGAAGTGGCAGCTTCCACTTGCGAAAAAGGCTTCCACTTGTGAAAAATGAAAGTATTTTTGACAGAGTAATGCCACAAGTGGCAGCTTCCACTTGGGAAAAATGAAAATATTTTTGCCAGAAGTGGCAGCTTCCACTTGGGAAAAATGAAAATATTTTTGCCACAAGTGGCAGCTTCCACTTGTGAAAAATGGAAGTATTTTTGACAGAATAATGGTACAAGTGGCAGCTTCCACTTGTGAAAAATGAAAGTATTCTTGATAGAATAATGCTACAAGTGGCAGCTTCCACTTGGGAAAAATCCAAAGTATTTTTGCCAGGGTGATGCCAGAGATCCCTGCACACTGCTGGCCCCAGAGGCAGCACCCACCTTGGCGCAGCAGCAGATCATCCCTCAAGAGGCAGATGTAATAAACACAGCCAGGCTGGGCATAGTGGGGCCGAGGGATCATGGGAACCTCCTGCAGGGAAAAAGAAAGGGAGTTGTGAGATTTATAAGATAGGAAATAGTTGGTTATAGGTTTTTTTGTTATAAGGTCTTATATAACTTTCTGACCCAATAGGCTGATATTAAGAGATTTTATTTTGCTTTTTTGATTTATCAATTTTATTTCTTTTTATTGTAATGTGGATATTTTTGTCTAATAAGGTCTTATTACATGTATGTAATATGTAACATATTACATAAGTTTTTATTATAACATCTAAATTTTAGCTTATTTTATACAATTACATTACTATACTACAAAATTTTTATAATCTTATTTAATATATATTATAAATATATTTAATACAGTATATGATACATGTCATACATATTATATATATTATAGATATTATATATGTGTTTTTATATATATGTGTATATGGATGTATTCTAGACATATATTTTCTTACTTAAAGAATATTCTTATTTATAACTATAAAAGCATAAGTTTATGAGTTTTCTATTCAATGTTTGTGTATTTTGCTTTTATATCAATTTAGGCTTCTTCTAAGGCTACAAATCAAACCCTCTCGAGTCTGTGAAGATTTCTATCTTTCCAATTCCCACACCACCCTATGGAAATACACAGAGAAAAACTGAGAAAAAAACAGAGAAAAACTGACCCCTCATGGAACTGAACCTAAGTCAAGGAAGCTTCACCAATCCCAAAAGATACAAATTCAAAACACAAATACAAAATAAACCCCTAAGGAGTTGCTGTAGTTTTATAAGGGTGATGGGAAGGAGAGTTTTGTTTTACCCTGTTCACAGCTCGAGGTTCACACTGCTCACACAGGTAGTGTTCAACATCTGAGTTCACACCCATGCAGTCACAGTGCTGCCACACCTGGAAAAACAGGTACAGCTCAGTCACAAAGTCCTGGCACAGATTACAGCTGCAAACTGCATTTGCTCAACAAATATTAAGGAAAACAAGAAAATAACCTACACAGAGGAGATTTTCTATGAACTGTTTTACACCACATCAGCAGACTGACAGGATATCCATGCAACAGAAATGTCTTTGCCTTCCAGATTGATTTATTCATGCAATAAAAAACCCCATAGCAGCCCAGCACTGCTTGTGTCTCTGAACACCCAAAACCCAGCAACACCCAACACCCACCATGCACTTTTCACACTGGATCATGAGCCCCTCATCCTTGTAGAGGCCGCAGATGCAGCGGATGACGTCCTCGTCCTTCTCGTGCCCGTTGTCCTTGTCACACACCGAGGTCTCGCTGCTGTCGGCCTCGCTCGCCGTCTCCCCCACGATCTCGTCGATCTGGGCCGAGGCCTCGTGCCGCGCGTTGTAGTAGGCCTTGCGCAGCCGGCACACGTCCCGCCCCGTCGGGGACTTCCTGCCGTAGTATTTCTGCAAAAATCACAAAAAAACCCAAAAGAAGCTTTATTTCCAAGTCCTGTCCTGTTTAGTTCCTGTCTGTGTACACTTGGGAGGTCTGGTGGCCTCTCCATCTCCCTCACGACTCTGGCCAGCACTGTAGTAGGCCTAGCACAGCTGGCACACGTCCCACCCCGTCGGGGACTTCCTGCCATAGTATTTCTGAAAAAATCACAAAAAAACCCAAAAAGTGCTTTATTTCCTATTTAGCTCCTGGGAGGGTTTTTTTTCTACAGTTGCAGCCCCAAACCTGGGGCAGCCTCTCCATTTCCCTCCTGACTCTACTCTCATAGTAGTAGTAGGCCTTGCGCAGCCGGCACACGTCCCACCCCGTCGGGGACTTCCTGCCGTAGTATTTCTGCAAAAATCACAAAAAACCCCCAAAAAGCACTTTATTTCAAAGTCTTGTCCTGTTTAGCTCCTGTCTGTGTACACTTGGGAGGCCTGGTGACCTCTCGATCTCCCTCCTGATCCTGGCAAGAGTACCAGCAGGCCTTGCACAGCTGGGGAATGTCCACCCCATCAGGGACTTCCTGCCATAGTATTTCTCCAAAAATCACCAAAAACCCCCAAAAAGTGCTTTATTTCCTGTTTAGCTCCTGGGAGGTGTTCTCCCTACAGCTGCAGCCCCAAAGCTGGGGTGAGGTCTCCATCTCCCTCCTGAGTCTGGCCAGCAGGTGCATGGATGTGACATGGGCAGGGGAGGAACTGAGAGCAGCCCTGGGAGGAGGATTTGGGGTGATGGGTGACCAAAAACTCAACGTGCCCTGGCCCTGTGTGTTCCCAGCCCAGAAACCACCACTGTCCTGGGCTGCATCCAAGGAACATGGGCAGCAGATCAGGGAAAGGGATTTTTCCTCTCTGCTCTGCTCTCCTGAGACTCCACCTGAGGTGCTGTGTCCAGTTCCAGGGACTCCAATGTAAGAAGGACACGGAAATGCTGGAGCAAGTCCAGAGGTGGCCACAAAGTTGCTGAGGGGACTGAAGCCAGGCTAGGACAGCTGGGAATGTTCAGTCTGGAGAAGAGAAGGTTGTGTGGAGACCTCAGAGCGCCTTGCAGGATCTTAAGGGGCTCCAGGGAAGCTGGAGAGGGACTGTTCATCAGGAACTGGAGTGACAGGACAAGGGGGAATGGGTTCAAACTGGAAAAATGAAAATTTAGGTTGGATATATGGGATATATTCCCTGTGAGGGTGGGCAGGCCCTGGCAAAGGTGCCCAGAGAAGCTGTGGCTGCCCCTGGATCCCTGGAAGGGTTCCAGGCCAGGCTGGACAGAGCTTGGAGCAGCCTGGGATAGTGGAAGGTGTCCCTGCCCATGGCAGGGGTGGGATGGGATGAGTTTTAAGGTCCCTTCCAGCCCAAATCATTCCATCATTCTGTGATTCCATGACACCTCACACTGAAAAACAGGGTATCCCTTCCAAAAGAAAGAGAAATTTCTTTAAATCAGCTATTCATGAGTGTCCTTGACCTTCTCTGTGACCTAAGGCACTCAAGGGCTCATGATTTGCTACTGAGCCCTCATCAGGAATGGATCAGCACAAATTCTCTTCCTCCAGAATAAATTTCCTCTTTTATTCCTATAAGAGCATTAAAGGAGGGCACATCCCTGCTGCCAGTGCAGCAGCTTTCAGGCCAGACAGAGCCTCACCTCTGCATTCCTGAAGACCTTCAGCATGTCCCCATCAAAAGCTTCCACAGTTTTGTAGTAACCAGTCAGGATCTGCTTCTCAATCGTGGCAAGGTCCAAGGGGTCAGAGATCTTTTCATAATAGTCTGCATTTCTACAACAGGAATGTTGGCACAACGTCAGGCTGAGCAGCAATTCCCACTGTGCAAATCCACCAGAGAAAGCAGCTCTGGGAAGGCAGCACTTACTTTTTCTTTGGGGGCAGGTTCAGGAGAGGAGCTGCCAGCGCCTGCCTGGAGGAGTCTGCAACAGGAACAGAGCCTGGTGACATCACTGGAGTGAAACTTCCAAAGAAAAGCAACTAACAACATTCAATCTGGGTTAAAAAAAGGCTTTTCTGTTAACTGAGCCACGGGGAATTGAAATGCTTCTGCATTTCTACATGTTGGTGCCTGTAACTGCAGTACAGCTAGCACAAGGGTGACAGTTTCTGATTTTTTCTGGAATTCTGAAAAATCAGTTTCAAAGGACAGCAACATGTGCAGATTTTGGTGGTAAAGCAGGGGGCTGAGGCTAAAGTAAAGTGATTATTGGGAAGAAATTTTTAAAAACAGGAGTGATTTAACCCCCCATATTTTTCTAGCATTTCCTATTCCCAGAGCCCATTCCCAGAGCTTGAAAACATACCCACAGAGATATTTTTAAAGAGAATCACCTTCACCTTTGTAGGCTATGATGCTGTCACATATCTCCTTGAAGATCTGGGCCAGGCGGGCGGCTCGAGCCACCTCGAGGTTCTCCTCAGCCGCCGCCAAGCGCCGCGTCCGCACCGAGCGCGACGTCTGCAGCGCCGAGAACTGGGTCATGAACACGTCTGGGAGAGGAGCACAGGGTCACCTCCACAGCACAGAGACACCTTAGAGTACTGGCTTTGTGTAAATATTAAAATGGATTTTATATGTGTGGTGTTAAAGTAACCTTGTTGTAAAGATATGGTTTTTAATTCTGTCGTTAATTAAACTTAGACAGAGAAGTGAAATATAGCTGATATAACTGAAATAGCTGATATGTGTTACAGATACATATTATAATATTGGCTTTTTGTAAATATTAAACTGGATTCTGTTTGTGTGGTGTTAAAGTAACTTTGTTGTAAAGATATGGTTTTTATTTCTGTCATTAATTAAGCTTAGATATAACAGTGAAATAGCTGTTATGTGTTATAGATACATTTTATAATACCGGCTTTTTGTAAATATTAAACTGGATTCTGTATGTGTGGTGTTAAAGTAACTTTGTTGTAAAGATATGGTTTTTATTTCTGTCATTAATTAAGCTTAGATATAACAGTG